>CM076575.1:608957251-609279727 GCA_034641835.2 Pinus albicaulis | reverse complement strand
ACACAAGTTTAAAATGAATTTTCCAACAAAACCCCTTAGACACTGGCCCTTCTGGAAACACCTACAAGAAAGTGAACTCTCACCCAAGGAATATATGGGGAACTTCTGGAACCAAGATAATTTTGTAGTGGAGGCGATGGGGGCTCTATACTATTAATGTCATATTCATTATGAAATTGCTTAAAAAAATAAATTATGATATACCCATGTTTCGTGTAATAAACCCATCATTCATAACTATTTAAAAAAACCATAACGTGAAATATAGATAAGCCATTATATACTACACAAAAAGACATCATATAAGCCAAATAGATCCTTTTATTATAATTTTGAGGTCTTCATTACAAACCTGTCTATTATGGCTCACCAACATGTTTTAATCCTCATTACAATGTTAGGATTAAAACATATATATAAACTTAACATGAACATCATGCCGTTTACATTGTGGAATCGATCTATTTAGAGTTATAAATTTCGGTGAAAGTAAATAAAAAGCCTCTTTTGACTATGGATGTTAAATATAACCATCGGAAAAAAAATATAACACAGTCCTAATGAGATTACTTATTGTCTACATTCCAGTGTGTTGACCCTAATTTTACCTTCTTGTGTGGTACCCTTCTGCATGATTCTACATAGTATAGGTCCCAAAACTTGTAACCCAAGCATGTTTCTCCAAAAAACCCTCAATAATTTCATGTGGCTTCTCCTCAAGCCACTGAGTCTTTCTATGGTTTTAGTGAAGGCATTGTTTCTTTAATCATCACAACAAACTTCTCAAAGGGTTTTCACACACTATTATCCTTCAAATTTACTTCTACCTCTTATCCAAAAAAATATTTTATGACCTCCAATGTGACAAGGGAATTCAAATTTTTCTTCCCTTCCTACACTACTTGATTTTTTTTTAGTCCAATATTCACACTAAGAAGGGGTTTGGAATCAGTGTGAGGTCAACTTGACAATTTCACAATCTTTCTTAATTATAAATCCACATATTAATGAACCATAAACATTATATCATCAACTACAACTGTTATGCAACCACAAAATAGAAGAAAATATAGATCAATGACTTAAAATTTATCCTCTCCGAGGGGAAAACCTCCTTTACACTACATAAATGAACAATTTGTGGATGATATAAATGAAAATAGCTCCTTAGTATATATAGGAGTCTAAGGGGCCACAATAGAATGAAAGAATACATAACAATAATAATGTAAGGACACAACAATAATAATAGTGGGCATCTATGGGCCATAACAAAAATAATATGGGGGCTACATGGGCACAACAATAACAATAAGGGGGATACACTAACAATATCAATAAGGGGGATACAGTAGAATTATAGGTACCTAACATGCCCCTCTACTTCAAAAAAGTGTTTTCCTCAATGCTTAAGTAGTTTTGGATGCTTCTGTATAAAATTTATCATCATCCCACGTGGAATCTTTAGTGGGTAAGTTCTTCCACTTAATGAGACACTATGAAACTGATCGATTTTGTAGTCATCAGGTTCTTGTTTCTATGACTACTCCAGGCTGAAATATGATTTTTCCTTCTTCGTCAAATTATGGAAACATTGTTTCAACTGGATGCTTGTCACCGATAACCTTATTTAAGCATGAAACATGGAAAAATTGGTTTACTCGAGAATATGAAGGTAGCTCCAATTTCTATTCCATGGTAGGAATCCTTTGCAACACCTTGTAAGGACCATAGTACTTGGGTGATAATTTATTATCCTTCTTAGCTTTCTTGAGGTACATCTTTTTGTATGGTTGTAGGCGTAAAAATACCCAGTCACCTACATCACAACTTGTTTCACTACGATGTTCATTTTCCTATTGTTTCATTCGATTCTTTGCTAGAGTGAGGTTACCCTTTAAGAGTTGGTGAAATTTTTGTTAATGCTCGATGTGATCTTCCATTACTTGAACCTTATATTTTTCTATTAAGTATGATGTGATGGATGGTGGATGATATCCATAAAGTTCTATAAATGAGGTCATTTTTTCTGTAATATGGAAGGAAGTGCTACAACATTATTAAGCTATGGGTAATGACTTGACCCGTTGTGTTTGTTTATCAAATACAAAGAAAAGAAGATATAATTCCAAACATTTGTTTACTATCTCAATTTTCCCATCATGTTGAGGATGGTAAGATAAAATATGAGCTAATTAAGTGCCAAGACATGAAAATAATTTCGTCCAAAATTTTTAAGTGAAAATGGGATCTATGTCACTTACTATAATTTTTGGGTTTCCATTGTGAGTTTTAACCTATCTACAAAAATTGTTTGCAAAAAAATTCTTAAAAGAGCAGAAAATAAACAATAGTGAGAGCATAAAAAACATAAAATAGATATACACGGATATTTTCCCCTCGATCCCAAACTAGGACAACTAGGATTACTGACTTGACCCTTCATTCTATTCCTTTTAGTGTTACAACACATATATATACATGTAGAAGCATTCATAAACCCCAATCCATTAACCCTGGATTAGAAAATAATTGTAGTTCCATTGACAGGATCTACAAAATAACATGAGTAGAAAACCATCATGCTCAAAACCATGTGCAAACCCATGCACAAAACCATAGGTGGGTTTGCCCACCTAATATAGGGTCCAATTTTTTTTTCCCAGGGTGCTGCCCAAGGTAGCCCCCCTGCAAACCCCCCGACAAGGGCGGCTCCCGCCCCATCTGTGACCCACCTGCTGTGCCCAGTGCTACCGCCCCCCTCTTATCCCCTGCTTCTCACCTACTTCTAATCGTGGAAATAATATAACACACACCCAACATTCTCCCACTTGTTGTTTTCTTTCCACAAGGGGCCACAAGATAGCTTAGTCATTGGTCCAACCCTGCAATGTCCAATGTTTCTCTACACCAAGAGAACTTATATGCGCTCACATACTTCGTCAATGCATCTGCAACATTCTTCAAAGTGTCCACCTTTACCAGCAACACCTTTTTATCTTCAACCATATATCTCACAAAGAAATACTAAACATCAATGTGCTTTGTCTTCAAATGATAAGCAGGGTTCTTAGCCAAAAACAATTAACTTTGGCTATCACATTCTATCTTTATATCTCATTGCACCAAACCCATACTTGAACACAATCTCTGCAACCAAACTGCTTACTTACTTGCATGAGTGGTTTCCATGTATTATGCCTCTGTAGTTGAAAGAGCCATTACAAAATATCTTTTACCCACCCAATTGACTGCACCTCCAAATAGGCTAAACACATACCCACTTGTAGATCTTATTTGATCCAGATCTCCAACCCAGTCTGCATCAACAAAGCCATATATGTCCAAAACTTTGTCCAATCCTGGTCTTCCTTGGTAGCATAGACCATAATCACTAGTTACCATGCAAATATTTGAAAACTGCTTTACTATTTTCTAATGTTGCTTCCTACAGTTTCTGACATAAACTTGCTCAATACTCCACTACATGTTGAAAATGCGGCAAGATGATGGAGCTTAGTGAAGTGAAGTCGCCTTCACTAGGAGTGGGCCCTTGAGGGAAAATTATGGCGCAAAGTCTATTTTTAGACATATGGAGCATGGTCCGGGGGTTGCAGTATGTTATTCTTGGAGTATTGGTCATGTTGGTAAAAATAGATGGACCTATATTTTTTTACCTATAGGTCGATAGGTCGAAGTCTATTTTTAGACTGCCTATCCTAAAAATAGGGAAGTCAAATATTATTTACCCTTAATAATATTTGGACTCTAAACAACATTTTACTCTCTTGGAGCACTTCAGTTCGAGCCTTGGAAGTGGCTCATGCATCTGATAGAGGAATTACACTATTCCTAAGGGTTTGGTGAGCTCATGCATGGTTGAATTCAGTTAGGACTTCAGTGGCAGAAGTTTGGTGGAGTTAATGAGACAGCTAGTGGAGTTGTGTTCGGTTTAACTTAGTTGAACTAGTTGAGATTAGTTTAACTGGCTAATCAACTAGTAATGAGTGGAGTGAATTAAATATTATTTAATTCATTAATTAGTAACTCATTATTCAACTCAAGAACACATCAGTTCACTACAGTGCATGGACAGTTCAGTGGAGACCAGTGAAAGAGGTAGATGAAAGGGTTGAGATAGCTACCAGTTGTGACATCAGTTGTGCATGAGATTTGCACCACACTTAGAGGAATTTCCCATGATGATTGCGCTGTCAAGCCAAGGAGATTCGAACCTTGGATCTCTCATTAGACCAGCCTTGATTGCGCAATAGAGGCAGGCAATTAGTGGATGTGTTTTGAACCTGTGACTTGTTCAAAACCAAGCTAGTTTGTGTGTAACTTCATGAGATAGTACCGAGTACTTGTGAGGAGTATTGTACTGAGTTTGTTACATGTTTTCTCCATTATAATATACACAATAGCTGCGGGGTTTTCAGCTATAAGCTTTCCCCATACATACTGTGTTAATGTGTATGATGATTTGATGTGCTATCACTTGTTTTATTTCCGCATGTGTGATGATCTGAGTGGAATAGATTATGTGTTGCATATGAATTCGAATTGATATGTGATCAGGATAGTCTCGGTGGATAATTAATCATTATTCAACAAATTTCTACATGGTATCAGAGTTATTGAAGCAGAGATTGATCATCACAGTGATTACAAACTTATTTCGGTAGACAGAGTCTGCATGCGGGCCAGGTAGCCTCTGGATCCATCCTTTCTTTGAAAGGTGATATATCCAATAAACGCCCCTTGCAGTCAATCTCTGTGCTAGAAATAATTTGTTCTCACAGATCTAGAGCAGTTGAGCTTTGAGGTGGAATTTGAATTTTGCAGCAGTTTTGTTTTCTTGGTGCCGGTGTTGAAAATGTCTTTCAACGGTTTGCGACTCGAATATGCTCTTGAAGGTAGTTCAAATTATGTTGCATGGAAGGATCGCATGGAGGCAGTATTAGAAGATAATGGTCTGAAGGATTTCGTAGATACGGATGTCCAAAATCCCACTGATCCTGCTGAAGTCGAAGCATGGCAAAAGAAGATGGCGAAGTGTCGAAGGATCCTGTTGGAGGGCGTCAAGGATCATATTGTATCCAGCTTGCATGGAAAGGCTACTCCATATTTAATGTGGAAAGCTTTGACGGATCTATTCCAGAGTAAGAGTGACCAAAGGAAGCTGGCGCTCAAAGATAAGCTCAGGAACATCAAGATGGAGAAAGGCGACAGTATCGCCAAATACCTCACGAAGTTCACTCAGTGCAAAGATGAGCTGGGAAGTGTGGGGGTGACTGTCGAAGACGAGGACATGGTCGACCTAGCTCTCCTTGGTCTTTCGAAGGCTTGGCACTCATATCAAGATAGTGTCAATGGTCGGGAGAAGCTGCCGGGATGGGAGCGCCTTTGGGCAGATCTCATGCAGGAGGAGATAAGGAGGACTACTCGAGATGGATCTTCATCAAAGGGAGCTGATGAAGAAAATTACACTTTGGTTGCCAAAGAAAAGAAAGGGAATGGTAAGAAAAGTTCTCATTCCGGTGCAAAGGGAAAGAAGCAGGATATGGAAAAAGTGAAGTGTTTTCACTGCCATGATCACGGACATTATGCTACCAATTGTCCAAAGAAGAAGAAGAACAAGCAAGCGGGAAGATCTGCAGATGGAGAAGCTTTGGCTTCACAGTTCGAGCTTGACTTTTCACTGATCGCATGCTTAGTTTCAAGTGTGATGGGATCGGTATGGTTCTTGGACAGCGGTACGTCATTTCATATGACGAGAGATCGGGAGTTGTTCTCAGATATGGAGGACAAAGATTTGGGTGTGCACATCGAGATGGGCGATGATGGTAGATACAGTGCGACTGGTATCGGTACCATATCCTTTCAGAGGGAGTCTGGTAAACCCTTTGTATTGAGGGATGTCATGCATGTACCTGGATTGAAGAAGAACTTGATCTTTGTGGCGATGTTGGAGGATAAGGGGTATGATGTGGTCTTCAGCGAAGGAAAAGCCTTCCTGCGCAGTAAGGCTACTGGAGAGACCTGGAAGATAGGGGTTCGAACCAAGAACCTTTAACAGTTGCAGGTAGATGGCTACGCAGCTATGGCATGCAAGGCGGGAGAAGTGATGAGCCGGGATGATGAGGGCGAACTGTGGCACAGGAGATTGGGCCACCTTCACCATGGAGCTTTGAAGATTCTGCAGCAGATTTCTATTGGGCTTCCTAAGGGCACCCTTGCGCAGTCAGATCAGTGCAAGGGGTGTACTTTAGGGAAGTATGTGAAAGCCACCTTTCACGAGAAGGATAGTCGCGCCACGAAGATCCTTGAGAGAGTTCACACAGACGTGTGTGGTCCTTTCTCAGTTGCTTCGACAGCAAAGAACAAGTATTATGTGATATTTGTTGATGATTTCTCTCGAAAGTGCTGGATCTTCTTCATGCAGAAGAAGAGCGATACATTCGCGAAGTTCTGTGAGTTTAAAGCACTGGTCGAGAAGGAGTCGGGGAAGAAGGTGATTGCTCTAAGGAGTGATAACGGTGGTGAATTCATCTCGGCTGAATTCAAGGAATTCTGCAGCACAGAAGGGATTCAGAGAGAGCTCATCGCACCCCATAACCCACAGCAGAACGGGGTGGCTGAGCGGAAGAGCAGAACGATCGTGGGTGCTGCACGGGCGATGTTGCATGATCAGGGCCTACCCCTTCACTTGTGGGCTGAGGCATGCAATACAGCAGTGTATGTGTAGAACCATTGTCCTCACAAGGTTCTTGGCATGAGTACACCGGAGGAGGCTTATTCTGGCAAGAGGCCTGATATTTCCCATTTGCGGATTTTTGGTTCTCCTGTCTACATGCATGTGATGAAGGATGCGAGAAGGAAGTTGGATCCAACTGCTGAGGTTGGAATATTTGTGGGGTACACTGATACACCTTACAACTATCGGGTGTATTTGTCAGACAGTCGCAAGACTGTTGTGCGACGGGATATAAAATTTCAGGAGGAGAAAGCCATGCAGTGTTCGCTTGAGAGGGAGCTACACTTGCATGCAGATGAGGAGTTGTTAGTTCCTAAGGAGGAGCTTCCGGATGTGGATCAGCCCCAAGAGGAGGTTCAGGAGGTGGAAGAAACCACCCAGGCAGCGCCAACCATCAGAGGGCGCATGCGCACTACAGAAGCTGAGCGACTGGCTCGGGATGCAGAGAAGGTTGTAGGACCACCTACAACACAACGCAGACAGAGACAGTCACCGGATCGGTACACTGGATACATGGCTCTTGTGAGTCAATGTGTTGTGATGGAGCCATCCTCTTTTGAGGAAGCTGTGGAGGAACCCGCATGGGTTGATGCCATGATCGAAGAATATGATTCAATCATCAGGAACAGTGCATGGGAGATTGTCCCAAGACCGGTTGGGAAATCAGTTGTAGGTTCGCGATGGATCTACAAGGTGAAGCAGGCAGCTGACGGGAGTGTGGAGAAGTACAAGGCGAGATTTGTCGCCAGTGGCTTCTCACAGATCGAGGGGATTGACTATGAGGAGACTTTTGCACCTGTCGCAAGGTACTCTTCCATACGGACGATCCTTGCTCTCTCAGCGCAGATGGGGTGGCACATTCATCAGATGGATGTGAAAACTGCGTTCCTCAATGGAGTTATTGAGGAAGAGGTGTACATAGAGCAGCCTGAAGGTTTTGAGATCTTCAGCAGTGAGTCGCATGTGTGCCGACTCAAGAGAGCACTGTATGGGCTGAAGCAAGCACCTCGTTCTTGGTACACTCGGATAGACAGCTACTTCACCGGGCTTGGATTCTCCAAGAGTGAGGCGGATCCTAACCTGTACCAGATTGTGGTGGAGGGGAAGCTGTTGATCATCGTACTGTATGTAGATGATCTGATTTTGACGGGTGATGAGCGGTTGATACTTTCATGCAAGGAGGATCTTGCACGAGAGTTTGAGATGAAGGACTTGGGAATCCTTCATTATTTCCTGGGATTGGAGATTTGGCAGCGCAGCGGAGGACTGTTTGTTTCTCAGGGCAAGTATGCCCGGGAGATTCTGGAGAGGTTCAACATGCAAGGCTGCAAGCCTGTTGACACTCCTCTTCCTGGTGGTTGGAGGAAGGAAGATGCTACTTCAGTGGAGGTAGTGGATGCCACTGTCTATCGACAGTTGGTGGGGTCGCTTATGTATCTGGTCAATACACGACCCGATATATGCTATGCAGTTAACCAGCTTTCGCAAGCTATGGTTAAGCCTACCAAGCTCTTTTGGAAGGCAGGCAAGCATGTATTGCGTTATATTAGAGGCACATCGGGATATGGTCTATGGTACAAACAGGAGGATGGAGCGAAGCTTTCTGGCTTCACTGATGCAGATTGGGCAGGGAGTCCAACGGACCGGAAGAGCACATCTGGAGGAGTTTTCAGCATTGGGTCGACAACAGTTTCCTAGTACAGTAGGAAGCAGAGATCCGTGGCACTCAGTTCAGCAGAGGCCGAGTACATGGCAGCTAGCTTGGCTGCATGCGAGGCTATTTAGATGAGGAAGATCCTCGCAGGATTGTTCAGGTTGCATTTGGAGCCTACAGTGATCTACTGTGATAACCAGAGTTGCATTAAACTCTCGGCTAATCCAGTATTTCATGATAGGTCCAAACACATCGACATCAGGTACCATCATATCAGAGATTGTGTTCGGCGGAGAATCATGATGCTTTCATATGTTCCCACGGAGGATCAGGATGCCGACATCCTGACGAAGGCGCTCACCAGGAGCAAGTTCGAATTCCACAGAGGCAGGATAGGGGTTGCAGATAATCCATATCTTGCTGAGAGGGAGTGTTGAAAATTTAGCAAGATGATGGAGCTTAGTGAAATGAATTCGCCTTCACTAAGTGGGCCCGCAGGCAAATTCTGGCGCAAAGTCTATTTTTAGACTATGTCTATTTTTAGACATATGGAGCATGGTCCAGGGGTTGCAATATGTTATTCTTGGAGTATTGGTCATGTTGGTAAAAATATATGGACCTCTATTTTTTGACCTATAGGTCGAAGTCTATATTTAGACTTCCTATCCTAAAAATAGGGAAGTCAAATATTATTTACCCTTAATAATATTTGGACTCTAAACAGAAGTTTACTCTCTTGGAGCACTTCAGTTCGAGCCTTGGAAGTGGCTCATGCATCTGACAGAGGAATTACGCTATTCCTAAGGGTTTGGTGAGCTCATGAATGGTTGACTTCAGTTAGGACTTCAGTGGCAGAATTTTGGTGGAGTTAATGAGACAGATAGTGGAGTTGTGTTCGGTTTAACTTAGTTGAACTAGTTGAGATTAGTTTAACTAGCTAATCAACTAGTAATGAGTGGAGTGAATTAAATATTATTTTATTCATTAATTAGTAACTCATTATTCAACTCAAGAACACATCAGTTCACTACAGTGCATGGACAGTTCAGTGGAGACCAGTGAAAGAGGTAGATGAAAGGGTGGAGTTAGCTATCGGTGGCGACATCAGTTGTGCATGAGATTTGCACCACACTTGGAGGAATTTCCCATGATGATTGCGCTGTCAAGCCAAGGAGATTCGAACCTTGGATCTCTATTTAGACAGGCCATGATTGCGCAATAGAGGAAAGGCAATTAGTGGTGAGTTTTGAACCAGTAACCTGTTCAAAACCAAGCTAGTTTGTGTGTAACTTCATGAGATAGTACTGAGTACTTGTGAGGAGTATTGTACTAATTTTGTTACATGATTTCTCCATTATAATATACACAATAGATGTGGGGTTTTCAGCTATAAGCTTTCCCCATACATACTGTGTTAATGTGTATGATGAATTGATGTGCTATCGCTTGTTTTATTTCTGCATGTGTGATGATCTGAGTGGAAGAGATTATGTGTTGCATATGAATTCGAATTGATATGTGATCGGGATAGTCTCAGTGAATAATTGATCATTATTCAACTTAAATTCTACACTACATGTGTAATGTATGGTCTACTATAAACCATTGCATACATTAGGCTACCCACTACACTTGCATATGGAACACGAGACATATCCTCCTCTTCTTCTTATGCCTTGGGACACTATTCAACATATAGCTTTACACCTACATGAATAGGAAACTTTACCGGTTTACTATACTACATATTGAACCTCTGCAATATTTTCTCGACATACTTCCTCTAGTTTTACCAAAGCTTCCTCTTTTCTCGATCTCTCTTAATTTCCATGCCCAAAATATAGTTTGTAGCACCAAGATCCTTGATGTCGAATTTGGAGAAAAATTGGGTCTTCAAATGATGGAAAATTTCTTTGTCATTTCCAACTAGCAACATATCATCTACATATAAGACCAAATAAATAACACGTTCACCAATAATTTAAAATGCACACAGTGATCCTCTTTTATTTTGGTGAAGCCAAGTCCTCGTATATAGGTATAAAATTTATGATACCACATCCTTGGTGATTGTTCTAACCCATACAAATACTTTTTAAATTTGTATACTATTTGTTTCTTACCCTTCACCGCAAAGCCTTCAAGTTGCTTCATGTAGATCTCTTCTTCGAAATGCCCGTGAATAAATTTTGTCTTCACATCCATCTGTTATACCTAAAAATCAAATGAAGTAGAAACATATAAAAGTAATCTAATAGAAGTAACCTTGGAAACAGGAGAAAAAATATCACCAAAATCAATTCTTGACCCCTGGAAATAACCTTTTACAACCAACTAAGATTTGTATTTCTCCACCTTTCCTTCTACATTCATCTTCTTCTTAAACACCCATTTTCTCCCAACGGGCTTCCTTCCAGCCGGCAACTCGACCAGATCCCATGCCTCACTTTTGTGCAAGGATTCCATTTCATCAACCATGGTCTCCTTCCAGAGTTTTCCATCCTCTGAATCCACTACCTCCCTGATAGTTCTGGGATCATCGTCAGTGATAGTTAAAGAAAACTTTGACTAAAAAGAAAATTTACTATACCTTTCTCGTTGCCTTCTTTCTTGAACTAATATTTTAATAGTTGGAGTTTGTGGCTCGTCCTCTTCCGAATCTTGTTCTGTTGTAGGGTCTAATTATTCCTCCTTTAGCTCAAACTCTATCTTCATAGGTTTCTTTGGTAAGAATTTATGTTTAACATATTTCACCTCTCTAAAAACCACATCTCAATTATACACAACTTTCATTGTTTCTCGGTTCCAAAGGTTGTAAACTTTTAAACCATCCTTATACCTAAAAAAGATGCACCTTTCAGATTTATTATCCAACTTAGTCCTTTTCTCCTTTGGAACATGTATATATGCATCACATAAAAATTCCCTTAGATGTGAAAGAGAGGGTTTCTTACTAGTCCATACCCCATGTGGATTCTTACCCACCAACGCTAATGAAGGTGATTTTCTAACCAGGTAACATACAGTCTCCACTGCCTCTACCCATAATTCCTGTCCTAACCCACAACCATTGAGCATGCTTCTTTCCTTCCATCAGCGTTTTGTTCATTCCTTATGCAACTGTGTTTTTCTGAGGTGTGTATGGAGTAGTCTTCTGCCCTACTATACCCCACTTCATACAGAACTCTTCAAATTCCTTCTTGCAAAACACTCCACCATTAAGTGTTCTCAGAAACTTCATCTTCTTCTCTATCTTGTTTTCCACCAAAGCCTTAAATTCTTTAAATCTATAAAAGAATTTATATTTCTTCTTCAAGAAATATATCCATCTATTCCTTGAGAAGTCATTTATGAATGAAACATAGTACACAGACTTACCCAATGATGGAACCGACATAGGTCCAAACACATCACTATGCACAAGCTCTAATATCTTGTTCTCCCTCTTAGAATCAGAAGGAAAACTCACTTGATTCTGCTTCCCATATACACAATGCTCATAAAAATCGAAATCAAGAGAGAAATTAAACATACCTTCTACCATACCCTTACCAGGCATTATCCGAAGGCACTTCTCTCCAATATTTCCAAGCCTTTGATGCCATAACATGATATTTTCTCTAGAGCCCACTAGGCTTTCTCCTCCACTTTTAGGAACCACAGAACTGTTGCACCCATCAATGAAAACTCTACCCATAACTTTTTACATAGTTCCAATATTAAATACCACATTAATACAAGTTCTCCCCAAACCATCTTATAGGTAACTTTCTCAAACACTATTTTTACACCTGCATCATCGATCTTTTTTATAGAAATCATATTTCTGGCCAATGCAAGAATATGCAGGACACCAGGAAGTGTTCTAATCCTTCCACCTTGCAACTTCAACTTGAACTTACCATGTCTAAATATTTTGGCCTTCCTATCATCCCCTAAGAAGACATCATCACCATATACTTCTCATACTCGCAAAACCACTCCCTATGGGGAGTGAAGTGAAAGGATGCACCTGATTCAATCAACCATGCCTCATGATATACATGTGTATTTGAAGAAGAAGCCAAATACACATCCCCACCCTCATATGAGGTGGTATTCACCTCTGCAAAAGGAGCATCATTAGATATATTTCCTTTATCAGGATATTTAGATCTGCAGTCCTTTTGGAAGTGCCCTTCCCTTTCGCATTTCTAGTAAACCTTTATAGGCTTTCCTGGAGATTTAGATATCTCTCTAGATTTATATCTCCCATAGGAAAAATCACTTTTTTATTTTTATTTTGAGACCTTCCTCATACAGATAAGGCATCTCCATTCTGGCCCTCCATATTTTTCCATCTCATTTCCTCCGACAGCAAGGTTGAGACAGTTTTATCTAAATTTAAGGTAGTTGTATTGTTACCTATTTGAAGAACCAGAATATCCGAAGAATCTAGTAGGGAACATAACAAATATATGCACTTATCTTCATCTGATATTTTAATATCAACAAATGAAAATTGAATTACCATAGTATTGAAGGCGACCAAATGCTCTATCACCGAGTCTCCATCCTTCATTCTCAAGTTATAAAACTTTTTTGCGGGGACAATTTATTCACCAGAGACTTAGATTGGTACAAAGACCCTAACTTCACCCACAAATTATTTGTTGTAGATGCCCCAGATACATTCAACAATACCAAATCTGAGATACACAACTGTATTGTGCTATTTTCCTTCTGATCCAACTTCACCTAGTCTTCATCTAACATTTTCATTAGTTTAGTACCTGGATCTATCGCGATCCAATTATCTTTATCCACCAGAAGATACACCATCTTGAGCTTCCACAACTAAAAAATTTTACCATTAAATTCTCTATCTTTATGTTTCCACTGCTCGCCATCTTATTTGACCGTAAGAATTGATCCTAGAGATCTCCCACTGAACAGGGTCTATCACAGGCCCGAGAAAAAAACCCTTCAGCTACAAAGGCATCCCCTTGAAGCCAAAATATATCTGATACCAAATGTAGGTTTTAACCTTGTAAAAATTTATCTGCAAATGAACTCTTAAAAACAGAAAGTAAACAATACAATGGAATAAAACATAAAATAGATATACACATATATTTTCCCCTAGATCCCAAACCAAGACTACCAGCTTGATTTTTCATTATATTCCTTTCAGTTTTATAACACATATATATACATGTTGAAGTATTCATAAACCCCAATCCATTAACCCTGGATTAGAACATAATCATAGTTCTCTTGACCAGATCTAAAAAATACCCAGAGCAGAGAACCATCATGCCCCAAAACCATGTGCAAACCCATGCACAAAACCATAGGCAGGTTCAACCACCTAATATAGGGTCCAACAAAAATTTCTGAGGTTGCTACCCTGGACTGTGTGCAGGGGGGCTACCGCCCCCCTGCTGCGCCCAGTGTAAGTGAAGGTGGGATACCACCCCCTTCACACCCCCCCTGCTTCGTGCTTGATTCTAATAATGGAAAGTGTTATCAATCAGAGAAATTTTAAACATTACTTGAACTGGTCATACAGTTCATTTATCAAAGGTCTCCTTAAGTCATTCAAGTTTGTATAGGAAAATTTCATTTTTTACATATTTAACCTATCCTAAGGTTCAAGGCCACCTTCATTTTATCTTAGACACCTCCATTTAAGTCATGTCATGTCCCATCAGTCATCATATGCTGCCAGTTTCCATTTCCCAAGAATTTGAATTTAAAAAGGACACTGAAGCCAGTTTTACAATTTTTCGTAGTGTTTTATACTGCAGAACAACAATTTTCGCTACAAAACTACCTAATAGTTTCATAGCAAAATTGTCAGAGAATAAACTAGATATGGTATGAAAAATTGTTTTCTTGTTTGTCTTGTCAAATCCGATGCAAAATATGAGTTCATGATTGGAGGAGTTAGGGTGGATGTCATTCGAATCTGTTAGGGTCAATTCAAACATACAAAGTCATCTCTGAGCTCATAATTACCCTTTTTAGCATGCATGTGTCATGATTAAGGAATTAGTTATCATTTAAACAATAAAATGTTACCCAATTATTCTTTTTGTCATTCGTCACTTTAACTTTTCATGTTATTGGATTTCTGGAGAGCTTCTTCATCGAGCTAATCAAGTTGCTGGCAGATTCAAGGCTTGCAGTTGTGATCAAGCAAGCAAGGTTGAGAAATATATAAAGCGCCCATGGCTGCAAGGAAGAAAACAAACAAAAGGGGTCACTGCCATAGGTGTGAGCCCATGGACATGAATTTTCTCAATGAAGACCCAACGACCATGGATATTTTTAGAAGAACAAGTTGTTTGTAATTCTGTCAAAGACTACATGGGTGTCATCTACAGCTTCAATGGGATAGATTTAAAGGTGGGAATGTTAAACCTCACAGTAACACCAGAAAACATTTCTGTAGCAATATAAATCCCTAGAGGAGGGGAAAAGTGGTTTAAATGCTTCAAATTCACCATGCAGGATTGCAAAGAGCTCATCAAGCTAGACCATAGTGAAATTGATCTAACAAATTCCATCCCTAGGAGTTTCATGAAGGAAAAATATTCAATGTTGTTGATGATAATTCAGAAGTACTTTACCTATGAAGGAAGGTTTCACATGATCTACTCCTACCACCTCAGGCTTCTTCTGCATTTTGTGGGTAAGAGGTCACTAGACTTGCCCTTTTATTTATATAGAAGTCTAGGTAAAATGTCAGACAAGGTTCAAGTTAAAAAAGAAGGAAATGAAACTTCTCTTTTTCACCATGGTTTGATTAAGTTGTTGGTGTTAGAGGAGTTGAAGATATTAGGCAGATATTGGACATCATTTCTGTTCATGAGTGGTTTTTAAGTTGATTTTATCACTCCTAAAAGAATTTCCAAACCTAGAAATATTTCATCACCAATAGAGACAGGGAAAGTTGAACCAATGAGCATGAAGGCAAAGACTTTGCAGAAGATTCACACACCTAAAACTACACTTTCAAAATAGAATAAAACAATCAGGAAACATAGTAGCAAGAGAGTTAATAGGAACCAAACACTAGTTAAGGGTAACTTAGAGGACATCTTTCATGCAATTTACATTGAATAAACTCCCATTGTTCAAGTTGAAGACATAGAAGATGTAGGAAAAAATATTAAGAAAGGTAAGACAACTAAAAAGTTAGAGTTTGCAGGTGATGATGTTGGTTTCATGTTTCAACCTAGAAATCCAATGACCAGACATGCAACAAAGGTTATGGAAAGTAGCAAAGAGACTGAAAATATAATTGAAAGTGCACAACCACCAAACATCATAGATCTCTACTCACTTGCAAAATAAGAGTTGGTTATCAAAAAAAATAAGGGTAAACAAAAAGTCACTGAAAAATCAGAAATTGAAACCCTTAAGGAGCAGTTGAAAGAGGCAGGTGCAGAGATATTAGTTTGAAGAAACAGGAAAAGAAGCATAGAGCTAAAAGGGTTCAATTTGAAAAAATGAGGAAAATCTGGGAAGATCAAGTCATAAGTGTCTCAGAGACCTTGGACAATACAGAAAAGTTGATAAAGTGGAATCAGCCACTAAGAGGAGAGGTCAAGCACATCAAAAATGTAAAACTGCACTCGCAATCCAAGAATAGGGCATTGAAGGACCAAGTGAAAGATCTTCAAGAGAATTGGATTTGATTCATGAAGAGTTGGAAAAGAAAGGTTTGAAGATGATAGTGGTAGAAGAGCCTATAAGTAAACTAATTATAAATGAGGAGGAAACACCACAGGAGTTGTAAGTTGATATGGAATATGTCTTATGAGGTTCATAACATGCAGAGAACCCAAGTTTTGCAGTTGCAGGTCAATCTTTGAAGACCATTTTGAAAGGGGAAATTTCTGGGCTTTTACACAGTTTCGTAGCGTACCTAAGGCTTGAAGCCAGGAATACGCTACGAAAGAAACTGTAGGTGCATTTTTTCATTTAAAGTCAGTTTTTGACTGTTTTAAGGAGGTGGATCCATGGTGGTAATGTGTCATGACATAATTAACATGATGCAACATCAAAGAATTGAAAAGGATGGATAGAAAAGCCACTTTTCCCATGCTAGAAAAACTCGCTATGAAAATGTCTTGTTTTTCTAATGAGCAATTGTTGAAGGATTTTGAGCATATTTAAAGTTGTTTTTCCCAGCTAGAGACTTGCCACATGTTAGAGGAATTGACTAGCAGATATTTATGACTCAATGGGAGTGCCATGCAGCGAGGTCATCAGTCAAAATAGCATTGAAGATTAAGGTGATCCATTCCTAAAAAGAAGGATTATGTTCCATAGATCTAGGAGGTTTTTAAATATGTAAATTTGGGATGAATTTGGTCATGTGTCTCTCGAGCATGTGACATTAATTTGTAACCATAATGTAACTATTCCACAGATAAGATAGAGGAATATAATAAATAGGAGATAGAGTACTATTAGGAGTTGCTTTCTTTAAAAGATAGTTGTCAATTTTCTATTGTAAGTTATTGATTTCAGTTATGTAAGGTGTGATAGGATAATTCGAGGATCTAGTCACTAGGAAGATCATCGTTGTTGTAAAGAATGTCTATTTATAGAAAAAACATCGAACTAGTAAAGGGTTGGAGAAAATTTTCACCAAACCGTTGCTTTTATGTTTTTGACCAATATCAGTAATACAAAGTGACATTATTCTTGATAGACCTGAGATTCTCATGAGGCTTTTGATATCTTATTGATATTTATCTTATGTTTTATCACTTGTAGTAGATTTCATCTCTAATTACTCAGAATTCACAATAATATTCTCTGACTTCCTTTATTGATGAAATGACTATGTTTTCCTATGTTTTGTAAGTGAGTTGCCTCTGTTAATGACCTATATTTGCCTTAGCTTCCATGTGAAGAACCACTGTCACTGAAAATACTCATTGTTGACTCTATAAGCCAAATGGCAGCAAGCCTATATTTTTCAAGCTGCAATCATAAAAAACAAGTTACAATTTCTATAGATTTAGCCATAGAGTACTATCATTATTAAAAATCATAAACCCCCCTTGAGATATCCCTCTCAAACTAAAGAGGCTAATATTCAGTTACAAGTGGTTTGAAACAATTACATTGAGTTGTTTGATGAGCAGCCAATAAAGTTCAATTTGGTGATAAAATTTTGGTGCATCTGCCAGGAGTTTGAACACATATTTACCAATTTTTTGTGAAAAAAAGTGATGTTGAACTCTTGGAGGTAGCAGGAGCTCAGAATCTGTTCAAGGCTGCAACTACCTTGGTGACTCTATTTCAAAAATTCATGCTTAAAGGTGGCCTCAAGAAGGAGATACATGAGGAGCAATATAGATCCTAACACACCTGTTATAGTGGATAATCCAAACACAATCTCCAGAGGAATTCAAGGTAGCTCTTCCTAATCAAGTACTCCATTACACAGAAGAGCTTTGTCCTATGAAGTTTTAAGAAGTTCTCAAGATAAAAAATTTGATGATAAAATTTAGGTAGTCTTGTTTAGGTATGAAAATGAAAAAGAATTGACTAAGATTATTTCAGAGCTACAAAGAAGAGGTATTGATACCTCAGCCTTATTGACCCAAAAAGATAAAGAAGAATTCGAGGGGGAAGTCACATCAAAGTTATTTTTGGAGAGGGAATATTGAGATAAGTTGAAGGAATTAGACCCATTTGATATTTTTTTAAGAAGAAAATATGGTGTTCCTTTACCTAACTGGAGCTCATTTGTAACTGGACTACAAAGACCAAATACACCACCTCCTAACAGTTCTTCTTCTACTACTGATGTACCTAAAAGTACCACAGTCCCTGTCATCATGGCTAGAAATGTCTCAGCTCCACCTGCTATTGCACCTATGAGGTATGCTCCACTTATTCTTCCAGTTGTCCTCAATGCCCTTCCAAGAAAATATTATGCTAGAATAAAAACTTGGGGAAGTGATGAAGAAATCAAAGATGAAGAACATGTAGAACAGTTTAATGACTTCATAGAAAGGGAGGAGATTGACCATGAAGATGTCAAAATGATACTATTTGCTTAGAGTTTCACTGGTGAGGTCAGAAAGTGGTTTAAATCCCTTGCTTCGGGAAGCTTACATAATTGGAATGAATTTGAAGATAGATTTTTAAGAAAGTGGGGAAATAGAAAAAACCCTGTGTAGGCCCTCACTGAGTACAATAGTATGAAAATATTTGTAGATGAAACTGCCTTAAAATTCTCCATGAGATTTAATAAATTCTATGATTCAATCCCTTCCCATATAAAACCTCCACCAGGGGCAGCTCAACTGAGATATGCTGAGGCTTTTGAATATGAATTTTCTATCCTACTGAGAGAAAGAGAATCCCCTCAACTATTAGAAATGAAAAATGATGTTGTGAAGGTGGAAGTAAATATGATAGCAGCTAAAAATCCAATATGGGAAAAACAAAATTGAAAGAAGAAGATAAGCCTTCCACCTCAGATGA
Organism: Pinus albicaulis; assembly: GCA_034641835.2. Classification (NCBI taxonomy): domain Eukaryota; kingdom Viridiplantae; phylum Streptophyta; class Pinopsida; order Pinales; family Pinaceae; genus Pinus; species Pinus albicaulis. Next base: position 609,260,819 of record CM076575.1, on the reverse strand, counting down.
CAAATTTGACTCCATGATGAAAAACCTGGAAAAATTGATGGATAGGCTTGTCGTTGGAAATGCTTCTGCACCTCCTACACAACATGAACCACAATTTAGAAATCCATAGTTCATAAGACCTCAAAATAAGCAGAGACCAAGGGAAAACAAAAATCATCCTAAACCTCAAGTAAGGCATCCTTTTCAGCAAAATTTAGTTGATGAAGAAGATCAGCTTGAAATCCCAAAAGACTCCATTCATTTCCTAGATGAAAACATGTATGGAATGTTTTTTACTAAATAAGAGCATGATGAGTCTGATCATGATGTAAACAAGGGTGAGGAACCATCTGATTAATTTAAATGTTATCAACATGCAATCTTTGAGATGCAGAAGCAATACAAACTGAGAAGCAGAAATGTCCCTATTATTGCAAATAAAACACAGATTAAAAAATATGTCCCTAAAGCATCTGAGGTTAGAAAAGATCCACCACCACTTCCTTCTGTCAAAGAAATTGAAAATATCACTTATTCTTTCAGTCTGGAGAATTATATTTTCAAAATCAAGATCCCATTACCTTTTGGAGAAATTATTAAAGTGAATGAATACATAAGTAAAATTGTAAAAATGTTGAATTCTCAACCAGGAGATGCAGACATCCTTAATGTACAAGAGGACCATCCTACCATGTATTTGGGATCAAGATTAGAAGATGAATAGAATGAAGAGGTACCTCCTTTCTATGTCAGCCTTAGTATCCATGACATGACATTACACAATCACATGTTGGATTTAGGGGCCTCTCATAACCTAATTCCTAAAGTGATTATGGAAAGGATGGTATTGGAAATAAATAGGCCATACAAGGAATTTTTTTCTTTTGATTCAAAAAGAGTTCAATGCATTGGATTGATAAAAGATGTTGTTGTTGGTCTTACACAAGTCCCTGCCAAGACAGTTGTAATGGACATTGTGGTAGTAGACATTCCACCCAAGTTTGGCATGCTTCTATCCAGGTATTGGGCAGCAAAGATCAAAGGTGCCATGCATATGGACCTAACATATGCCACCATTCCTGTTTTTTGTGAGAAAATAAGGTTGTACAGAGAGACAATGATGGCTTATATGATAAGTAGTAAGGACAAACCTCATAATTTCCCAATTTATGTTGTTGAAACTGAATTAGGATCAGCAATTCCTCTCAATGAGTTAACTGATGAAGTAGAAGATGAAATAAAAGCAGAAACTCAGGAGGTTGAAACTCAAGAAGCTAAAAGAAGGAAATCATTGAAGAAAAGGCAGAGGGTTGTGGTTGTTTCACTTTGATGGTTCAGCTGGAAGAGAGGGGGTTGGACCAAGCATTTGGATTACAACTCCTGAGGATGAAAGTAAGTTCTATTATATCAAACTGAACTTTGATTGCACAAATAATATGGCTGAGTATGAATCGCTATTTTTAGGTTTAGAAATTTTGAAAATATTGGGTGCCCAAAAAATTTCAGTTTGTGGAGATTTTGAATTGGTTATTAAAAGAAGTTGAAGGTGTATATCAAACCAAGGATGTGAGAATGAGAGCATATATAAATTTTATCATGGAGATGTTAGAAAATTTTCAATAATATTCATTTATTATGAAAACTAGGGATCGAAACTCAGTAGTTGATTCCCTAGTTGTTTCTGCATGTCTGTTTGTTATTCTTGCACATTCCATTGAAATATATGATGTTGAAGTTCATCATAGGCCTACTATCCCAGACAACATCATCCACTGGCAAGTTTTTGAAGATGACCGACAATTCAAAAACTTCATAGAATTGAAAGAGGAGTTTGAAAGCACACAAGTAGATCAGCAAAACATTCTTGTGAAAACTAAGTGTAATTATGAAGTTTTATAGCTGAAGAATAATTGTATACCGAAAGGTCTCATTCCACTTGAAAATATTTTTGACCAAAATGATGTGTTCAAGGCTCCTAGGATGCAAGTTGAAGACGAAGAGGTAGAGAGTTCTAACCTTGGTATAGTAGCAATGCCTAAAATTATAAAACTTTCTAAGTTTCTTTCTGTAGAGATGAAATATAAATATATTGAGATGATGAAAAATTTTATTGATGTTTTTGCATAGAGTTATGCTGATTTGAAGAAATATGATCCTACTATTATTCAACATACCATTCCCATTAAAGGAAATGAGAATCCTTTCAAACAGAAGTTGAGGAGGATTAATCCACTGCTTATGCCTATGATTGAGAAGGAAGTTAAGAAAATATTTGATGCAAAAATTGTTGTCCCTATCAGATTCTCAAAATGGCTTGCTAACTTGGTACAAGTCGGGAAAAAGAGTGGAGAAATTAGAATCTGCATTGACTTCAGAAACTTGAACAAAGTTTCTCTAAAGGATAATTAACCTCTCCCTAAGATGGAACAAATTCTGCAGAACATTATTGGTTCCCAAAGGATTTAGATTCTGGATGGCTTTTTAGGATACAATCAGATACTAGTGCATTGAGAAGACTAAGAGAAAACTGCCTTTACTACTCCATGGGGGACATTCATGTATGGCAAGATGCCCTTTGGTCTGATGAATGTAGGTGTTACTCCATGTCGACACGGTATTTGAAGGTAGGGGCCCGACATATGCTCTTTCTTCTCTGCCATTCCTGGACATGATCGGATAGGCGGGTCGCAGATGATTGACGGAAAGAAGTCAAAAGTTCGGTACTAGTGTCATAACGAAGGGGAAGCTAGAAATAAGAAAAAAAAGCCCAAGCAAGAGTTACAAAGGTGGTATGAGAGGATGAGGCTTGATCAACATACCACTTAGAAGCTTCACCTGTAAGTGTACGTTGGAACAACTGAAGACAGACAAAGTCATCGGTAATGGATTTAGAAGAACATCACATGTGAAAATATTGAACATGATTTGTAGGATATTCTCCAGCAAGGCCTTCAAACTTACAGATGTCTAAAGGGATCTTGGTCGACATAGCAGTCCAACTAGCGTCATGGTGTATAGGGTCATTGATCAACTAGTTAAAATCGGGAATACTAAGGCCTGCCATATAGGGGAGCAAGGGAGAAACTGGTGTAGTTCCTGTTGCAGTCCCACTTGTAGTATTCCTGAAATTAGGGCCAGGGCTACCACCAGTGTTAGGTCCTAAACCAAACATGTTGAAGGTGAGAGGAGGAGAACCCGGAGCGAAACCAGGAGGAGAACCCAATGAACCAGAAGATGAGTCAGAGTGTGGACTCGATGGAGGACTAACTTGAATTCTACGCGGAGGAGTAAGTTTTCCTACTAGAAACTGAGGATGAAGGCTAAGAATTCTCTGGGATAAATGACTTGATGGTGCAATGATGAAGACACAAACACGAAAAAAAGGGAAGAGAGACCAAGAAGGGTGGAGAGGTGCAGGATCAACCGATTACAATGTCGAAACAAGGGCAGAGAGGTACAGGATCAATTAATTTCAATGTTAAATTCTTTGCTTGGCAGTGTTAACCAAGCTCTTATTCACTTAGGGTGTGTGTGTAAAGTGTGTAAATTTTAATTTTTAAACCCAAACATTTGTAGAGAAAAGAAAAAAAATGTGTCGTATAAATCAGTAAATAAACATGCAGATAATAGTATATGAAACTGAAATAGTAGCAAATAAACAGCTAATAATCCAATAATCTAAACCCAAGGAGGTGGGCCTCTCAACAAGTAGTCTGTAGGTCGGAAAAAAGCTAGTCAAGACACACCAAAATAGCCAATAGATCTAAGGTTGGGAGGGACAAGGATCTAAAGGTCAGATCTGCTGGAAATATGTGCAGATAAACACAAAAATCTCAAAGGAAAATTTGTTTTAAATGAGGTGGAAAAAGGCTATCTCCTGGAGGGAAATGGAGTGGAACCTAGAGGAGGTGATTTGGATGGATAAATAACCAATCTAAAGTGGATCTAAAGGTGAGGTATCAAATCTGAAAAATGGTTGAACACTCTGAAAATTTCAGACAACCTACAGTAGCTAAAACTCTTCCACAAAGTATGGAGGGTACTGATGCCCTAAGGGGCTAGGTTCCCACCTTTTTTAGCAAAACATAACAAGTACAGATCCAAAACGAGCAAATACGAAGGTCATACAACCCTGAAAAGAGGCCCAGAAAAACCTAGAAAACTTTCATAAAAACTCTCGCAAAAAGTCCAGGTCATAGTTTCTAACCTATTTCTTGCTGAGGTCGCAGATTTTGGGTAGTTTTCCACATCCTGAAGCTCCAGGTCGAAGGTTTAGGGAAAAAATGTGTGACCTGCACTTCCAGTGCTCTCGAGAGTAGGTTTCAGCAGAATGTGTCCTCTCAGCTATGGTTGATGTCTGTCACTTGCGCAATAGGTCTAAAAACACACAGAAGATAGAATTTTTAATCTTTTAGGGTTTTATAGGTTAAAAAAAACATCAAGAAAAGAAAAAAAAGAAGCTGAAGAGAAATCCTAAGGTTTGAAGCAGTTGGATATGTAGGGATCTGAAAAACGACAGTGGTCATAATCGTAAGCCCGTGTGGAGTAGCCAATTGTTACTATGAATCTTAATCACAAGTGTACGAAAAAAGACCACTTTATCTATGCATAACAAACTGCCCTAACAGCAAAGATGGATTCCAATATCTTTAGATCTACAATTAGTTGATCAAGATCAATGATGCAAAAATATAGATCTATGCATTAAAAGACATTAAGCAGTAAATAAAAACAAGAGTTGCTCCATGCATCCAATAGACAAGACAATAATATGTTGAATGAATTTTGAATTAATGGCACCTAGGAGGAAAACATAGAAGGATGTTACTAGTTCTTCTCAATGGGATGGGTTCTTGTAAGTCCTCAGCACTTCATATCTAAAACTCCTCTCTCTTGATGGTGTAGAAAACCCAGACAAAAATGGAACTCAAAGGGAGCTCACAAGCAAAAAGATAGAAAAATATGACAATGATAGTGGATCAAAGTCAGACCAAAAGTATAGATCTAGAGTGATCTTTAGGCAACAAAAGGTAGTGAATGAATGGAAAAACCCTTCTATTTATAACAAAATATTGAGTTAGTCTAGATATTGGTGCATAATTAAAATATTATTAACCAATTCTAGATCCAACTTTTATGGAATATTTTATTATATTTGTTGGAGGGAAAAACAATTTGACTTGGGTCAAATCCCTTTATTTGTAAATAATAAATAAATAAATGATTTATTTATCATTTTAAGGATGTGGTTGAGTAATAATTAAATAAATAATGGTTTATTTAACTATTTATGAGTGATTTAGTCAAATTTAACAAGGAATATTATTTAAATAAGTTTTAAATAATTGTTCCTAGAAAATAATAAGATAAATAATAATTTATCTAATTAATTTTCTTGTTTTTGGTTAAATATGACCGGGAATATTAATTAAACTGTTGTTTAACTAATTATTCCTTGAGAAAAATCAAACAAATGTGGATTTATTTAATATTTCCTCATGGGGTTTCCTGTTTAGACCATAAACAACTTAATAAATGTGGTTTACTAAGTTATTTTTCATAGTGAAAGCAATTTTACTTAGGGTAAAATTGGTCTTACATGGTGTACTTCGGTCCATCTAATAGTACTGTGTTATGTTATCAGCTTGCTAAATCTACCTCAGTCAAGGAAGGCGTAGTTCGTGGTAACATCAAACCATGCTCAGTCTGGTAGCTAGCCATACCAGAATAGGAGAGGGCTCTCTCCGGGTCAATCTCAGCGAAAGTAATCAATAGGGCTTGAGATGACTGAAATAGAAGCTAATTTTAGGCTAGGTATATAAATAAAGGAGTTTGAGTTTGATTTTGGGGGGTTTTGTTGGATCAAAGGGAAAGGCAGTTTTGGGTGCGGGGATAAGGCCTAGTTTTTGCAGAGTTCTGATTGGGGCAAGGAAGGAAATAGTTTTGATGTTTTAGATTGAATGAATGGATGGATCAGACCAGTGAGGAGCTGAAGAGGGCAAGAGGGTTTCAATATTCCTCCTCAAACAGATGAAAACATGTAAAATTAAACAAAACTAAAGGCAGAGCTAAGCAAGCTACTGAATTCTACCTTTAACACTGATTTGTTTAATCTAAGAAGAAAGAAGAATGAAAATGGTACACATAAACATCAATGAACTTAAAAATACATGGAGAAAAACACCATCAAAACACAGAGCCACAAGGATCCCAAAGAGGGTTGCAAACCCTGGTCTATTCCTTTGCCAAAATTGCAGAATGAATGTACAATGAAGTGCTATGCAATCCCAAATGTCCAACCCTGAAAATGTCTGAGAAAATACATAATATAGACAAGCCTAACCCATTCCCATGCCTCTAGGGGTCGAGCTCATCATTCTAGGAGCTGTTTCAACCATATCTAAACTAGAAACTAGAAAATAGGCCATGAAACAACTTGCCTCTATATGCTAGGAAACTGATCCATTCACTCACATTTCACCTTTTGGTGAATGAATCTTCTAGAACAAGTAAAAATGTGCCAAAATTACATCATGAACATGAAATTACATCAAGGTACATCAAAAATTACATGAAAAAGTGAAACTGGCCAAAACTAGGCGAAATTCTGAGCTGTGGAGTGAAAAATAGGCCAAAATCCTCTATGCGCCGCGCCCAAAATCTCTGTGTAGCACAACTTTGGAGCTGATTTTGAAGCACTTCCCGAAGTCCAAATTGAGCTCACGATAGCTCGTTGGAAAGCCCTGCCTGTCTACTTTCCAACCCAAGTGGAATTTTTGGATTTGGTGTCCATTTGCCCCTCCAAAAGTTCAATCTCCCAAGACTGGTTCCTGTGGGTGCAACAAGTGGCAGAAAGGCCATTTTCAAGGTGTTTTTGACCCTTTAGACAACCCAGAACTTGATGAAATTCTTAGGCCATTCCTGAGCATGCATAACTTTTCATAACAAATCCAAAAATACCAAGTTTTCCCTCTGAAGAGCTGCCAATCATAAGCGCGCGCAAAGTGGCGCTACGCGTCAAGCAGAAAACCCTGTTTTGTGACCAAAAAAATTCAAAAATGACAAAATTTTCTCCAAATTCCTTGAAATTTGGACTGAAGGTCCCTCAGCAAGTGTTATGCTCAGCCAATGAAGCTTCGGCCAAGATTTGGAGCCTATCATGCCTTTTACGACGCTTCAGTGCCCTCCTTAGCCTCGCTTTCAGGATCTTGATCTTTGCTTTGCAAACATGTGTGCATGCCTAATAATGGTTCTTCATATGTCTGAGCATGTTCTTCTCTTTGTTTGCCTTCTCCAACAACTTCTCAAGATGCATGTTGACCCTCTCAAGCCAAGTCTCTCTATCGGCCTCAATCTCCCGCTCAATAGGTGTCATCTCGGATGGGCTTCTTCGGGCAGCTTGCCGGTTCTCACGGATGTTTTGTAACTCCATGATCGTCTGCTGATCCTCCAACTGCTTATTCCGCTGCTCCAGATAGTTTATGATCCATTGTGCTCTCTGCAACTTGTCGGTCAATGTGCCGATCTCAGCTTTCTGCTCCTGAATGATCTCTCTCAATTTTGAGCTCGGAGAGCTCAAATCCACATCAATCAACATGAAATCAGTATCCTGACCTCCTGAAGGGCCCTCCTCCTGCATAGGCCTCTTTCCTCTGTCTTGTACCTGTACCTGTGCTGTGACGATGGTAACGAGACCCCTTCCACCCCGGGTGGAGATAGTACTCATCGGGCTGCTGCAAATAATGCTCTCGTGCCTCTCTGATAAGTGACATACACTGGCACACCGATAGGCTCTGTCTCGGGACCTTCAAACTGATGTGAAGGCTCACCCGCATCATGAACAATCTCTGGAGGACGCTGAGGGGTTGTGAAGAAGTCACGGGAAATGAAATCCTCCCATGCAATGCCCTGCAATCCAAGCTGATGTACCACAATGATCTTGATGAGCACATAATGATAAATGTTGTTGCACTGCTGCTCTGGAGTCTTCTTCTGCACAAGAGTAGTCATCCTCTCTATGTTTCGGCACATGAAATATGGAATGTTCATCATCCTTACTCTCGTGAAATGCATCAATAGTCTGATGTGGTATGCATAGAGGCGTGAGAACCGTCCCTCACAACTGAAGTATCTGATAATGAGTCTCATCAATGGTGCATAGGATTCTTTCAGGAACCGGAATGGGAATACCCTGCTGAGCTGCCTCACAGGGCCAGGCCTGATGTATGGCTCGTAATGCACTCTATCCACCTGTTGTCTTTTGTTCCACTCCTCACCTACATTCGGTATTCCTGTTGCCTGAGAAATGGTTTCTGTTGTCAAGGTGAAATTTACACCAGCAAGTGTGACATGACCATCTCGCAAATGTAAAACAAACAACCGGGCTAACTCCTGATGATGCTGAATCTGAGCCACTCTCTCCCAGTACTGATAACATGACTGCTCTCGGAAACACGCCATAGCAAGTGGGCAGGCCTGTAACTGAGTCAATGAGGTGGGCTCCTCTCTCACATGTTTGCCTCCTTTACGAGGCCTTCTCGGTGCATGCAGCTTTGTGGTAGAATCACTGTCTTGTTCATATGATGATTCAGTGTCTGTCATGGTGTTTGCAATGTGTATGTCAAGTGTATGTTTGGTTTGTTGAAAATGACAAATTGGTCCCTTTGTTTCAATTGCCAAAATATACCAAGTAGGAAGGGGCTGTGGTAAATAGGGACAGTGGGTATAGAACTGTGGGAAATAGTACAGTGGTAGGAATGTGGTTCAGTCAAGGGAATTTTACAATGTGGGGACAGTCACTTGACTGTGTTTGGGAATTGGGAATTTTGCAAATGATATGGGAGATGGTAGGGTTTAGGGATAGGGAAAATAGGATTTAGGAACAAGTGGTATGAGTGATTTTATAAGGGAATAGGGAAAAAAAAGGGGAGGCACTGTATGATGATATGATAGTGGTGGGGAAAGGAACCACAAATGGAGAATGGGATTTACAATACTTGGCACAAAAATCAGACCTTTAAAACTTGAAATCCAAACCCTAAGGAGAATTTTATGACCACATGAGAGGGTTTATAATTTCACCAATCAAAATTTCAAATTCCTCCCTCCAAACAACACCCAACACAAGCTAAAATCAATGGCAAGAGCTCACAAACTTACTTGGAGCAAAAAAGATTGAGTCGTTTTGGAAATTTGATGAAATAGTGGTGAGAAATGGCTTGTCGGCCCTGTGCGCCACACACAAAACCCAATGTGTCGCGCCGTGTGAGTGCAACACACGCGTTCAAAAATACACTGCAGTGGTCGGCTCTATGCGCTGCGACCTCCCGGTGCGTCGCGCCTATCTCCCAACGCGCCGCGCACTGATCTTCAACACACAATCCGGCTTTAACAAATGATTTCGCCTCTCCACAATTGAACTCGATTTCTCTGATGTCTTCTTGAGTGAAAATGATTTGATAAAGTGGAAATATCTTGTATAGTCATGGATTTAATTTTTGTTTTGCAAAAACCCACTTTCTTATGTCTCAACTTTGGCACTTTTCACATTGTTAATACAAACTCTGTTTTTTGTTTCCACTTTGACTTTTTGACTGAAATGACGAAACTCTTGTCTATTTTTTGCAGGGATGAATGTCACTGAACTTGGAAAAGGCGACCAGGGCTGCGCCTAAAGATTTTGACAACTGAAAAACTTGGAAAATATACATGGCATTTATTACAAAGGACAAAATGATGATTTTCTTCAAAACAGAGTTTTGAAGAAAAGTTACGATCAAGCAATATGACAATGAAATATTTGAAATGAAAACTTATTTTGAACCTCCCTCTGGCCTACTAGCATTATTGGACACTTTGAAGACTGAATTCGTGAAACCCTAGACCTAATGACTGAAGTGACTCTTAAAAGACTCTTTTCCCACCAAAAGACCAAACATTGACTTTAAAATGATTTTGATGAACTTTGATGAACAGACCTGAGTCAACAAAGAATACATGGAGTGGGCGAACCATACACCTTCAGATCATGTTCTAATGTAATGATGATCAACCGAATGAGACACCTAAAATAGAAATGCAACAAAAGAGAATTTTGATCTCCGACGGAGGGATGTACGTACCCGACTCTACTGTGTTAGATGACCAAAAAATGGTGTACCAGTAGGAGCAAACTTTAAAAGAGAAATGGACATTGCCTTTGCTGAGGAAAAGGATAAGTTGGTTGTTGTCTATCTGGATGACATAACAGTTTTCTCAAGAAGAGAGGAAGACCATTTGAAGCATCTGGAGAAAGTTCTACTAAAGTGTAGAAGGTGTGGTGTTTCTCTTAATCCCTAAGAGTATTTTTCTTTAATTTTTGGAAATTTGCTTGGGCACATTATATCTAAATATGGGATAAATATTGATCCAAATAGATTCAATGCCATTCAGAAAGTAGATCTGCCTAGAAGCAGGAAGGAAATTCAATCTTTCTTTTGAATAGTGAATTTTGTGAGAAGCTTTATTCCAAGCTTTGCTGAGATTGTCAAAGACATAACCAAGATGCTGAAGAAAGGAGATGATATTAAATGGACAGTTGAAGCAAAGAAGTCATTTGAGGAAATTAAGAAGGCACTCACTGAGGCCTCAGTGTTGATTATCCCATATTTTTCAGAGGAATTTCTGGTTTTTACATTTTCATCAGAAAACACAATTGTTAGAGTTTTGCTGCAGAAAGGACAACAAGGTACAGAGCAACCCATTTCATTCTTTATCAGAACCCTTGCTAACTCAAATTTGAAGTACAACATCTTATAGAAATAGGTATATGCTTTGGTTAAAGCCATCAAAGACTTTAGAATTTATATTCTACATTCTCATGTCATAGAATTTGTGCCTAATGCTGTAGTGGAGAAAATCTTGACTCAATTTGATCCTGATGGTAAGAGAGGGAAGTGGATAGCTAACTTGCTGGAGTATGATATAGAAATCAGAGCTACAAAATTGGTGAAAGGACAGGGGCTGGCAAAGCTGATGGCACAGTCTAATTTTGATTATCTTGATATGAATGTTATTACACAAATTTCAGAATTATCAGATGAAGATGAAGAGTTGATCCCTATTGAAGAGAAATATATTCTATCTGACTGGTATAGAGGCATTATCTTTGTCTTACATCATCATAGATCTCCTGCTGAATTGACTAAATCTAAAGCAAGGTTTGTGAAGCTAAAATCTCCAAGGTACTGCATCATAGATAAAAATCTATACTGGAAAGATATTGGTCGTATTATATTGAATTGTTTGTTGGAGGAGGAAGGTGAAAAAGTGATTGAAGAGTTTCATAAAGGAGATTGTGGAGGTCATCACTATTGTTAGGCAACAGTAAACAAAATACTCAGAGAAGGGTACTACTCACCTACCATGTTCAAAGATGTTTAAAATTAGATAGTTGCCTGCCACGAATGTTATATTTTTTATGGTAAGAAAAAACTTGTTCCTTTACCCTTGATGCCAATTTATGTTGAGGCACCATTCCAGCAGTGGGGGCTATATTTTATTGGTGAGATTCATCCATCATCTTCAGGGCAGCATCGTTGGATCCTAACAACAACTGATTATTTCACCAAGTGGATTGAAGCAATCCCAACAAGGCAAGAAAATGATTCAGTCATCATTCAATTCTTAGAGAATAATATATTGTCCAGGTTCGACTATCCTATGAAGATCATCACTGACAATGAACAAGCTTTCAAATCCAAAAGGTTGATCGGTTTTTGTCATCAATATCACAATACACTTGGACACTCTACTACTTACTACCCACAAGGTAATGGTCTTGTTGAATCTTCTAACAAAATAATTGTGAGAATTATTAAGAAGGTGTTGCAGGAAAATAAAAGATCATGGCATTTGAATTTGAAGTATGCTCTGTGGGCTAATAGAGTATATAAAAAAAGATCAATTTGTACTTCACCTTATAAGTTGGTGTATGGAGCTGAAGCCATTTTTCCTACATCCTTGCGAGTGCCTATTATAAAATTGCTACAAGGATTATAGGAGGAACAAAATGCTATTCAGAGGAGAATAAACCAGTTGATAGCTCTGCAGGGAAAAAGGGAGGAAGTATATAATAGAAATCAACAGTCTCAAAACAGAATAAAGAAGATATTTGACAAGAACTTCAAAGAGGAAAAATTTCAGATTCAAGATGTGGTATTGAAGTGGGAGATTAGAATTGAAGAAAAGGGGAAACATGGTAAGTTTGAGAATATCTGGAAAGGTCCATTCATAGTAGTTGCATTCCATGGAAACAAAACTTACCTACTGTAGGATATGGATGGACAATCCTGTGTTGGGGGACCTCTCAATGGAAATTTTTTGAAGCAATATTCCTCTGAAGTGCTATTGATTTTTCACTCCATTGTATATATTCCATTTTGCTATGCTTTTCTGCTAATAAAGAAAAGTTGGTTATCAAACTTGAGCCCGAGGTGAAGGCCATTAGAGTTTGAAGAAGGCTTGGAAAATTTCTGAGTTTTTATTTCCAAAAATATGGATTACAATGGAACTATAGGTTCTTTGGTGTACCACAGGGACACACCATCCCAAGTGGAGCCACTGTTATCACTTAGAAAAATGTGAAACATTACTTGAACTAGTCATACAGTTCATTTGTCAAAGGTCTCCTTAAGTCATTCAAGTTGGTATAGGAAAATTTCATTTTTTACATATTTAACCTATCCTAAGGTTCAGGTCCGCCTCCATTTTATCTTAGCCACCTCCATGTAGGTCATTTCATGTCCCATCAGTCATTATACACCGTCAATTTCCATTTCCCAAGAATTTAAATTTTAAAAGGACACTTAAGCCAGTTTTACAATTTTTCGTAGTGTTTTATACTACAGTGTTGAGATTCAACAAGATGATGAGCTTAGTGAAAAGAGTTTCCTTCACTAAGTGGGCCTATAGGCTATTTTTGGCGCAATTCTATTTTTAGACTATGTCTATTTTTAGACATGGTGATCATATTTCAGAAGTTGCAGGATGCTATTTGTGGATGGTTGATCAAGTTGGAAAAATAAATGAAATTCTATTTTTAGAATATTGGGCGAAGTCTATTTATAGATCATCATTCTAAAAATAGAAGTGTTGATTATTATTAGATCTTAATAATAATCCGACAATAAACAACAACTTATTCTCTTGGAGCACTTAGTTTTAGTCCACAAATTTGGAAAATCAGTGGGTTGAAGGAATTACGCAATTCCTAGGGTTTACTAGTGGTTCATGCATGGAGGACTCAGTTAGAACTGAAGTGGAAAAGTTATGATAGAGTTGGAAGAGTAGTTCATGGATTTGTTATTCAGTTTAACTGAGTTATTGGAGTTAAACTCAGTTGAGCTACTTGTATCTAGTCTAACTGAATGATACACTAGTGAGAGTGGAGTGAATTAATTAGTTAATTAATTCAAAAATAATAAATCATTAATCAACTGAACAAATATAGTAGTGAACTATAGTACATGTCAGTTCCAGTGGTGACCCAGTGGGGAGATAGGTGAAAGGGAAAGATGGACTATCCGTTGTGACTATAGTGATGCATTGATTGCACCACACACACATTGGAGTTTCCAATGAGGATTGCGTAGTGAAGGCAAGGGTAGTTCAAATTCATTCAAAGCTATTCTTGAGTAGGGATTGTGCAGTGGAGGCAGGCTAGCAGGTGGTAAGAAATCGGTGCATGGATTTGCAGATTTATTCTAATTAGTGTGTGATGATTGATTGTACCGAGAACTTGATGTAGTAATATTTGTATGAGATTTTTACATGATCTCCATGATAAATAATATATAATAGTTGGGGTTTTCAACTTCAGGCTTTCCCATTAAACAACTGTGTTATGTGCAATTGTTTTTATTGCTTCATGTGTTTGCAATTGATTTTAATTTCCTTAAAAGATTAACAGTGGAAGGATTCTGTATCTAGCAATAAGATAACAAATTGTTAGATCAGGAAAATATGGATATATACATGCATATTTTATATAATTTCTACATGGTATCATAGTAGTGTTAATTCTTGAAGATTTCAATTGTGAAGAATTTCTGAGTTCGTGATGGTGGACAATTCGAATTTGCTATATAAAATTCTTGGTCCAAAAGTTGAGTATACATTGAAATTTCTTTCAATGGGTTGCAATTGGAGTATGCCCTTGATGGGAGCTTGAATTAAATATCCTATAAGGATAGGATGGAGGCAGTGCTGGAGTATAATGGACTGAAGGAGTTCATCGATAGCGATGTTCCTAAGCCAAGATCTAGCAATGCTGCATTACTTGACGCATGGAAAAAGAAGATAGCAAAGACAACAAGAATTATGTTGGAAGGTGTGAAGGACCATATTGTGTCCAACCTTCGTGGGAAAGCCACTCCATTATTAATGTGGAAGGATTTGATAGATTTTTTCCAAAGCAGTAGTAGCCAGAAGAAGTTGGTGCTGAAAGACAAGCTCGGAAAAATAAAAATGGAGAAGGGAAACAGTATTCCAAAATATCTCACGAAGTTTTTCCACTGTAGGGATGAATTGGGAAGTGTGGGATTACTGTTGATGATGAAAAATTGGTGAGCTTGGCTCTCCTTGGGCTTCCGAAGAGTTGGCATAGCTCTGAAGAATCTGTCAATGGACGAGAGAAACTGTCGGGATGGGAGAAACTTTGGTCAGATCTTGTGCAGGACGAGATATGGCGAGGTACTAGGGATGGCTCTTCATCGAAGAATGAATATGAAGAGAATTGCGCTTTGGCTACCAAAGAAAGGAAAGAGAAGAGGAAGAAATTTCCTTCAAAATCTAATGCTAAAGGCAAGAAGTAGGATTTATCCAAAGTGAATTGTTTTCACTGTCACGAACATGGGAATTTCACCACTAACCGCCCACAGAAGAAGAAGAACAAGAAGGCTACTGGAGCTGCAGCTGGAGAGGCCTTAGCCTCGAAATTTGAACTTTATTTCTCTTTGATCGCATGCTTGGTTTCAAGCTATATGGGATCGGTGTGTTATCTTGATCGTGGCACGTCTTTCCATATGATGGGAGACAAAGAGTTGTTTCGTGGTTTGCAGGAGAAGGACCTCCAGATGCACATAGAGATGGGCGACGATGGTCGATACAGTGATACCGGCATTGGGACCATTACCTTTGAGAGGAAGTTTGGTAATCCATTCTTGTTGAAATATGTTATGCATGTTCCAGGTCTAAAGAAGAACTTGGTCTTGGTCACAATGTTGGAAGACAAAGGTTATGACGTTGTTTTTAGCGATGGAAAAGCTTTCTTGTGACATAAAATAAAGGGTCAAACCAAGAGGATATGGATTCGAGTTGAGAATATCTAAAAGCTGGAGGTAGATGGCTGCACTGCAAAGGTGGGCAAAGCAGAAGAAGTTGTGAGCCGGGATAAGGGTGAATTATGGCACAGGAGATTGGACCATCTTTATCATGGTGCTTTGAAGATTTTGCAGCAGATTTCTACTGAAATTTCCAAGGGTAACCTTGCACAGTCAGATCAGTGCAAGGGATTTACTATGGGTAAGTTTTTGAAGACCACCTTTCATGAGAAGGAGAACCGTGCTTCTGTGATCCTGGAGAGAATTCACACAGACGTGTGTGGACCTTTCTCAGTTGCTTCAACAACAAAACATAGGTATTATGTTATATTTTTTTATCACTATTCTCGTAGATACTAGATCTTCTTCATTTAGAAGAAGAGCGAAACATTCTTAATGTTTTGTGAGTTTAAAGCATTGGTGGAGAAGGATTCGGGGAAGCAAGTGAAAGCTCTACATAGCGATAATGGTGGTGAATACATCTTGGGCGAATTCAAAGACTTCTATAGAAAAGAATGAATTCAAAGAGAACTCATAGTGCCTCATAACCCACAAAAGAATGTGGTCATGGAGAGGAAGAACAGAATGATCATGGGTGTTGCACGAGCAATGCTGCATGACCAGGGCCTACCGATGCACTTGTGGGCGGAAGCATGCAACACTGCGGTTTATGTGAAAAACCATTGTCCTCATAGAGTACTTGGCATGAGTACACCTAAAGAAGCTTTTACTGGTAAGAAGCCTGATATTTCTCATTTGAAGATTTTTGGATCATTTGTTTACATTCATGTGACAAAGTACATCAGGAAGAAGCTGGAGCTAGCTACAGAAGTTCAGATATTTGTGGGGTACACAGAAACACCACATAATTATCGTGTGTATTTTCTAGACAGTCGAACGACTGTGGTGTGATGAGATATAAAATTCAATGAGGTGAAAGCCATGAAGTTGTCGCTTGAGAGGGAGCTACACTTGCATGTAGAGGAGAAACTTCTTGTTCCAAAAGATGAGCCTTTGGATGTGGATCAGCCAGAGGAGGAGATTCATGCAGTGGAGAATTCCACTCATGCAGAACCAAACATCAGACAAGGTAGAAAGAAGACCACAGAAGATGAGAGACTAAAGATTGATGTGGCATAGAATGTAGGAGTCCCTACATCATAGCGCAGATAGAGACAGTCACCTGATCGATTTATTGGATACATGGCTCTTATGAGAAACTGTATCATGACAAAACCATCTTATTTTGAAGAAGCAATGTAGGATCCCACATGGGTAGATGCCATGGTGGAGGATTATGACTCCATTGTTAGAAACAGTGCTTGGGATATTTTTCCAAGGGCGGTGGGAAAATCAGTTGTAGAATCAAGATAGATCTACAAGGTAAAGCAAGCTGTTGATGGGAGTTTTGAGAAGTATAAGGAAAGATTTTTTTCCTGGGGCTTCTCACAGATCTAGGGGATTGATTATGAAGAAACCACCTGTTACATAGTATTATTCCATAAGGACCATCCTTGCTTTCTAAGCATAGATGGGTTGGCACATTCATCAGATGGATGTGAAGACTACATTCCTTAATGGGATCATTGAGGAAGAGGTGTACATTGAGCATCCAAAAGGATTTGAGATCTTCAGCATGTGCAGGCTCAAAAGAGCGTTGTATGGGCTGAAGCAAGCACCTTGTGCTTGGTACACATAGATCGACAGCTATTTCACTAGACTTTGCTTCACCAAGGGTGATGCGGATGCAAACCTATACCAAATTTTGGTGGAGGGTAAGATTTTAATCATTTTTCTTTATGTTGATGATTTAATACTAATGGGTGACGAGAAGTTGATACACTTATGCATGGCATATCTTGCAAAGGAGTTTGAGATGAAGGATTTGGGCCTCCTTCATTATTTCCTTGGATTGGAAATATGGCAGTGGGAAGGTGAACTATTTGTGTCTCAAGGCAAGTATGCCCGGGAGATACTGGAGAAGTTTCACATGCAAGGCTGCAAGCCTATCGACACTCCTCTTCCAAGAAATTGGAGGAAAGAGGAGGCTACATCGAAAGAGGTAGTATATGCCATTGTTTATCGACAGTTGGTGGGTTATCATGTATTTAGTTAATACAAGATCCGACATATGCTATGCGGTGAACCAGCTTTCACAAGCGATGGTTAAGCCTAACAAGCTCTTTTGGAAGGCAGGAAAGCATGTCCTGAGGTATCTTAGGGGCACATTTGAGTATGGCTTATGGTACAGATAGAAAAATGAGGTGAAGTTGCATGGCTTCATCGATGTAGATTGGGCAGGCAGCCCAACAGACAGAAAGAGCACATTAGGAGGGATTTTCAGTATCGAATCTACAACAGTTTCTTGGTACAGTAGGAAACAAAGATCTGTGTCACTCAGTTTAGCGGAAGTAGAATACATGGCAGAAATTCAAGCTACATGTGAGGCTATTTGGATGAGGAAGATCCTAGTCGGTTTGTTCGGTTTACATTTAGATCCTACAATGATACATTGTGATAATCAGAGTTGCATTAAACTCTTGATTAATCCTGTGTTTCATGATAGATCTAAACATATTTATATCCAGTATCATCATATCAGATATTGTGTGCAATGAAACATCATGTTGCTTTAGTACATTCCTATGGAAGATCAGGATGAAAATATTCTAACAAAGGTGCTCACCAAGAGAAAATTCGAATACCATAGAGGCAGGATCGGGGTGAAAGATAATCCCTATCTTATTGAGAGGGAGTGTTGAGATTCAACAAGATGATGAGCTTAGTGAAAATATTCGCCTTCACTAAGTGGGCCCGCAGGCTATTTTTGGCGCGATTCTATTTTTAGACTATGTCTATTTTTAGACATGGTGATCATATTTCAGAAGTTTCGGGATGTTATTTGTGGATGGTTGATCAAGTTGGAAAAATAGATGAAATTCTATTGTTATAATATTGGGCGAAGTATATTTATAGATCATCGATCTAAAAATAGAAGTGTCGATTATTATTAGCTCTTAATAATAATCTGACAATAAACAGCTAATTATTCTCTTGGAGCACTTAGTTTTAGTGCACATATTTGGAAAATTAGTGGGTTGAATGAATTACACAATTCCTAGGGTTTACTGGTGATTCATTCATGAAGGACTTAGTTAGAACTGAAGTGGCAAAGTTATGATAGAGTTAGAAGAGTAGTTCATGGAGTTGTTATTCATTTTAACTTAGTTATTGGAGTTAAACTCAATTGAGCTAGTTGTATCTAGTCTAACTGAATGATACACTAGTGAGAGTGGACTAAATTAATTAGTTAATTAATTCACAAATAATAACTCATTAATCAACTAAACAAATACAACAGTTAACTACAGTGCATGTCAGTTCTAGTGGAGACCCAATGGGGAGATAGGTGAAAGGGAAATATGGACTATCTATTGTGACTATAGTGATGCATTGATTGCACCACACACACATTGGAGTTTCCAATGAGGATTGCACAGTCAAGGAAAGGGTAATTCAAATTCATTCAGAGCTATTATTCAGCAGGGATTGCACAGTAGAGGCAGACTAGCAGGTGGCAAGATATCGGTGCATGGATTTGCAGATTTCTTATGATTAGTGTGTGACAATTGATTCTACTGAGAGCTTTATGTACTAATATTTGTATGATATTTTTAAATGATATCCATGATACATAATATATTATAGTTGGGGTTTTCAGCTTCAGGCTTTCCCGTTAAACAACTGTGTTATGTGCGATTTTTTTTATTGATTCATGTGTTTGCAATTGATTTTAATTTCTGCAAAATATTAACATTGGAAGGATTCTGTATTTAGAAATAAGATAAAATATTGTTAGATCAAGATAATATGGATATATACATGCATATTGTATATAATTTCTACATGCATAACAACAGTTTTCGTTACGAAACTGCCTAATAGTTTCATAGTGAAACTGTCAGAGAATAAAATAGATATGCTATGAAAAAATATTTTCTTGTCTATCTTGTCAAATCCAATGGAAAGTGTCATTTCATGATTGAAGGAGTTAGGGTGGATTTCATTCGAATCTGTTAGGGTCAATTCAAATGTACAAAGCCATCTCTGAGGTCATCATTACCCTTTTTAGCATGGATGTGTCATGATTAAGGAATGAGTTGTCATTTGAACCACAAAATGTTACTCAATTAGTCTTTTTGTCATTCTCTACTTTATCTTTTCATGTTATTGGATTTCCGGAGAGATTCTTTATCAAGCCAAGCAGGTTGCTGGTAGATTCAAAGGTTGCAGGTGTCATCAAGCAAGCGAGGATGAGAAGAATATAAATCACCCATGGCTGCAAGGAAGAAAACAAACAAAGGGGGTCAATGCCACAGGTATGAGCCCATGGACATGAATTTTATCAATGAAGACCCAACGACCATGGAGATTTTCAGAAGAAAAGGTTGTTTTCAATTCTATCAAAGATTGCAGGGGTCTCATCTATAGGATTCTAAATATTTTTCTAACAGTCCCACTGGGACAACTTGAAAGGTGGGAATGCTAAACCTAATAGTAACACCAGAAAGCCTTTCAGTAGTAATAGGAATCTCTAGAGGAGGGGAACAATGGTTTAAAGGCATCAAATTCACCATGTAGGATTGCAGAGAGTTCATCAAGACAGAGCATAATAAAATTGATCTAAGAAATACCATCCCTAGGAGTTTCATGAAGGACAACTATTCAAAGTTGTTGATCATCATTCAAAAGTATTTTACCTGTGAAGGAAGGTTTCACATGGTCTACTCCTACCACCTCAGGCTTCTTCTAAATTTTGTGGGTAAGAGGTCAATTGACTTTCACTTTTATTTATACAAAATTCTAGGTAAAATGTTTTAAAAGGTTCAAGTTAAAACAAAAGGCAATGAAAATTCTCTTTTTCACCATGGTTTGATTAATTTTTTGTTGTTAGAGGAGTTGAAAAGATTAGGTAGAGATTAGACATCCTTTCTATTCATGAGTGGTTTTGAAGTTGATGTTGTCACTCCTAAAATAATTTCAAAACCTAGAAATATTTCATCACCAACAGAGACACAGCAAGTTGAACTAGTGAGCATGAAGACAGAACCTTTTGCAGAAGATTCACACACCTAAAACTACACCTGAAAAATAGAAGCAAATAGTCAGCAAACAGAGTCGAAAGAGAGTTACTAGGAGCCAAATAGTGGTTAAGGGTAACTTAGAGGACATCTTGCATGCAATTGACAATGAAGAAACTCCCATTGTTCAGGGTGAAGACATAGAATATGCACGAATAAAGATTAAGAAAGGTAAGACAACTAAAAAGTTAGATTTTTCAGGTGATGATGTTGGTTTCATGTTTCAACCTATAAATCCAATGACCAAACATGCAATAAAGGTTATGGAAAGTAGCAAAGAGACTGAAAATATCATTGAAACTTCCCAACCACCAAACATCATAGATCTCTCCTCACCTGCAAAAGAAGATTTGGTTATTAAACAAAATAAGGGTAAACAGAAAGTCACTGAAAAATAAAAAATTGAAACCCTTAAGGAGCAGTTGAAAGAGGCAGGTGAAGAGATATCATTTTTGAAGAAAGAGGCAAAGAAGAATAAAGTTGAAATGGTTCAGTTTGAACATATGAGGAAAATATGGGAAGATCAAGTCACAAGTGTCTCAAAGACCTTGGACAATATAGAAAAGCTGATAAAGTGGACTCAGCCACTAAGAGGAGAGGTAAAGCAAATAAAAAAGGTAAACCTACACTTGAAATCCAAGAATAGGGCATTGAAGGACCAACTGAAACATCTTCAAGAGCAATTGGATTTGATTCATGAAGATCTAGAAAATAAAGGTTTGAAGATGACAGTGGTAGAAGAGCATATAAGTCGACTGATTGTAAATGAGGAGGAAACACCACAAGATTTGTAAGTTGAGTTGGAATATGTATTAAGAGGTTCATAACATGCAGAGAAACCAAGTTTTGCAGCTGGAGGTCAGTTTTTTGTAGAAAATTTTGAAAGGGGAAATTTCTGGGCTTTTACACAATTTCGTAGCGTGCCTCAGGCTTGAAGCCAAGAATACGCTATGAAAAAATTTGTAGGTGCCTTTTTGCATTTAAAGTCATTTTTTGAATGTTTTAAGGAGGGGGGTCCATGGTGGTAAGGTGTCATGACATGATTAGCATGACGGAACAACAAAGAATTGAAAATTATGGATGTAAAATCCACTTTTCCCATGCTACCAAAACTCGCTACGAAACTGTCCTGTTTTTGTAGCGAGAAATTGTTGAAGGATATTGAGAATCTTTGAAGTATTTTTTTCCATCTGGATACTTTCAGCATGTCATAAGCTGTCATTAGAAGAT
Source organism: Pinus albicaulis (assembly GCA_034641835.2). Classification (NCBI taxonomy): domain Eukaryota; kingdom Viridiplantae; phylum Streptophyta; class Pinopsida; order Pinales; family Pinaceae; genus Pinus; species Pinus albicaulis. Next base: position 609,239,110 of record CM076575.1, on the reverse strand, counting down.
ATTTATGACTCAAAGGGAGTGCCAAGCATCCATTTCATCAGTCAAAACAACGTTGAAGATGAAGGTCATCCATTCCTAAAAAGAAGGATTATGTTCCATAGATCTAGGAGGGTTTTAAATATGTAAAGTGGGGATGAATTTTTTCATTTGTCTCTCCAGCATGTGAAATTAAATTTGTAACCATAATTTAACTATTTCACATATATTTGATAAAAGAATGTAATGAATAGGAGATAGAGTCCTATTAGGAGTTGGTTTCTTTAAAAGATAGCTATCAATTTTCTGTTGTAAGTTATTGATTTCAGTTATGTAATATTTCATAGGATAATTCGAGGATCTAGCCACCAGGAATATTATCCTTGTTGTAAATAATGTCTATTTATAGAAAAAACATTGAAGTAGTAAGGGATTGGAGAACATTTCCACAAAAATGTTGCTTTTATGTTTTTGACCAATATCAGTAATACAAAGTGACATTCTTCTTGACAGACCTGAGATTCTCACGAGGTTTTTGATATCTTATTGATATTTATATTATGTTTTATCACTTGCAGTATATTTCATCTCTACTTACTCAGAATTCATAATATTATTCTCTGACTTCCTTTAGCAATGAAATGACTATGCTTTCCTATGTTTTTTGTGTGAGTTGCCTTTGTTAAAGACCTATATTTTCCTCAGCTTCCATGCGAAGAACCATTGTCACTGAAAATACTGATTGTTGATTGCATAAGCCCAATGGTAGCAAGCCTGTATTTTTCAACCTGCAATCATAAAAAAAAACTTACAATTTCCATAGAGTTAGCCATCTAGTACTATCATTATTCAAAATCATAAACCCCCCTTGAGGGAGCCCTCTCAAACTGAAGAGGCTAATATTTAGTTAGAAGTGGTTTGAAATAGTTACACTGAGTTGTTTGATGAGAAGCCAATCAAGTTAAATTTGGTGATAACAGAAAGAATATAAAAAAAATCAAACATACATCAAGATTTTGAATTGTTTCTATAAATTAAGTAAAAACTGTACTGGCTTTAAAAGGATGAGATAATGCACAAAAGTGTGTATACTTGGTATTTATATCAACTACCACCATGATGACACTCTTTCCTTCAGACTTGGGTAAACCACTGATAAAATCCATTGAGACCTCCTCCCCACACTAACTTAGAATGGCTAAAGGTTGTAACAGACCTGGGGTCTTAATTGTCTCATTTTTTTTGTTTCGGGAAACTAGATATTCTGCCACAAACTTTTGGACATCAAATTTAAGCCCATCCCAAAAAAATCCTTCTTGACCATGTGGTAAGTTTTTAAAAATCTCGAGAGCCCTCATAAAAGAGAGCTGTCTAATTCCAAAAGAATATTTTTTTTGATATGTAATTTGTTACAAATATATAAGAGATATTTGTACCACAATGAATCATTTTTCTAGCTAAATGTATCAGATGTAATAGGATATTTTTGCAACTTTTCAATGAGTTTCCACACCTTTTCATCATTCTTTTTTTCATCCCTTGCTTTGGTTATCCACTTAGGGTTCATAATAGAAATGGAAAAAAGAAATTCTTCCACATCCTCATCCTTTCTTGAGAGTGGATCTTCAAAAAAATTTTGATTCCCTTTTATATAGATGATTTCAGAGTCATAAACCAACATCTTTGTGACCCATTTTTGCACTCTTTTGAAGATAATATTTGTTCCAATAAGTGTTTAAGACTCATGATTTTTTTTTTTACCTTGAGGTGTCTTCTTGTTAGATAATTTTTTCATTGATTTAGTGCATGTAGTATTGCCAACCTTTCCTTCTCATAAATAGGTTTGTGTGAATACTTTCCTTTGATTGGGCGAATTTAAAAATCAATGGGTATTATTTGTTTCATTAAAACCACACTAATTCCATTTCCCAAGGCATCACATTCAATAATAAAGGTTTTTATGAAGTCTGGTGTAGCTAAGTTTGGTGCTTGGAACATTTCCTCTTTAACATGTTCAAAGGCCTTAGTTTCTTATGGAGTCCAATAAAATGCATCTTTCTTCAGTAATGATGATATAGTTGTTGTTATTCTCCCATAATTATTAACAAACTTACGATAATACCCTGTCAACTCAGGAAATCCTTGAATATGATTTATGTTTGTGGGGATTTTCCATCCCATTATGGTTTAAATTTTTTTAGGTTCTACCTTAACACCCTCATGATATACAATATGACCCAAATATTCCACCTCTTGTACTCAAAAAGAACATTTGGAGGTTTTTGCATATATTTGTTCTCTTTCAATAGTTTGCACACCCTGTCAACATGTTGAAAATGATCCTTCCAAGACTAGCTATATATTAGAATATCATTAAAAAATACTAACATAAATTTTCTAAGGAAGGGTTTGAAAATGGAATTCATCAAACCTTTAAATTTGGAAGGTGCATTATTAAGGCCAAAAGTCATGACCAAAAAATCATAATCACCCTTATGATTTCTAAATATTGTTTTCGGAATGTCTTTAGTATTCAATATAATTTGATAATATCCTAAAAAAAGATCTAGCTTGGTGAAGTAAATTGCTCCATGTAATTCATACAAACATTCATCAATGACACGAATGGAAAATTTATCTTCAATAGTGAGCTTTTTGAGTTCCCTATAATATGGACACATATGCCATTATCCATCCTTCTTATGCACCAATACTACTTGAGTAGAGAAATAAATTTGGCTAGGTTTAATTATACCATCCTATAGAATTTTTGGAACCATACATTCAATCTCACTCTTTCTGGCATAAGGATATTTGTAAGGATTGATGTTTGGAGGAACACTTCATGGAATCCAATGAATAGCATGATCATGATCATGAATAGGTAGGATTATTTTAGGAGTCTGAAACACCTTGGAATGATTGTGCAGGAATTTTTGGAGATCTAGAGAAACAAATGATTTCGATGTTTGAACCTCTACTGAGCATAATTGTGAAATTATGCCTCTTTGTTATTTATTCAGAAACTTTGTTATGAAAAAAGATTTGATTATATTTACTAGTTTCCCTACGATAACCCTTAATTCAAATTCCTTTCCTTCCCCAAAAAAGGTTCAAGAAAAGTTCTTGAAAATTAAAAGTTGTCACCCCCAAATATTGTAACCATTGGAATCCTCGTACAACATCCACACTGCCCATTGCAATGGAAAGAATTGGATTATTCAATACATATTTCCCCAGGGTTATCTTTATATTACAAAACTTTCTATATAAATTTATAGTTACTCCACTGGAAACCATCACTTGACACTCTGGTGCTATATATAGGAAGTAATTCAATTCCTTGGGTATCTTACAATGAATAAAATTATGGGTACTACTCGAATCAATCAACACTATTACCTTTTTCTTCTTCATATATCCTTCTACCTTGAGATTTTTAGCAGTGGTAATTCCTGCCAATGCATTACAAGATATGGTTGGATTCATTTATTCTTTCTCTGGGATTAGTTCCTAGTGTATATCATCCTCTTTTGATGTCTCTTATTGCTTTTATTCCTCTTCACAATCTATGTAAAATCATCTCTTCTCAACACACTTATGATCTTTAGTGTATTTCTATCACAAATTTAAAAAATCCATTTTTATCTTTTTTCCTCCAATTGTTGTGGTGTCAACCTTGTAGGTTGTGGAAGGTTAGGAGTAGAAACACTTCCATGTTTATAGTTTTTAGTGGTATACTTCCATGTTTCCATAATTTTTCTTTCACATTTTCTTTCCACCTTGAATGCCTTCTCCAATGAATCAATTTCCCAAAGGTGAACCTCATGTTGTAAGTTATCCTTTAAATTCTATATGAAGACATGAATCCTATTCTCCTCTGGAATATCATTTACCTTGATTATAAGTTTTTGGAAGTCCTTAATGAGCTCCACCATTGAACCCTTTTGATTGATATTTATCAATAGACTAAAGAAGGTGTTGATATTTGTATCATCATAATGTGCTATAATTTCCTCCGTAAAAATTGACTAAGTGACAAGTGGTTTAAAAGAAAAAATCCATCAATATCGTACAAATTTATTGGGCTCTAAATATGAAGTTGCGATGCATACATTTTGTGAGTGTTTCACACCATGGGGATCAAAATATTGCTCCATATGTAGTATCCATTTTTCTGGATCCTTGCAATCAAACTTCCTAATATCGATATTTGGAATGCACTGGTTCTTAAACCCAACATTAGAGTCTCTAAAAACATAATTCATATTTTTTTTTCCTCATCATTATTTTCATGGATTACCTTGTCACCACTAGAAAACCTTCCTTCTACCAACTTTGCCAAACCTTCCTTCAACCCCTTTATCTTGACATTAATCAATGCTTCTATGCCTTCTTTTAAACCATCATTCAAAAATACCATGTCCCTTTTTATACCATCTATATTAACATTCAACATCGCTTCCAATTCATTTTCTACCTTTTGTGAGAGCAAAATGTTTTTCACTTGGTGTAATATCCCAAAATCGGGACTACTAGCAAGGCATGCCTGAAAAACGCATTTTTTAGGAATGTATGCTACAGGATTGAAAGCCCTTGGATACCTTATATATGAGTATATAAGACCTAAATCCAAGATGGTATCACAAACAAATCCTCCTAGGTGGGTTAAACAGATCTCCCCACACCTAGTGCAGCCAGAAAATGCCCAAAGAAGGGGACTGCAGCAATACAAAAACAAACTGCTAGGAAATAACATAGTTAAGCCCAATATTTGTAGGAGACCAGTATGGAAAATCATGTTTCAGATATACATCAGAAAAATAACTTTATACAACATCTTATAAAATTTACAATAGAAAGGAGAAGGATTTACAAGAAGAAACCCTCATAAATGAGGTGCTACAACCATGAGAAATGACATAATAAGATTGACAGCGTTATTTTCATTGGCTGAAGTAGTAGTATGTTACAAATTAGATTTAGAGAAGATATATACATAAAAATATAGATATAATTCTTATCTATGTACAAGAAAATCTCACCAATACATTCCCCTTGGGGATCTCATCAAAACATGAAAGTACAAGAGTAGATCTGAGATCTAAGTTACAAATCTGCAGTAATATTTAGAAAATTATGAAGTATATAATGTATAGAAGATCAGATCTGAAACAAACATGGATTGGATGGTCAATCCAAGTATCACCACAGTGAAAGGAAGGATCCAATTACTAGAGATCTCTCCTCCAAGTTGATGCCAAAACTCCTTGCAACTTTGCTACTGCAAATCACGTAGTACTGCAAAAGGGACTGCATTGTAAATTATGAGTATGCTTTGGCATGATGCCAAGGCCTGTATCTGAAGCTCCCAAGGTCTAGAACACTCTTGCCAAAGCGATAGATTACTTTCCCAGTGAAAAGGGGTACTAGAGCTGCATAGATCTAAAGAGTTCTATCCTCCACTTGTTGTAGCTCACAAGGACAACCCAATCCTAAATAGGACCAATGTTGTAGGTGTAAGATGAAGGTTGGCCAAATTCCAGATAGTGGACAAGACAAACAAGGCTCCTCCAAGAGCTACTCTAGGAAGGAGGTGGGATTCCCGCTCAGGAACACCCAGTGCTAAACAACACTATTCTCATCTAAACAGCAAGAGAATAAGAAATTTATAAATAGAAAATATCTTCATAAAATGATAATCATCAAAAATCCTCTCATGCTTCTGTCCTCTTCCTTTTATAAGATAAAATCCTTGTCAAACCCTAAACCACTTCAATGAGTTAGCTCCTTTCACATTTGAAGCCTCCATTTAGAACTGCGTTGTGCATCCATGAGGTACATTGAATCTAGATTGCACTGTGGATTGGGTCAAGGTTGACCCAGTCTCATAGTTCAAACCAATTCACACCTGCAAGTGTTTATTTTATATGGCCCAAATTTTTCTCTGTTCACATGGGCATGGATTTATTCATTGTTATTAGGAGTTTTACATGTCCTCCTTGATTCATTTACTCAATCGACAAAAAATGAAACAGAATTGAATATTCATCTTAGCTTGGGCTAAGTAGGAATATTACAGTCCTCCCCTCCCAAATTTTGCTTGTCCTCAAGCAACTGCAAGGATAGAACTGAAATGTATTGGGAAAACAACTTCCCCAAGCAATCATCTCTACAAAATGAGTCACCTCCCAACATGGTAACTCCAGAAAATTCTCCTCCACCATGAGTTCATGAAATGTAGGTGGGCTGAAAAACTAAACATAGTATACATAGGTGCCTACCCCATGCTATCCTCCTCTTCACTTAAGATAAGTGTGGAGTTTTTGCTAATCCTGGGCTGCAATGATGTTGCCTTCAAGAGGCAATATGAAGACTAGATCTCTAAAGATCTCCTCTTCCACATTGTGAATCAAGTTGGCCCAAACCATTCCATATGTGATGGATTGGAAATAATCACGATATGGCATCTCATCAAACTCATGGCCCACCTCATAAAGAAGCAAGTGTTTGGCTGTGGTGTCCATATCTCCTCTCATGTTCCCATTAGAACATGCAATGTATAAAATGTGGGAATCCTCTTCCCCAAAGAACACATCTAGCTAATGTGTTTCCTCTCCAATCATGCTCCTCACAAAATAAAGATCAACGTTAGAAATTGGAACCATGATTAGCATCAAGTAAAAGGACATACTGAAGGCTTCATATGGTGTAAGAAGGTACCAACAGTCTCCCATGAAGTTACAATGCAATTTTTCCAACTGCAGCTTCAGAAAATTAGAAGGCAAGTGGTTGTTGGATACATGGTGGTCTATGTGTTTTATTTCATTTACTAATTAATAGTAGATGGCTACATAAAAAAATGAACATACATGAAGTAATACAACACTTTCCCATGGCCATATAAGAGATGGTTTTATCCATCATACAATTTGGCCCAATGTTGACCATGGAGCTCAATGAAAATCTTTCCCTCTTCTGGAGCAATGCACTGCATAAAAATGGTAAAAGTATGCAGATCAATAAATGCAAAAACAAGATCCTTACCATGTGCTAAGATTAATATCATGATAGGGTCCATGAACAAATTCTCCATAATGATATAACATACCTTCATGAAGAGAAATGAAACATGTGCTGCATGAAGATCCTTTCTCATGTACATGGAAATCCAGGCCAAGAAGAACATATCACACCAGTAGATGTCTCCATCATTTACTCCATCTTTCTCATGTCCTCCTTGTCCATAAAATGCACCAAGAGTGGAATTATCCTGGGGGCACTCCATCCATAAGTTCATGCTCCAGAGTGACAACGTTGTTGGCCTATGCAAATAGGCTCCTGCCAATACATAGCTCCTTTCTTTTGTTAAAGACATCTTCCATAATGTTGCTACAAACAAGAAGTTCCTTCTGGAGTGGACATACTTCCAGATCATCCAAGGCTAAGGAGATAATGCCATATTCTCCTCCTACAACATCATGCAAAGTGTGAGAGAAAAACTGCTCTTGCTCTTCCAAGAACATCCAAAGCAACAAAAAATTTTGCTTCTTCCCCATACCCCCATCATATAAATCATGTGGTGAAAACATGGTGATTTATATGAATAATTTCATATCAACACAATGTATCCATACTCCTTGCTGCTCAATGATCCAGGTATCCTGCCACACATATTTCCTCCAGATACCCTTAGAAAGAGGATGATGGCCAAACTCTTTCAAAAGTAACCAGCACAGCCAAGCCTCCTGCTGCCCAATATCATAGATCTGCAAGTAGCTTTCTAGCTTCTTGATCACCATCCACATCCATTCATCCACTGGTGGATCATGGATCTCATTATGAAAACATTTGGCATCCTCCCATTGTGGGACACCAACCTTCTCAAATCTTTCAAGAACTTTGCACTTCATGGAATGTTGAAGTGCACCTTCCATGGGATCTATTGATGAGACCTCCTCCTCATGCATGGTCTTCCAAAACTAGTGGGGTCTTGGATATTCTCCAAGTAGAATTTCCTCTTTGAGATGTGGCATGCTCATTGAGAAAGTGTCATCTAGAGAGGAGAAAATGTTTCTTATCTCAAGATGTATACCCCTTGTCTTCATGGCTTCTTGAATGAAGCTGACATCTAATTGCTCCTACGAGGAATGGGTCATCCTTTCTTAACTTATACTCTTGCATAGCGTAGTGCAACTCTGCTGCTCTAGATTAATAGTAAGTGATGATTCTGGATCATGCAACATCAGGTTTCCACAACCCTCAAAAATTTTTGTTGCAATAATAGAAGGTGGAAACTCAATCATACCGTTATAGGCTTTGGGAACATCTTGTATGGCTACAAGAGTTCCTTCTTCTACTATGTTGGCTCCCTCAACTTTAGGTGTTGAAGGCTACTCTTCCAAGGTTGTCATAGTGCTAGTACAAATCTCCTCAAGAGATAGTGAGTAATTCTCTTCCTCAAATCTCTTGATCACCGTTTGAGTGAAATCTGCAAAAGAAGATACTTCTGCATGTCTCACATGGCTAAACCACCAATTGCTTGCTTCACCCTTCAGGTGTAGCATTTCAATTTCCACTGCTTCTCTCTCTGCCACTAGATGTAGTAGGAAAAATGCACTGATTCTTCATGCCCAAGCTTTGGCTGCAGATGTCCCATCAAAAGTGGACAATAGAAATCTATTGCCCTTGATTTCTCCCTTGTTGCAGGGTCTCATTTGAATGAAATATGGGAAGGCTAGAGTCTCCTTGAAGGCTCTATGTTGAGACTTGTACTCAACAAGGTTCTCACTCAGGATCTGGTGATACAAGTGTCCCACATGCTTTTTGTCTTCTACTTTGTGAGAGAAGGAAGTGCATGATCCTTCCTCTTCTCCTTCTTCTATCTCCTTAACCTCCTTGGAGAGGTACGTTATGGATCTGAAAAATCATGAGAGCAGGCTCATTATTTTCATCATATTCATCTCTATCTTGAGACTCATATTCTGAGCAAGAAATATGCTTTGATACCACTATAATATCCCAAAATCGAGACGACTAGCAAGGCATGCCTGAAAAACACATTTTTTAAGAATGTATTATACAGGATTGGAAACCAGCACTTGGATCCCTTAGATATGAGTATCTAAGACCTAATTCCAATACGGGATCAGAAAAAAATCCTCCTAGGTGGGTTAAACAAATCTCCCCACACCTAGTGTAGCTAGAAAATGCCCAAAGAAGGGGACTGCAGCAATACAAAAACAAACTGCTGGGAAATAATGCAGTTCAGCCCAATACTTGTAGGAGATCAGTATGAAAACTCATTTTTCAGCTATACATCAGAAAATTAACTTTACACAACAACTTATACAATGTACAACACAAAGGAGAAGGATTTAGAAGAAGAAACCCTCAGAAATGAGGCGCTACAACCATGAGAAATGACAGAATAAGCTTGATAGTGTTATTTTCATTAGTTGAAGTAGCATTATGTTAAAAATAAGATCTAGATAAAATATGTACATGAAAATATAGATCTAATTCAGATCTGTGTACAATAAAATATCATCAATACATTCCCCTTGGGGATCTCAACAAAACATGAAAGTACAAGATTAGATCTGAGATCTAAGTTACAGATCTGCAGTAATATTCAGAAAATTCTAAAGTATATAATGTACAGTAGATCAGATCTGAAACAAACATGGATTGGATGGCCAATCCATGGATCACCACAGTGAAAGGAAGGATTGAGTCACTAGATATCTCTCCTCCAAGTTGATGCCAAAACTCCCTGCAACTCTGCTATTGAAAATAACGCAGTACTGCAAAAGAGACTATGTTGTAAACTCTGAATATGATTTGAACTGATGCTAAGGTCTGGATCTGAAGCTCCCAACGTCTAGAACACTCTTTTCAAAGGGATAGATGACTTTCCCTGTGAAAAGGGGTACTAGAGCTACATAGATATGAAGAGATCTATCCTCCACTTGTTGCAGCTCACAAGGACAACCCAATCCTAAATAGGACCAATGTTGTAGGTGTAATATTAAGCTTGGCCAAATGCCAGATAGTGGACGAAACAAGCAAGGCTCCTCCAAGAGATGCTCTAGAAAGGAGGTGGGATTCCTGCTCAGGAACACCCAGTGCTAAACAACACTATTCTTACCTAAAAAGAAAGAGAATAAGAAATGCCTAAACATACAATATCTTCAGAAAATGATAATCATCAACAACCTTCTCATGTTGCTCTCCTCTTCCTTTTATAAGATAAAAAGCCTTGTCAAACCCTAAACCACTTCAATGAGTTCGCTCCTTTCACATTTGGAGCCTCCATTTAGAACTACACTATGCATCCATGAGGTACATTCAATCTAGACTACACTGTGGATTTGGTCAAGGTTGACCCAGTCTCATAGTTCAAACCCATTCACACCTGCAAGTGTTTATTTTATATGGCCCATATTTGTCTCTGTTCACATGGGATGGATTTATTCATCATTTTCAGAAGTTTTACATGTCCACTTTGATTCATTTATTCAATCAACAGAAAATGAAATAGAATTGAATATTCCTGTTCGCTTGGGCTAAGCAGGAATATTACACTTGGCCTCATAATTTCGATATATCATGTTGCATTTCTTCCTCTTCTTCATGCGTCATAGAAAATATTTCCATTTGCTTACTACGTGTGTCCATTTTTTTGTTTTGAGGAATTTTCGAATCAAACAATGACATATATGCTTCAGTGTGGCCTTTGAATCACTTCAAAATGATTTTTCAAACAATAGTTAAGTAATTTTTTTAAAAAATACACCCCTTATTCTTTCTTTTTAGGAGCTCAAGATTGAAACTATTGTATCTTTGTAATTTCATATCTCCAAGATTTTAAATTATGACTTGTAGTATCTCGTTGATTCTTCTTTCCAGCCCCACAAGTCAGACCGAGATTGGATTCTTCAAGAAAGAGTTAGGTCCAATCTCCCACAATCACCTAATTATAGATTAATTCAATAGATCGAACTTGTACAGAGTTCCACGTGTACCTGTTTTGACCGTCTACCCTAAAAATGATGCCCAAAAAACTATAGTCCATCCAATTTCACCCATATTTTAAAAAATTCAAATATTGTGCTCAGAGAGAAGGCTATGACGATTTTCCCTAGGTCACCTATTTGAGATGGAATTCTGGAGCCTACAAAAACCCTAACTTCATCAAATCATATCTCTAAAAATATAGCGAAACAAGATATGAAATTTGTACACAAGGTTCACCAATATTTCTGCTCCATTGGATTGCTATTTTAGTTTATGAAGCTTCTTAGAAATTTTTTATACAAAAAATTATAAGATGACCTATTTGAAGAAGAGAAACCTTAGAATCCAAAGCTCTTATACCACATGTTATGCAACTAGCTTGAAAAATAGAAGAAAATATAGATAAACGACTTAAAAATTATCCTCTTCTAGGGGAAAACCTAATTTACATTACACAAATGAAAAATTATTGGATGATACAAATGACAAGACCTCCTTTTTGTTAGTGCCAGAATATGCATTCTGCCATTAGTGATCAAAATCACTCATTTCATTGTCATTTTAGATGTCCCACTCTGAAATTTTTATATCATTCCATTAGGTCATGCTCAAAATTGTTTCACTGATGGTAGCCCTAGCCATAAAACTTCACTCCCCCTCAGAAACTCACATTTTCTAGCTCACCTTCATGTCTTTCTAAGCTTAGTAAAAATTTTGAAAAACTCATTTTACCATGTCTTATCTCAGTCAAATTCCATCATGGAAGTCAGGTCATTCAAGTTCCCATTAGGACATTAGGTTTTATTTTTCAAGGTCCAAAAATGCACCATTTCATCCCAATAAAGTCATCAAAATGTGTGAGAGTGACTCAATAAAAATTTTATTTCATCTACATAAGACCATCAGCATGAAAATATCATATTTTTAAATTTGTAATTTTTATTTTTTTATGATTTGCATATTGAAAATGTCATTTTGATATGAAAATAGAGATGCAATTTATTTTTAATTTCCTATGTAATTTTATGTTTTTTATATGTAATAATTTCAATCCCTAGCTGCCAACTCAAAATACACCTACCAAACTAAAAGAGAGAAGTGTTAAACTCCAACAACATCATCCTGCGAGAGAGAAAAGTCAAATGAAAAGGGTAATCAGCAAAGGGTTCATAAAAGTGAAAAAAGGCATTAGAAAAGTGGGTTTTTAAATTAAAATTAAAATTCACTTTCCAATTTATGACTAAAGGACATGAAAGCATATTCATTTTCCTCTTTAAAATATCGAGCCAACACTCCAATGACCAACAAATTTGAAATTCTAAGAAAAATTAGCAAAAGAGCATAAGGAGGGTGCAAATACGTTTTCGAGGGTACAAATCAGTTTTGGAGGGCGAAAATGTGCATACATGGCACACATTAGTTGGACAGGGTGCAAATTAGTTGAACAGGGTGAAATATCCTAAAAATGGGGTGCAAATACATTGTTGATGGCACAAATAATTTGCTGATGGTGCAAATAGCTTATCAAGGGCACAAATGATCAGCAAGTTTAACTAAGAATCCAAGTGATTAGAATTGCCTTCAAAATCTTCTCCACTCAATCATTCACCTCTAGCAATCATGTAAGAGGCATTTGCCATCAAAATCACCTTCTTTAGTTATATGTGTTCAAGTTTGCAATTGAAGTTGTAATTTGGTCGTTTCTTAAAGTAAAACCCTAGTTTTTTCCCTTGCACCCATAATTCCAAAAAAATACACTTCCCTTACACTCCATACCATCCCTACAATCTTAAAATTCATTCACTAAACCCTGTTATCATAAGCCCTATCCCTAATTTAATAATTCTGAAGACACTAAGCCCTATATGTTATCTTAACCTAGGCTCCTAAATCCCAATTCCCATCACTCTTTCATTCCTATTCCCTTCCCTATTCCTCATATCCCTAAATTTTACTCCCTATCCCCTCCCCATATCACATATCCCTATCAAACATCTCCATCATTTTTCCTTTCCCATCTCCCTTTCCCATTTTCCTTCCGTAATCCCTAGGGTTTTAACAAAAACACTATGGAAATAGAGGAAGAAAATACATCGTTTAGTGAAGGAAAGGAAACAAAGATGAGGAGACCATAGGCATGTGTTTTCTCCACACATAATGGAAGGGTCCATGCCTTCTACATCAATAAAACAAGTGGATAAAGGCAAATAAAAAGTGACAGAGGTAGAAATTCAGGTAGAGGTTATACATTTGGAGGAAAACCATGAAACTCAGCAAGACTTTCATATATGTTATAAACTTTCTTGAGCAAGAAAATGAGCAGTTGAAAACCAACCAGGTTATTGATGAGGTGAAGTACTTCACTACTAAAAGAGAAGATCAAAAGGCCAAAGCAATGCTAGATGAAGCATTAGAGAAGCATGGTTTGCTGGATGAGGAAGAAGAAGAGGTACCAAGGCAGAGACCTAGAACTAGAGGGCTAAGAAGAGCTCTAGCTCTAGAGAGACAAAGGGAATCTGAGCTTGTTGACCAACTAACCCTAGATGAGTAGCGTTCTATAGAAATCAATCAAAACAGGGAGCCATGGCTTGATAGAGCCAACCAACACTTCGAGAAGTTTCTAGAAAAGGTGAATAAGGACAATGAATTGTTGAGGAGAAAGGTCCAACTTCATGTCCTTAAAGAGAAAATTGCATTGGCAAAGCTCAAAAGAGCCAATGCCAAAATTGAAAGTTTGACCGAGGAGGAGAAGGAAAACTTGGACATCCTTGCTGAGGCATCAAGATTAGACACATCATCATCAACCATTACAACCATTTTGAGTCATTTTCTAACTTTTTGTCAAAATATGGAAATCTTTGTGTTTTTTGAGGCAATTATTTAGCAGCAAATTGGGCATTTATGTAGCACCCTAGGTGCTACACAAATAAATGGCACACCTATTGAGGAGAAGAAGGAACCATTAGATTCCTAATGACCAATTCATGTTAAAAAACCATGTTTCTAGCAGGGAAAATTTTAGGGGCTAATAGTCATAGGTGGGGTAATTTTCCATGCTTTTCCCATAAAAAAGACTCACCAATTTCCATTTTTTTTAAAATTGATTCAGCCAAATTTTATAGTATAAAATTATTTTACTCTAAAAATCGCCAAAATTATATATATACTATTATAACATAATTATAAACCTAAATATTTTTACAAAAATATCATAAAAAAATGTATAATTTACATATCAAGGACTAATAAGATTTGCTAAAATTTCTAAACTTTAAGATAAACTTCCATCCTTTAAATTTTCCTTGGCTTCCGGCCTTGGTTTTCAGTTTTGATAAGTGAAAAGATCAAAAAACCATCAAAAACCCACCTTTCTGCCCCTGTTTTCACCTAGGCACTACGCAAATACAACCACTCTTGGGAGATTTAAGTTTTGAGGGGAAAAAGGACCTTACTTTTGAAAACTGAAGGCACATATGGAAACTAGACTTATAAGGCTTTCCATCGAGCTATCTTGGGCCCAATGTGGACACCGAGAAGGCCTCCAAAAATGGCCTTCAAGATGGAGGACACAAATGGACAATGGATGGCGCAAATGCAGAGTGGATGGCACAAATGTAAAGTTTACTGATTTTTTCAAAAATTCTCTCAAGTTTTGACTTTTCTTCAACAAAATATCTTTATACTCATGTAATTAATGATGGTGGTAAAATGTAATTATGTCTGAGATTACTTATGTAGGGTAGATTCATTGGGTAAAAGTCATTAATGAGTCATGATGAATCAATTGAATGTAGTGAGGAGTGAGTCACTTGGACCATCCCACACTTCATTTTTCAGTTCAGAAATTAGTGGATATCATCCTCACCTCATGGATTTGACCCCTGAGGATGAGTGAAGCTTGTTTTTATGTCTATTTATCCCCTCTCTTCACATTAGTGAAGGGTTGGAATCAATTCTATGTTTTCTATTTAATCAAGGAAACTTTATACTCAATTTTGCTAAGCTAATAAAGAGGAGTTGCAGCTACTTTTATGGGATACTTGTGGTATTTAATGTCTATCATTGTTTCTTCTTTAGTATCATATGTTTGAAATTATTGTACTCATGTTCACTTCATTTCTATGTTATGATCTTTTAAAAGTTATATAATCATAATACATGTTAGAACATGCTCCGTTTTGGGTAACTAATCATATTTTTTTCATCCTCTTTTGTTTAAGAAAAATACATCTCCTATGAATTTCTTAGCTTTCTTACAACTTCAACACCATTCCATAAAAATTATCTTCAAGTGATAAGAATTATACCTACCTTACCCCATTGATCTCTGCAACCCTAACTCATTTTACTTGACCTAGCTTTCCTTGACCTAATTCCTTCATTTAGCAATTCCCCAACCAAATCAAATTTAGACCAACACCCTGCACTCTATATCTAGCCTAAAAACCCTAATTTCTCTAGCCCTCTTGGTTGTGACCCTTTTGGAGAGAGCCCTTTTCGGCTTAATAGGGCTAGCTATCAAGTCAAAAGTTTGGTTTTGTGGTTACCTCTGTTGGGATTCCTTCTTCAGCCTTGGGAATCCGGCGGAGTCATAACACTTTGTATATATAAAATTCAAAGGAGTCACAATATAATCAGAGCCTACATAACAATAATAATGTAAGGGAACCAAAATAAAACAATGGTATTATATGGGGCACAAAAATAAGAATATGAGGGCTACATGAGCACAACAATAACAATAAAGGGGCTACACTAAAAATAGCAGTAAGGGAAATAAAATAGTATTATAGGGACCTAATAAAAATAGTGGATCATCATATAAGAAACATAACAAGAAACCATCAACATAACAAGAAACAATCACATCATAAGGAGACACAAGTTTTTAGGTGGAAACCCATACATGAAAAAACCACCAATATTATTTTTCTTGATCTTCAATTAATTTCAATCAATTTGCAAACTTCGATCTACTGGAGGAAATTACCCCGATGAAATGCATGTTGCTACTTGCAGTGGGCTACAACACCATTAAGGGATTAGCCTAGAAATATGTAATAAACTACTCATTCTAGCATACAACTTGATTGAGGCTTCAGCTTGGATGATGAGGATGCTAACACCTAATCATAGGCTCTTACCTAGTTAAGGTTCTAACCTCAATAATGAGTAGGCTCAACCATAATCTATGATCCAAATTGATTGAGGATATGTCGATTCGCATAATTTTCCTCATCAATTCTTAGGAGACAGTCGAAACCCCATTTTAGATTCTTTTCCATTTGAGATGGTGGTTCCAACTAGTTTTAATTGGTTCCAATTACCCATATAGATATTTCTGCAATGTATGGAGACTTAGAATATGTGAAAGGTATAAGGGAGTGATGGAAAATGATTGATGATATGTAATGAAGGAAATAAATAAAAATAAAAATAAAAATATAATATATACTAATAACCTGAGTGTTGATACGTATATGTGAAAAATAAAGATAACATATAATTGGAAATATAGATTTACAAGTATAATGTAAATTGAAATAATCTGCAGATAAATTAATTCAATTAAATAATTAATTGAATTAATTTTATAAAACATTCCAATATAATTTCATTTCTCTTATACTTAAAATAAACAGATATAAATATATCAAAAATAAAAATATCACAATAAATTAACCATAAGCATAAGTATTACAATATAAGATGATATTCCAGTTATAAAATGAAAGAAAAAAAATCTGATAGAACTACCAATTCTGCTTTACTCTTCATTTATGTGGAATCAAAAAGTGGTTCAAGTAGTATTAAAGAAATGGAGGAGTAAAGAAGTGTAATAAATATTTTCTTGCAAAATTTTAAAACCCATAAGCCTGATGTTGAGAGGTATTCAAATATTTTTTTTGAAACAAAAGAGAGAATGGTTATTGGTCCACTATTCTCCCAACTAAAGTGAAAAAATTTAGAGAAAAATATATAATAGCTACAATTTGGAAAAAAATAATCAATTTAGACAAATCGCTACATATTTGAAGCTAGAGGCATTAGACAATGTTGATAAACTTATAGAAGAGATGGTAACTTGGGATGAGAGGGAGGCCTAATGTTCATTTGATAAATGAATATATGAGCTTGCAAAGGTGGTATTTGTTCAGTAGTCATATGGATAATAACCTTTGCTACTTGAAGGTAACCATGTGGTCTTATTACAAAATCTCAAGTCAATTCAAAATATATCTTTGACAATTTCTCAATATTTTTACTGGACTCTATCCTGTTACTTTTCCAACTCTGTTTCAATACATTTTCCTCTCAGTGTAATTCCCTCCATCCACATTTACCCAAGCTAACCAATCCACTAGGGTAAACATATGACAAATAATTACGATTATGTGATTCAAATTCCCAAGTATATTTAAGGAAGAGGAACCGATAAGACAATACCAATATGACCTTCCTCAGATGCTACAGGACAATTAAGAGCTAACCAACCCTTCTAGGTTCTCAACCCCTGAGAAAAATTGATGGTTGACTTATCTAGAGTCCTAGTTGCAATTATGAAAAGCCATCCATGCAACTAAAACCCTCTAGTAGCATGCACAACAAGGAATCCATGTGACTGTATCATTTTTCAAGAACTTATGTGCCAGTGACCCTAGATTCTGAGCCACATTTTCATGGCTAGGAATCAGGAAAATGCCAAGAACTTCATGAAACTTCTAGAAATGATAAATAACATTATGATAAGGCCTAAAATGTAAAACTTGAATAAGGAAACGATCTAGCAATGCCTTTCCATTAAAAACATTCCGTCAAACACATCATGAACTTGTAATCTACAGATCATATAAACACATCTAAATATAGGGATTTCACACTTATATGATATTTATCAAGAAAGACTAATGCCTACTCATAACGGATGAAATATCATCTATTGGACCATGCATTCATTAAAATTTCGTATACTAATCAAAACATGATGAGAACCACAAGTCAAGTCTATCATAAACTGTGCTCATAACCAAAAATTAACCTACAGAATAAAAATGATAGAACAACCAATAAGATAACATAATAAAAAGTACAATTCCCCATCAAATACAAGAGGAAAAGAGCTCTTATTAACTTATTCTAAATGAAATTAGGTCTGGGACTTCCATATACCACCTGACCATAGAATGGGCTGAACCAAATCTCTCTTTCAACCAGTCACCCCTGTGCCATAATCCAAGCATGAATGTGGTATCTCATGGAATAACGCAAAAAAAAACAAAATAGGATTTACTTAGGCCAAACCACCTCAACCCTAAACCAATGATTCCACCTCATGATCAGACATCACTAATCATCACCAGATCAGTCTCTACTGAAGTTTTCTAGGGCTATAGAGAGTTTTTTCCAACCAAGGATCTCAAGATTAGTAACTGAACCCACATTTGTTGTTGAGATTCTAGAGCCTTTTCTCAACCAGCGCTTCTAGGACTAGTAACTCAACCTACCAAGGACTTCCATAACGTTTTTACAACTAATGCTTTCGAGACTAGTAACTCAGCCCAAGCTTTTACAGGGCTTCCAGATTTTTTTTCCAACCAAGGCTTCTAGGAACTAGTAACTCAACCCATATATATAAGGAACATGGCTACCAATTAGAAACAAACATAAACCCACAATACCATGGATATCAGGGAAATGACAAGGCTAGGAAAAGCCACTATCAATCCAAGAAATCCTCCATGCCAATGACAAATTATAAGCAAGAAACCACATGCATGTGTCATGCATGCCAAAAATAGCAAATAAAACATACATGCAACTTAGTACCTACAATGAAAACCTGTTGTAGTAGTTGATCCCGATGTCCACTTGCACTTTCCTACTTTTCCTTTTCTTTCTTGCTCCAAATCCCTAATTTGCCACACTCCTCTAAGAGTGCTCCATGAAAGCTCTGATTTTACAAGAGAGAGAGAGAGAGAGATAGAGAGAGAGAGAGACAGAGATATAGAGAGAGTAAAGAGATATCCAAGCTAAAAATAAAAAAAAAGATAAACTAACAAAAAAATTATTAACTGGTCCTCATAAGCATTTTCATCGATGAGGCCTCTATTTTTAGTTTCCATTATTTTCCTTCATTTTCCTCCTCACATGAAACCTATGACCTTTCACCTTCATTTTCTCATTTTCCATTATGTCATAAATAAAATTCCAATAAATGCCACTTTTCCTTTCCAAATCCTTTTCCATTGCCTTTTCCCATTTCCATAACTCTTAATTAACCACAAGTGATCCTCGTCACTATGTTTTTTCCCAAAATTTATCTTGGAATACATGTCCCATAACCATGGTTATTAAATTTTATTTATTAAATTTATTACATGAAGTTTTAACGTGGGGTTGTTACATACCCCTTCCCCTTAGGGGAACACCTTCCTCGGTGTTCAATGACCCCTAAAACTAGAAATAATGTTAAAAAAAAAAGTTTATATTTCTTATGGAGCTTTATAACTTAGCTTGATGTAGTATTTACAATGAATAAATTGTTGGAAACATAACCAACATGATAGTCATAAAAACATGACACCCATACTGCTTTTTCGAGCTTTATAACATAGCTCGATGTGGTATTTACATCACACATATTCATATACATGGACATGAACAAAACACAATATCAAAAATATACCAAAAATTCTTTCCTTCACCCAAAAATTAAGGAAGGATACATAACCTACATATAATCATCCATCTTCCATGTAGCTTCATCAAGCCCAAAGTTCTTCCACTGCACTTTAACCTGCTCGATTGCTCGATTTCGGAGCATGAGCATCTTTCTCTGCAAATTTCACTAAGTTTCTGGATGGAATTATCCTTCTGGCACCACATGTAATACAGACTATTCAATCACATGATCAACATATTCAACGTAGTTTTTAAGAAGTGAAACATGAAAAACATCATGGACTTTCACTATCGGCGGCAATGCAAGTCAATAGGCCACTTGTCGAATCCTCTCAAGGATCTCGAAAGGCCCACAATATCAATATGATAACTTCGCACATGTTCCAATCCTCAAGCATCTCTTCTTGGGCTTGATGCACAAGTACACATGTTCCGCAACCTGAAATTCATTAAATTTCATGTGTTGATATCCATAACATCTATGCTTGTCTTGTATTTCCTTCAAATTCTTCTTGATTACCTCATTTCCCATTCCATATTTGCCAACATGTTTGGTCCTATAAACACCCTATTAACTGTATCACTCCAACTGATAGGAGTATTACAACTCTGCCCATAGAATTCCTCAAACAGACACATGTTGAGTGACTACTAGTTCCCATTGTTTTAAGGGAACTCCACCAGAGGTAGATAGTCTTCTAACTTTCAATGTCGATGCCTGGAGTACATTCTCAACATGTCCTCCCAAATCCTGTTGACCCTCTTTGTTTCTCCATTTTTTTGTGCATGATAAGATGTACTGAAGCTCAACTATGTAGCTAGACCTAAAAATATCTCTTTCTAGAATCTAGAAGTGAACTTGTCATCTTTTTATGACATAATATTCTTCAGTACACCTTGCAACATGTCTATGATGAATAATTTTTCTACATCATTAGTTGAATAAGTAGAATTCACTGGATGTCCTCAAGAAACCTGTAATGAAATCCATGGAAATGACTTCCTATTTCCACTCCGGAATTAGAATAGGCTATAGTGATACACCTGGATGCTTACACTCTGCTTTTACCTATTAACAAACCAAGAATATAGGCACAAACTCTTCCACTTCCTTATTAATATTCGACCAGTAATATAACTTCTTCATAGTTATCAATGTCTTTTGATATCCTAAGTGACCTAAATATGGATTAGCATGTAATTCCATCAAGACAATATTCTTGAGCTCATTTCCATCTGACACATATATCATGTCCCTGAATTTAAAAAATCCAGTTTCTGTGAGATAATAGTCCAGATCCCGATCTCCTATACCCTATTGTAACTTGTGCATAAGCTCGTTATACCTCTCATCCCGTGTCATTCCTGCAAGATCCAATCCTGTAAATTTTTCCCATAGGAGCTCATATATGTTATATGATTGACCTGTATCCTCCTACTAAGAGCATCTGCAACCCTTTTCTCTTTAAATTTAACATATTTTATTTCAAATTCGAACTCACTAGTCATTTCCAACCATATAGATTTTTTGTCATTCATATTCATTTGGTCAAATAGATATCTTCATCCAGTGTGATCACTCATAAATACAAACCTCCTACCAACAAGATAGTGCCTCCACATATTCAATGCATGGATGATCACTAGTAACTCAAGATCATGTGTCACATAGTCCTACTCATGCTCGTTCATCCTCTTTGATTCATAGCATACTACCTATCCTTCTTGCATAAGGACTCCACCAAGTCCTCTCTTGCAAGAAACCATGCACATTACAAACTCTTTTCCCATATCTGCAATATTTAAAACTTGAGCATTTTTCAATCACTACTTCAGATACTCAAAATGACTACGCATTCCTCTATCCATTCAAATTTCTTACTTTTCCTTTATAGCTATGTAATAGGATAATAAATATGTGTTATGTTCCTCATAAACCTCCTATAATAACATAATAACCCCATAAATTACCTTACCCCATCCATATTCATAGGCGCTTTCCATTCCATGATATATTTCATCTTTTTTTAGTCCACTACTATGCCTTCCTTGGAGACAACATGGCCCAAGCCATGTACTTATGTCTAAAAGAAGCTACATTTACTAAGCTTCTAATGCAACTGATGCTCTCTTAGCAACCTCAATATTGCTGCTAAGTGTTCACCATGCTCTTCCTAATTCTTAGAATATATCAATATATCATCAATGAATACAATAAAAAAAATTTCCAGATAGGACTCAACATACTATTCATCAATCACATAAAAGTTTCTAGACCATTATTCAAACCAAATGGAACTACACCAAACTCATCATTCACATACCTGGTCCTAAAAGCAGTCTTGTAGATGTCCTTTTCTTTGATGCGTACCTCATGGTATCCTGATATCAGATCAATCTTTGAAAAAATTATTTCTCCCTTTAACTGATCAAACAAGTCATTGATCCTCTGTAATGGATACCTATTATTGACACTCACCTTTTCCAACTTCCTGTAATCAATGCATAACTTAAAAGTACCATCCTTATTCTTTACAATAAACAACAGTGCACCCCACGACAACAAATTTGGCCTAATATACCCCTTGTCAAGCATTTCCCTCAACTGTAACTTCAATTCCACTAACTCTTTTGTCCTCATCCTGTATGGTGCCTTTGATGTTGGTGTTTCCCATAGTACCAACTTAATAAAAAAATTCACTTCCTTTTGAGGTGGAAAATATGAAATATTTGTGGAAAAAACATCCTAAAACTGTTGTAGAACCGGATACATGTTCAATACCTCTTCATCCTCAACATCCTTACCTATATCACTAGAAATATGCACTACATAAAACACACATGCTTTCCTGTGACTACACTTTATCTACATAGTTGTGACCATTCTGACTGATGTAGCTTTATTCTTACTCTACAAGATTCTATATTCTCCATTTTAATCCAAGCACTCAATAGCCTTGTCATAACAGTCCACCTTGGTCCTATGAAGATATAGCTAGTGCATACCCAAAAGGATATTATACAATCCCAATGGAAGTACATTCAGATGTATTTGTGTAGGCATTCCATTCAATTCAAATGCACAAGATCTTACCCAGTGATGAACTCTTTCCTTTGTACCTGCAGCCAACTGCACTAACCAATATTCTACATGCAGTTATTTATTCAATCCACACTTATCCACCAATTTAGAGTTAACATCACTATAATTAGATATAGTGTCAATTAAAATAGAAGAAAATTGATCACAAGGCTTACCATCCATCTCGATAAGAGATGTCTGGTGATCTGCCTCCCTGTAATCTAGCACTACAAAAATGTGAGGAATGCTTTGTCCAACATCTCACATTGTTCGTGCCTCTTGAGCACTCTATATTTGCAATATACCGCCCTGATGTTGTGAACAATATCTCCTACGATGATCCTTTCCACATGTCCAATAGTGTAAAGGCTTCCAACTTGGACCTTTATTATAATCCTTAGATTCCAATACCTGTCCTTTGTTAGATGAATCGAACTTCTTATGTTTTGTTGAATTTCATTTTTTACTCGTGTCATGATTTCTTATTTGATTCTTATATTTTATGAAACAACTACAAAAATAGAAGAAAAGAGAGATCAATGCCTTAGAAGTCAACGACTTCAAAGGGGAAACCTCCTTTACATTACATAAATGAAAAACTCTTGGATGATTCAAATGAAAAAACCTCCTTTCTATATATAGGAGTCCATCAAGTCAGAATATAATCCTACCTGACCTAACAGTAATAATGTAAGGGCACAAAAATAACAATACTGGGGTTTTATGGGGCACAATAATAACAATATGGGGGCTACAAGGGTACACAATAACAATAAGGAGAATATGATAATGACAATAAAGGACTACACTAGTAATATGGGGACCTAAATTCCTCTCTCCTTCAAAAAAGTGTTGTCCTCAATGCTTGAGTAGCTCTGGATGATTTTTTATAAAATTATCATCCTCCCATGTCGAATATTTAGTGGGTAATTTCTTCCACTTGATGAGATACTCTAAAATTGATCGATTTCGTAGCTGTTGAGTTCTTGTTTCCATGACTACTTCAAGTTCAAATACAATTTTTCCTTCCTCATCAAGTTTTGGAAATATTGTTTGAACTGGAATTATGTCACCTATAACCTTATTTATGCATAAACATGGAAAATAGGGTGCACTCAAGAAGAAGCAGGAAGATCAAATTTGTATGCCATAGTACCAATATTTTGAAACACCTTGTAAGGACCATAGTAATTTGGTGATAATTGATTATCCTTCTTAGCTTGCTTGAGGGACATTTATTTGTATGGTTGTAGTTGTAAAAATACACAGTATCCTACTTCAAAATTTCTCTTGTTGCGATGTTGATCTACATTTTGTTTCATTCAATTTTGTGCCAAATTTAGGTTATCCTTTAAGAGTTGGAGAATTTGTTGTTGATGCTCGATGTGATATTCCACTGCTTGAACCTTAGAATTTTCTCTTAAAGATGATGTGATGGATGTCAGATGATATCCATAAAGTTCCATAAATGGGGTGATTTTTGCTGCAGTATGGAAGGAAGTGTTATACCACCATTTAGCCAGAGGTAACCACTTAGCCCATTGTGTTTGTTTATCAAATACAAAATAATGAAGATATCCTTCCAAACATTTCTTCACTATCTCAGTTTTCCCATCAGATTGAGGCTGAAAAGATGAGCTATGGGCTAGTTGAGTACCCAAAAAAGAAAATAATTCCATCCAAAAATTCCAGTGAAAATGGGATCTCTGTCACCTACAATAATATTTGGTTCCCCATGTAGCTTTTGAATTTTTTCCATAAATGAAGTAGAAACTGCACTTGTTTTAAATGGATGAGATAATGCACAAAATTGTGCATACTTGTTAAGCCTATAAACTACCACCATGATGACACTTTTTACTTTGGACTTAGGTAAACCTATTATAAAATCCCTTGCAACCTCCTCCCAACGTTGACTTGGAATGGATAAAGGTTGTGGCAGATTTTAGGTCTTAACTGTCTCAACTTTATTTTTCTTGTAAACCAAACATTCTGCCACAAACTTTTGAATATCGGATTTAAGGCCATCCCCAAAAAAAAAATTCTTCACCATATGGTAAGTTTTTAAAAATCGTGTGTCCTCCTATGGGAGAGGTGTGCAATTCCAAAATAATATTTTGTCTTAGTTTGGAAATCTTACAAATATATAAGTGATATTTGTACAATACGGAATAATTTTTCCAACTAAGTGTATCATATATATTGGGATCTTGCTCCAACTTTTGAATTAGTTTCCATACTTCTTCATCATTCTTCCATTCCTCCCTTGCTTCGGTTATCCAATCTGGTTGGATAATAGAAATGGCACAAAGAAATGCTTCCACCTCCTCATCCTTTTTTGAGAGTGCATCTGCAACAACATTTAGCTTCCCTTTTTTTTAGATGATTTCAAAGTCGTAACCTAACATATTTGAGAACCATTTTTGTTGTTCTTCTGAATATAGTCTTTGTTCCAAAAAGTGTTGAAGACTATCATGATCATTTTTTTACCTTGAATTGTCTTCCCATTAGGTAAGGTCGTCATTTATTTAGCGCATGTAGTATTTCCAACATTTCCTTCTCATAATTAGCTTTTTGTAAATACTTTCCTTTGACTGGGTGACTTTCAAAAGAAATGGGTATTCCTTCTTGCATTAAAACAATACCAATTCCATTTCCTGAGGCATCACATTCCACAATAAAGGTTTTTGGGAAGTCTGGTAGAGCTAAGACTGGTGTTAGGCACATTGTGTCTTTAAGATGTTCAAAGGCCTTAGTTGCTTCAGGAGTCCAAGAAAATGAATATTACTTCAATAATGTTGTTATAGGTTCTACTATTCTACCATAATTCTTAAAAAACTTGCAATAATACCATGCTAACCCAAAAAATCCTCGCAACTAATTTATGGTTGTGGGGACTTTCCATTCCTTACTGGATTTAATTTTGTTACCGTTTACCTTAACACGCTCCTGAGATACTATGTGACCTAAGTATTCCACTTCTTGTACTCCAAAGAGACATTTGGAGGTTTTTTCATATAATTGTTTCTCATCCAGTAGTTTGAGCACCCTGTCAACATGCTGAACATGATCCTTCCAACACCAGCTGTATATTAGTATATCATAAAAAATTACTAACACAAGTTTTCTAAGGAAGGGTTTAAAAATGGAATTCATCAACCCTTGAAATGTAGAAGGTGCATTGGTAAGGCCAAAAGGCATGACCAAAACTTCATAATGACCCTCATGAGTTTGAAATAATTTTTTTGAATATCTTCAGTCTTCATTCTCATTTGATGATATCCTGAATGAAGATCCAACTTCGTAAAATAAATTGCTCCATGTAATTCATCCAATAATTCATGAATCATAGGATTGGGAAATTTATCTTTAATAGTGAGCTTATTGAGCTCCATATAATCTGGACACATGTGCCACGATCCATCCTTCTTATGCACCAATACTATTGTAGTAGAGAAAGAACTTCGACTAGGTTGAATTATACCATCTTCTAACATTTCTACAATCATACGTTCAATTTCACTCTTTTGGACATAAGGATACCTGTAAGGCTTGATGTTTGGATGAAAACTTCCTGGAATCAAATTAATGACATGATCATGATCATGAATAGGTGGGAGTCCTTTGGGAGTTTCAAACACCTTGGAATGGTTTTCAAAGACTTTTTGGAGATCTCGAGAAATAGATGATTTTAATGTTGGAACTTCTAGTGAGCATAATTTTGCAATTACGCCTTGTTTTTCATTCTTCAGAATATTTGTCATGAAATTAGATCTTATTATCTTTCCTGGCTTCCCTACAATACCTTGTATTTCAACTTCATTTCCTTCTGAAAAAAAATTAAAGAAAATATCTTGAGAATTAAAAGCCACCATCTCCAAAGATTGTAACCATTGTACTCCTAGTACAACATCAACACCTCCAATTGCAGTGGAAAGCATTGGACTATTCAACACATATTCCCCCATGGTTAGCTTGATATTATGGAATTTTCCAGAGTAATTTATAGTCCCTCCATTTTCAACCATCACTTAAAACTATGTTGCTGGGTATAGGAAGCAATTCAATTCCTTGGTTACCTTACAATGAATAAAATTATGGATACTACCTTAATCAATCAACACTATTACATTTTTCTTCTTGATATGTCCTTCTATCTTGCGAGTTTGAGTAGTGGGAGTTCCTGTCAATGCATCACAGGATATGGTCAGACTCATTTCTTCTCTCTCTAGGGTTGGTTTCCGTTGTATATCCTCTTCTTTTGAAGTTTCTTGTTCATTTTCTTCCTCCTCTTCACAATCTATGTAAAATAATGTCTTCTTAGCACACTTATGACCTTTAGTGTATTTTCTATCACAACTATAGAAAAGCCCCTTTTCTCTTTTTTCTTCCAATTGTTTTGGTCTCAACCTTGTAGGTTGTGGAAGTTTAGGAGTAGAAACACTTCCTTCTTTTTAGATGTGAGTGATAGGCTTCCTTGTCGCCATTATTTTACTTTCATTTTTTCTTGCCAACCTGAATGCCTTCTCCAATGAATCAGGTTCCCAAAGGTGAACCTCATGTTGGATGTTATCCTTTAAAGTCCCTATGAGTATATCAATCCAGTATTCTTTTGGAATATTATTTACCCTTGTATTCATTTTTTATAATTCCTCAATGTGCTCCACCATTGAACCCTTTTATTTGAGATTTATCAATTGGCTAAAGAAGGTGTTGCTATTTGTATCCTCATAGTGTGCTATAATTTCCTTCGTAAAAATTAACCAAGTGACATTTTTTTTATGAGAGAAAAGCCATTGATACCATACAAATGTATTTTGTTCTAAATGTAAAGTTGCAATGCGTACCTTTTGTGTGTTCTGCACATTATGGAGGTCAAAATATTGCTCCGTATGTAGTATCCATGTTACGGGATCCTTTCCATCAAAATTCCTCATATCCATCTTTGGAATATGGTGGGTCTTACATCCAAAATTAGAAATTATGAAATCATGATTAACATTTATTTAGATCTCATCATGAGTTTCCTGTAATATCTTTTTCCATTAGGAATCATTTCTTGTATCAACTTTTTCAAGCCTTACTTCAAACCTTCCATGTATTCTTTTAGATCACTATTCATGTCTTCCATGTTAGGTTCCATGTCATCCATATTAGCTTCCACACCTTTATTCAAACTAGCCATATTAGCTTCCACGTCTTTCTTCAAACCATCTATCTTAGCTTCCACGTCTTTCTTTAAAACTTCCATTTCATTTTTTTTTTCTCTTTGCGAGAGTGAAAGGTTTTGCACTTTCTCTTGTAATTTGGATATATCATGCTGCACTTATACCTCTTCATGAGTCATAGTAGAGACTTATGAGGACTTGATGGGTGTTTAATTCTTTTTAGGGAGAATTTTAGAACCCAATACTGATATCTATGCTTCAATATTCCCTTGGAATCACTTCAAACTAATTTATCAAACAAGACTTATGAAATTTGAAAAAAAAACACACCTTTTTCCTTCTTTTGAGGAGATCGATGTTGACACTGATGTATCTTTGTAATTTAGGATCCCTGAGATTTGATATTCGGTCCTATAGTATCCCTCTAAATATTATTTCCAATGCCAAAGGTCTCACCTAATTTGGATTCTTCAAGACAAAGTTATGTTCAATCTCCCACAATGACCTAATTATGGACTAGTTCAATAGAGAAAACTTGTACGGTGTGCCACATGTCACTATTTTCTCCTTTGACTCTAAAATTGATACACATGAAAGTATAGTCGATGTACTTTCAAACACTATTTACAGAACTCCAATCCGATGCTCAGAGAGAGAGTTATGATGATTTTCCCAAGGTCACCTCTTCGAGATGAAATTCGAGAGCCTACAAGAACCCTAACTTCCACATATCATATCTCTGAAAATATTGCAAGCCAAGCTCTGAAATTTTTATAGGAAATTCCTCATGATTTCTTTAAAAAAAATTTAAAAATCTTCTAAAGCTTCGTAGAAAAAACGTTATAGAGAAAATTCCATGATGACCTATTTAAAGCAGCGAAACCCTAGAATCCAAAGCTCTGATACCAAATTTTATGAAACCAACTCCAAACATAGAATAAAAGAGAGATCAACGCCTTAGAAATCAACCACTTCGAGGGGGACACCTCCTTTACATTACATAAATGAAGAACTCTTGGACGATTCAAATGATAGAACCTCCTTTCAATATATAGGAGTCCATGGGGTCACAATATAATCCTATCTGGCTTAACAATAATAATGTAAGGGAAAAAAAATAACAATTGTGGGGTTTTATGGGGCACAATAATAATAATTTGGGACTAAAAGGGTACAAAATTAACCATATGGAGAATACACTAACAACAATAAGGGACTACACTAGTAATTTAGGGACATAACATTATCTCATTTTGCTTTATTCTTATCATTACCTTTCCAATCCTTCTTAGTGTCATATCTGGACTTTTATTTCTCATAAAAATGCCTCATATTCCTAATTTCTTCTTCTAATGATCTCATCTCATCAAACTCAATCATGTCTTTGAATTCTTGTAATATTCCTAATTAGGAAAGAGAACAATATAAATACCAAAATAAATTATTCAGAAAATTATGTTATAAAAGTTAAGAACATCCCATGGATCCATTAGTTTATGTATCATAGCAACCAAATATATAATGTGATGAGAAAAAAATCATTCCAACTTAGTTAAATATGCTTCCTAAGCCCAAAAACAATACATTCCAATGAATGTTGTAACACAGAAATTATGAATCATATGAAAGTGCATTCCAATGAGGGTTACTGCTACATAAATAGAAAAAAAATGGATCTGCTCATATATTACTCAAAAGGGCTGAAAAATAGAGAACTAGTCTCTTCTACACAATCCCAAGATAACCCGACAAGGGTTTCTTGAAAGACATGAGATATAAAAAATATAAAATGTAGATTTGTGGCCGAATCACACTGTTTTACTGAAGCTATGTATAAATATAGTTTAAAATATAGAGAAATGGTTGTAACTTCTCCTTACTAGCTTTCTGGGTGAAAGGTTGATCCTTTCACTAGGAAACTAGCTCATAAACAGGGTTTTTTGACCCCTCCACTGTAACACCATGAAAAATAATACATTTCCTCAAGGATACTACACTCTGGTTGTAGGTGACTACTTGGCCCAATGCCAGATGGTGGAAATGAAGCTCAGGATACTCCTCCCATATTTCCTTCCCAAGTCCTCCAAGAAAGAGTGGGGAATTCCCGCATGGAAATTCCCTTGTACTAAACAGTATAGAAAACCTAGCTAAACAAATGAAGCATGCAATAAGTCATAAGTCTCAAACATAAACCATATTTTGAATGCCTCTCCTATGCTGCCATCACTTCCCTTATATTCTTCATGAGATTCCTCACCTGTGTCCCCACTCATTTATGAGGTTACTTCCATGCAAAGGTTCCTCCTCCAAAACTGCTATGTCCCCACTAGCTCCACTCCCTTCTTTGGCAGCGATGTTGATTTGGTCAAATTTGATCTAGTCTACATTCATTGCTCCCTTTCACACCCATTATGGCTTTATTTTGACTATCTAAACTGATCCACATTCATACTCGAAGTGTTTTATTCCTACTAAAGAGATTTAACAGTCTCCCTACCCCACTTATTCCTCTAGACTGAAAATAGAAGCAGCATATAATATTCCAACTAGTTGAAAGCTAATTGGGAATATTACAGTCCTTCCCTCCCAAAAAATTATTTTCCTCAAGAAATAGTAAAGAAGGATGCTGTGAAATCTTCTCTCCCTCCCAAGTCGCCTCCTCCTCAGGAAGATTCCTCCATCGAATCAGATATTCTTTAATCACCCTGCTCCTTAGCTGCGTCTCCCAAGTATCCAAGATAGCCTCTGGTTGCAAAACTAGATGGCCCTCATCATCAATAGTTGGTAGATCCATAGTGGCAACCACATGTTGTCCAATGGCCTTCTTGAGGCATGAGACATGAAAAATGTTATGGATCTTACTCCCAATAGGAAACTCTAGCTCATATGATACTTCTCCAACATGATGGATCACCCTGTATGGTCCATAGAACCGAGGTTTAAGCTTCTCAGCTCCTTTATCCTTGAGTGTATATTTTCTATATGGTTGTAATATTCCAAATTAGTCCAAAGCTAATGGGAATATTCATTTTTGTTTTATTTCTCTGTTTCATGAATAAAAATGTAAAGGAGGATCATAAAACTCCTAAATAGAAAATAAATCAATTCCAAATGTGAAAGAGGATAAATCTTGGCTATGTAAGAAAGCACCCTTAGGTGTGAAAGGGGATGGATGTTTTGATTGGGTCAACCATGACCAAATATATAACATTTTCTAAGAGGAGTGGCCATCAATGAGGTAGATCAAAATTTTAGATGGAGATGGATTGTGTGAAAGAAGCTATTTCATTGAAGGTGGTTTAGGGTTTACAAGCTCTTAATGTAATATCCCTTTTTCAGGAATAGCTACAAATTGGGAATAATATGAGTTATTACCAATGTGAATATATATAAATATGTCACATACAGGTGTAAAATCACTTAAAATTCAATTAAATATACCACAGAAACTTTATACAGCCTTTTATAAGGCAAAAGGTGGGGAAAAGTGAGGATTTAGGAGATAAAACGAGTTTATTCAGAGATATGCGTAAAAATAAGGTGGGAAAGTAGTTGGATATGATAGCTAGGATTATGAGGGAATTCCATGCCAAATTTCAGAAAAAAACAAATATTTTTTACCAAGTTAAACAGTTCCTCCTTTCCTAACTAGGCTAGAAAACCCTGATTTCCCATGACTAGAAGTATGCAGAAATTTGTTGAAGCATGTGAGATTGATTTTCTAAAAGCTATGACTAAAATAAGGTATGAATATTTACAAGTAATATCAGAGGCATAACTCATACACTTTACATAAGAAGAATGAAATAATACAAAAGAAATCCTCAAGAAAGAGGTGCTACAACCATGTAAAAAGATTGCATAACAGTGACAACGTTATTTTTAGGGCTTAAGCAGCAGTTTATTGATTCTTCAGATATAGATCAGATATGTACATAAAATTATAGATCTAATACAGATCCATGTACAAGAAAAGCTTATCTATACATTCCCCTTAGGGATTTTCTCAAAACATGAAACACCAGGAGTAGATCTGAGATCTAAAAATTCAGATTTGCAGAATGATTCAGAAATTATGAATAATACCATTACATAGCATATCAGATCTGAAATAGAACATAGATTGGTTGGACAATATATGGATCACCACAGTGAAGGAAGAATCCCAACACCGGAGATCTCTCCTCCAAAATGCAAGGAAAACACCCTACAACTGTAGATCTACAAATAATGTTGTCTTAGGGAGAGAGACAACGTTGTAGCTTCTGAAGATGATTTGGCCTGATGCCAAGATGTAGATCTGAAGTATACTCAGCAAATGAAATCTTCCAGAAGGTTAAATGACACACTTACTGAGAAGAGCCACTACTATCATCTAGATCTGACCAGATCTAGATCTCCACTTGCTGGAACTCACAAGACAGCTCAACCCTCAACATGAGCAGTGCTGTAATGTAAGGTGAAACTTGGCCCAAGCCTAATAGTGGAGAATTTTAGCACTATTATCCTCCAGGAGATGCTTAAGTAAGGAGGTGGGATTCCTGAACATGAATGCCCAACAAGGGATGTCTAAGCAGACAGACCTTCAGAAATAATGTCTTCAAAAACCTTTTCCTTGTTTCACTCCTCTTCCTTTTATAAGATAGGAATCTTGCCAAATCCTAAACCACCTTGAATCACTTAACCCCTTTCACATTAAAACCTCCTTCTAGAACTATGTTGTCCCTCAAAGAGGTTCAATGCATCTAGACTACGTTGTTTGACTTGGTAAAATAGGATCCCCTCTTGTGATTTAGACCCTTTCGCACCTGCAAGATATAATTTAAATAGCCCAGATATGTCTTCGTTCACATAGGCATTGATTTATTCTTATTTTTTAGGAGTTTTACATGTCCTCCTTCACATTTTATTCATTAATCATGAAATAAGAAATAAATAAGGCAAAATTAATGTTCCAATTAGCTGAAGCTAATTTAGGAACATTACAGTCTCCCCCTCCAAAATGTTGCTTTTCCTCAAGCAAATACAAGGGTGCTGCAAAAATTCCCCTTATTCTCTTGTGGCCTCCTCATCTGTTAGTCTCCACCATTTCTCTGAATATTCTGCAATAGCTTTGTCTTCCAATAGTCCTCCCTCAATATGAAAATTGGCCTTTGGTAAATAAACGCAAGGGCTCTCATCATGAAGAAAAGAAAGGTTGTTGTGGAAACCTTCTTGCTAATCCATGGCCTCATCAAGATAGAAGTGATGACAATCATGGGGATTTTCATGATCCATGAAAGACTCCCATCTCCATGTTATCATCCAAATGAAGTGGATCACCTCCCAGCTTGGCAATCCATAGAAGAACTCCTCCCCAATACATATGAGAGGCATGTTACCAACAAACATATGGCTCACTTTACAAAGACACAAGTGATATATCATAGTGACCATACAAAATATCATGCTCCCATTGAAGAAAGCAATGAAAAAAGAATGGGGAACTCCTTCCCCTAAGGGCACATTCAACAAGTGTGCCTTTCCTCCAACTATGCCCCCAACAAAGATAAGGACATCTTTAGCTTGTGGGATCATGATTAGAATCATGCTAGCTACAATGTGTGATAAATGAGAAGGAAGATGTTCCCTCATGTGAAACCAACGCAGTTTTATCCTTAACTTCCATAGAATAAGATATGACAAGTTCCTTCCCCAACACTTGTTTGTTGCCTCATGCCTTGGGAATGCTTGGAGAATTTACATCATGGTTTATGTAAAAGAATCACACCATGAGGAATATATTAGCTTTCCAAGGTCCTCCAAGGAATGTCCTACATTCTCATAGTTCATGACCTTGAGTGGCCCATTAAACTCCTCATACTTAGTGCCCCATCTTGGCACCATATCCTACAAATGAGTGTTAGAAAAATATAAGCATATATGAGATACATGATAATGCTCAAAAGAAAAAGCCTCTCTATATACTTGTTTTACATTAGTGGGGTAACTCATGGATGAGTTCCCTCTCACACTCTATGGATAAGGAGATGTGAATGATGGCTCTTCCCAAGAGCTATGCTCCTCCTCCTCTACCACGTAATCCATGTACATCTTCATGTGAGAGTGCACATCTTCTTTGAAACCTTACCATATGAATCCACCCAAGAGAGTATGGTATGCTTTGACAAAACCAGTTGGTTTGGAAAGAAGGATTTCATAGATGGCATCAAGTAGACCCTCCTTGAGTTTGGAGTCACTAGCCAAAAGAATAATATTATAGAAATAGATAATTCCATCTACCACCTTGAACCTCTCATCCTTTACTTCCCCTTCAACAATGCCCCATGTGAAAAGGTCCTTGGAGTATTCCGTCATGAGTTGGGAATCCCAAGAAGGATCCAAGCTCTCCAAGAATGATAGCACTATAGCAGTTTGAAATGCAACCCTTTTCTTCTCATGACTCCCATATTTAACATCCTTGATATCAAAATCACATGTGGGAGTATCAAAATATCCTCTTTGTTGCCCCATTTGTAGCTGATCTTGCTCAAGACAATATTGAAGCATATGGAAATCAACTTCCCCTTGGAAAGTCCTTGTCTTCCAAAACTTCCTCATTTTGGCCCATACATACAAGAGGGTTAGGATCCCCTTGCCATCTTCAGAAATATTCTTTGTGAATGAAGAGATCATGGGCTGCCCCAAAGATATAGAGTTTCCATGTGTCCTCATGTTCATGCCATCATATATCTCTGATTTCTCCTTTCTCAGTGCAGATTTCTGAGTGGGAGTTAGCAATGCCCCTTTTAGGAAACTGCTCATCTCTCTCCTGAATTCACGAGAGATTATCTGTGTTCTGCTAGCTTCTCCCAAGGCTCCCTCCTTATCCAAGTATGTATATGCTGCCCATAGTTGAGAGAACACTTTATATTTCCTCCTATCAAGAGGTGCTCCTGGTAAAGTACCTCCTTGCAAAGAGGTGTCAAGGCATAGAGTATAAGGTGGATGCATATAGACAGATTTTCCCCCACCCTTAATGCTTAGGTCCTCTTGCCTTCATTGTGCCTCCAAGCTTGGAAATAGAGAAGTGTTCATGCTCTTCATCATGTGATGTCCTTCCTCCTATTTTCCTCCTTCTATCTTCAAGATCTCATCATTTGACAATGATGGTGCATGATGCTCATGTGCTATGCCAAGATATCTATGTGTGAGATCATGTGGAACTCCTTGCAAGAGTGCAAGAGTTTCTTCCCTTGGAGCAAGTGCTCCAACTTCTTCTTCATGAGGTTCTTGAGGTGCCTTTGTTTTTAATGTGTTATCATCTCCTGCCTTCTCCTCCTCATCAATAACTGAAATTGTCCCATCATCAATGAGAGACATTAGATCTTGGTCATCTATTGAAGGAGAAACCTTCATGCTTTCCTCTTGAGAAGAGGATCCTTCACTCAATGGAGATCTTGCCATTGGCAAGGCATAAAACAAACTCACACCTTCTTCCATAGTCTTTAGAAATGGAGTTGGATTCATAGACCCTTCCAACTCATGCAAAAGATTCATCTGACGTGGTTTGACCATATCAACAGAAGATGATACACATGGAGCTTCATCAAACCTTTCTATCAATCTTTCAATAAACCTTGCATAAGTAGGTGTATTGGCATTCTTCAAGGAAAAAGACATAAACAACCACCAAGCATATGCTTTACCTTAAAAATGCAGCATTGCTGCTTTGATGGCTTCAATCTCTGAAACTTGATGTTGTCGCACAAATTCATCTGACTCCTTCACCCAAACCTTGACTGGACATTTAGCTGGTCCATCAAAGATAGATAGATAAAATCTACCCCTTCCATGTTGCTCCTCCTTTGTGGCTTTGACCTCCTTGATCTTGCAGAATCCTTGGAAGTTCAAGTTATCTTTGAACTCCTTGGACTGAGCTTCATACTCCTCCAAATACTCTCTAAGAGTCTCCTTCTTAGGCACACCTCCTTTCTTCCTCTTCATGAAGAAATCACAGATAGAATGCTGAAGATTTGGTGATATGGATAAGTGCACATATCCATGATATGAGGATTCAAAATTTTCCTCATTTATAGATCTTGTAGATCTGATCAGAAGATCTTTCTGCTCTTGAAACTCTCTAGGAGTTTCACAGCTTCTTCTTTCTTCTTCTTGTTCAACCTCCTTGGAGAGGTTCTTCTTAGATATGAAAGCTGACGAGAATAAACCCATATTATTAATAATTCTTACCTTTCTCCTTTTTGGAATACCACTGCGAGGTTCCCTTTTTAGGAATATCAAAATTCTATTCCAGAGTTTGACTGCAGGGGAATTTACTGGATATGTCACCTTTGAAAAAAGGATGAGATACAGAGGCTACCTAGCCATATGCAGACTCTGTCTATAAATCTTGAAATATTCCTCCTTTAGGGACCTAGCACTTTGTCTTGAAGCCGCATACTGAGCCAAAGATCTTGCTCTCATACCACTATAATATCCCTTTTTCAAGAACAACTACAAATCGGGAATAATATGAATTATTACCAATGTGGAGCTATAGAAATATGTCATATATAGGTTTAAAATCACTTAAAATTCAATTAAATATACAACAGAAACTTTATATAGTGTTTTATAAGGCAAAAGGTGGGGAAAAGTGAGGATTTAGGCCCTAAAATGAGTGAATTCAGACATATGAATAAAAATAAGGTGGGAAAGTGGTTTTATATGATATATAGGGTTATGAGGGACTCCCATATCGAATTTCAGCAAAAAAAAAAAAAAAATCTAAGTTAAACAGTTCCTCCTTTCCTAACTAGGCTAGAAAACCCTGATTTCCCATGACTAGAAGTATGCAGAAATTTGCTGAAGCATGTGAGCATGATTTTCTGAATGGTATGACAGAAATAAGGTCTAAATATTGAAAAATAATATTATTTTCATAACTCAAACACTTTACAGACGAAGAATGAAATAATACAGAAGAAATTCTCAAGAAAGAGGTGCTACAAACATGTAAAAAGATTGCATAACAGTGACAACGTTATTTTTAAGGCTGAAGCAGTAGTTTATTAATTTTTAAGATCTAGATCAGATATATACATAAAAGGATAGATCTAATACAGATCCATGTGCAAGAAAAGCTGATCTATACATTTCCCTTGGGGATTTTCTCAAAACATGAAACACTGGGAGTAGATCTGAGATCTAAAACTTCAGATCTATAGAATGATTCAGAAATTATGAATAATACCAATACATATCATATCAGATCTTAAATAGAACATATATTTGTTGGCTAATATATGGATCACCACAGTGAAGGAAGAATCCCAACACTGGATATCTCTCCTCCAAAATGCAAGCAAAACACCCTGCAGCTGTAGATCTGCAAATAACGTTGTCTTAGGGAGAGATACAGTGTTGTAGCTTCTAAATATGATTTTTCCTAATGCCAAGATGTAGATCTGAAGTATACTCAGCAAATGAACTCTTCCAGGAGGTTAAATGACACTCACTGAGAAGAGCCACTACTATCATCTAGATCTGACCAGATCTAGATCTCCACTTGCCGCAACTCATAAGAAAGCTCAACCCTTAACATGAGCAGCGCTGTAATGTAAGGCGAAACTTGGCCCAAGCCTGATAGTGGAGAATTTTAGCACTATTCTCCTCTAAGAGCTGCTCAAGGAAGGAGGTGGGATTCCTGAACAGGAATGCCCAACAAGGGATGTCTAAGCAGACAGACCTTCAGAAATAATGTCTTCAACAAACTTTTCCTTTTTGCGCTCCTCTTCCTTTTATAATATAGGAATATTTCCAAACCCTAAACCACCTTGAATCACTTAACCGCTTTCACATTAAAACCTCCTTATAGAACTGCACTGTCCCTCAAAGAGGTTCAATGCATCTAAACTGCGTTGGTTGACTTGGTCAAATAGGATCCCCTCTTGTGATTTAGACCCTTTCACACCTACAAGATATAATTTAAATAGCCCAGATATGTCTCTGTTCACATAGGCATTTCTTTATTCTTTGTTTTCAGAAGTTTTACATGTCCTCCTTCACAGTTTATTCATTAATCATGAAATAAAAAATAAATAAGGAAAAATTGATGTTCCAATTAGCTAAAGCTA
Organism: Pinus albicaulis; assembly: GCA_034641835.2. Taxonomy (NCBI): domain Eukaryota; kingdom Viridiplantae; phylum Streptophyta; class Pinopsida; order Pinales; family Pinaceae; genus Pinus; species Pinus albicaulis. Next base: position 609,201,065 of record CM076575.1, on the reverse strand, counting down.
ATTTAGGAACATTACACTTAACTTATAAAAGGAAGAGGATGGGAGCATGAAAAGGTTGTTGAATGATATTAGATTTCTAAATTATTGTTTGTTTAGACATACAGGATTTCTTTGGTTGTTTAGCCTAGATTGAAAATGTTGTTTAACATTGGGTGTTCCTGATCGAGAATCCCACCTCTGCCCATTGAGTAGCTCTTGGGAGAGTTTGCATTGCATAGTCCACTATCTGGCTTGAGGCCAAGCTTATTCTTCCAACTAAAACACAGATCCTGTTGAGAGTTTGGTTGTCTTTGAAAGCTATAGCAAGTGGATGCTAGATCTAGTCAGATCTAGACCATTTCAGTGCTCCTTTTCAATGGAGAAGTCTTCTATTCCACTGGCAAGAGAGTATTGAACATATTGAGCACAATTTTCATATCTTGGTGTGTGTCCAAACTTATTCTAAATGATATAGTGCATTATTGCTTCCAGAACTGCGTTATTCCTGTAGGTGATGTTGCAGGGTATTATGGCATACCATCTATAGAGCTGGTCTTCTTGTGTTGGAGATCTTCCCTTCACTTTCGAGATCCATTGGAGGAGATCTATACATTATTCATTTCAGATATAATCTGCATATTTTTTAATACTTCTGAATATCTGAATATTTCTACAGTTCTGTAACTTAGATCTCAGATCTACTTCATGTACATGGTGTTTTTCCAGAAACCCCACGGGGAATTGAAAGAGGAGCCTCTATAGTCTATGGATCTATTATAGATCTAAAATTTCATGCACTTATATGCTATAGATATAAAGTGTAATATTAATCTGTTGTATGCTCAATAAAATAATGCTGTCAATCCTTTTTTAGTCCATATATGTGATTGCAGCACCTCTTTTTGAGTATTTTCTTCCATTAGAGACTTCTATTTCCTGCTGTACATATCATGGGCCTCATTTTACATCTGATTTGCTATTATAAATGTTAAATAAGGGTCTCCATATTGGGCTCCTACTCTTACTTTCATGATCTGCGTTATTTTTCCTGCATATCTTTTACATATTGTTGCAGTCCCTATTTTGGGATATTGCAATGGTTGAGGATGACGATAGACCAAATCATCCACCTCAAACTGCCTCTCTATTTGACCATGGTCTGCGTACATTTTCTGTTGGTTTTTTGCTATAGCAATGATGTCCTTGAGGGCCTAGAGTATATCCTGAATCTCTTGAATCCACTCCTTTTCTCTAGGACCTTTGCTTGCCCCAAACATCACATTAGCAAATGATAGTGCATCATACCCATAAAGGGCTCGAAATGGGGTGATGCTAATGGAAATATGAAAAGTTGTGTTGTAGCAATACTCCCCCAAATGGAGCCAACACAACTATAATATTTCCAATTAGTCATGATCTAATTTGAATATTCATTTTTGTTTTATTTCTTTGTTTAAAGAATAAAAGTGTAAAGGAGGACAATAATACTCCTAAATAATGAATAAATCAATGCCAAATTTAAAAAGGCTGAATCTTGGCTGCTAAATTAGGCACCCTTAGGTGTGAAAGGGGCTAGACATTTTGATTGGGTCAACCTTGACCAAATATACAGTGTTGTCTTGGAGGAGTGGCCATCAATGAGGCACAATGCAGTTTTAGATGGAGATGCCTTGTGTGAAAGAAGTGATCTCATTGGAAGTGGTTTAGGGTTTCTAAGATCTTAACTTATAAAAGGAAGAGGATGGTAGCATTAGAAGGTTGTTGATGTGATTATATTTCTGAATATATTGTCTTTTTATACATATATCATTATCTTTCTATTTAGCTTAGAATTAATATTGTTTAGAATTGGGTGTTCCTGGTCGGGAATCCCACCTCTTTCCTTGAGAGGCCTATTGGGAGAGTGTGCATTGTATTGTCCACTATCTAGCTGAATTTAAAGCTTCTTCTTTCAAATACAATGCAAATCCTGTTGGGGGTTTGGTTGTCTTTGCAAGCTACAGCAATTGGAGGCTAGATCTTTTCAGATCTAGGCCATTTCAGTGCTTCTTTTCAGTGGAGGAGAGTATTGGAGGGATTTAGCTTCATTTTATGATCTTGGCATGTGGCCAACCACATTTTTATCCCTACAACACAATTTTACTTCCACATCTATTTTATTCCTATAGGTGCAGTTGCAGGGTGTTTTGGCACACCATTTGGAGATTTGGTTTTCAAGTGTTGGAGATCTTCCCTTCACTTTGGAGATATCTTAGAGGGGATAATTTTATTGTTCATATTATATCAGATCCACTTTCCAGATCTATATTTTTCAGTAGATCTATAGTCTTAGATCTCATGTCTACAACTTGTACATGGTGTAATGCTGAAAACCCCAAGGGAATTCTAAAGAAGAGCATATATAGTGTATGGACCTGTTATAGATCTGAATTTTCATGCACTTATTTTCTCTAGATCTAAAGTGTAATCTATACTGGTTGCATACCAATAAAATAACGTTGTAAGGCTTTTTCCAGTCTTAATACATGGTTTTACCACCTCGTTTTGAGGATTTTCTTCTATTGGAGACTTGTATTTCCTATTATGCATCTTATGGGCCATATATTACATCTATTTTCCTGCTGTAAATACAAATGAAAGGTCTCCATATTGGCCTCCTAATTTGTCTATGATGATTTTCATTATTTTCCATTTTTTCTGCATTGTATTGCTACATTCCCCGTTTGGGAATATTACGGTGGTATCAGAGCATCATCTTGGCACAACCTGTGCTTTCTAAGAAGCCAATATGTCTTCTAAAGAAGAAGGGCCTCTTACTGATAGAGAGAAGAGGTATCTAAGGAGAAGACATAAGAAATTTGATTACACAAATGAAAATCAAGACAAGGGTAAAGCCCCTTTATTTGGAGGTGGAGGTGAAGATGAAGAAAATGATTTTCCTAAGATCCTTTTAGAGCCACGCGAGATCTTGCTAGAGAGATCAAAGAGATGAGAATGGATAGAATCAAAGAATCCCATAAAGGATTCCATCTTGGAGAAGGCTCTGGCATGTCTTATGACTGTAATGATCAACTAGTGCATCAGCCACAAGTTTCCCAACGCTCTACCATGCCTACATTTTTTTCTATGGGAAATGAATGGTTTCAAGAGCATGAATCCCTTGAAGACTATTTTGAAGAATATGATTCTCAAAATCATAGATTCAAATATCACTTGATTTTTCAGGAGTTTTTTCACATCAATGACAATAGAAGACCAAGGCATCATCATAGAGCTAGTGGATTCATTCAAAATCATTATTGACACCACACTATGGGAAGATTCTTTTTACCCAATTTTGATGGGTAATCCAAGTGTTCTACCAAATCTTGGGTAGAAAAACTTGACATCTAGTTTCAGCTGAACAAGTTTTTAGAGATGGAGGCTATCAATATTGCAATGTTGCACCTTGAAGGTGAAGCACATGACTGGTGGTTCCATGGCTTGTCTACATTGGGTCATGCCAATGTGACTGCTTATTCAGAGTTCACTAGAAGGCTAGTGGAAATATTTGATAGAAGATATCGAGAAGCACCATTCATGAGCCTTGCAAAGTTAAAATAATCAGGTAATATGTAAACTTATATCTATGAATTTCTAACACTTTCTATTATGGTTCCTGATTTGTCTGTAGCAAGAAGGGTGTACATGTTCATTGATGGTTTAGAAGGACCTCTTCATGGGTTGGTTAAATCTACCAAGCCCACTACCCTACATGATTTAATTGAAAGGGCTAGAGACCTTCAAAATGTCTTTCCAAAATCAAAGGAAACTTTTTAGCATAAGACCTCATTTCCTTCAAAGGGAAAAGAAGAAAAGGTTGCTCCTTCGAAGGAGAGCTCATACAAGAAATTTCTTGATGATGATGTCCAAAAATATCTAAGAAGAAGGAAGTTTTGCTTCACTTTCCAAGAATCATGGGAACCTGGACATAGATGTGCTACTAGAAAATAACATTACATAGAGGTCTTCTCAGATGATGAGGAAGAAGAAGATGAGCCAAGAAGATGTCACAGTGTTGACACTAGAGGAGTAGAGCCAACACCATCAGGAGATGGGAATGGGTCATTTTATCCTATTGGAGGGGCTCTTGCATCTTTGAGAGGAGTATCTAAGTACTTGACCTTAAGAGTTCAAGGTTCCATCTTGAATCATAGGGTTTATGTTTTGATCAATAGTGGGGCCACCCACAATTTCATTGATGCCCAACTAGTGCACAGGAGGGAAATGCCCACTGATGCTTTTGATGGATTCTTTGTTTTGGTCCCAGGAGATAGAATAATGCAATGCATGCATTATGTACCATCCTTATCAATCACCATGGGGACATATACATTGTTTGATCACTTCTTTGTGGTTGACATACCTAACACCAATGTGATTTTGGGTGTTCAATGGTTGATTACATTGCAAAAAGTCACCAATTATTGGGAGGTTTTGCGAATGGAATGGGTGGATAAGAAGAGTGGGGAGATTCAAATTATCAAAGGCATGCATACATATCCCGCACATACCACTTCCACACAAAGAAAAAAGATGGATTTTCACAGTGGAAGTAAGGACCTTATAGTCCCATCTATCATGCTCATGAGATTGCTTCATGGGACACTATTATATAGTGGAAAACCACCTGGGAGGACACCTGATTCAATTTTTTTGGGAGATGTCTCACAACATGATGCTCCAAGCATAGATCCAGGAGGGATGGGAGCATTGGAAGACAATGATACAATGCTGGGAGCCTTGGGCAAGCTCAAGGAGGAGGGAGATCTTCTCCAAACATCATCATTACCCACTCTCATTTCAGATTCTGTGATGTGGGAGGATAAGCATGGAAGGAATGGCCTTCCAACATGTAGCCATATGACATACATTTCTGTTGATAGATCACCAGCATTGCCACTATGGGAGATTGATCCATATTGGAAATCCTAGCTATTGGTGGATTATTCCAAAGATCTTCACACTTGCATGATACTTGATGACCAGCTGCATGAAGAGGGCTATTCAGTCCAATAAGGATTCATCTATCATCATGGTAGGATATTCTTGTCTAGAGCCTCCAATCTCAAGGAGAAGATGCCACAAAGGGCCTATGCAGAGTTCTATTTCAGCCACACCCATTCCATGATATTCTATAACATCATCATGAGGAACTATACTTGGAAAGGCTTTGGAGGATAACTACATCAAAATTTTCAAATATGCACGTACCATGTGGATATGGGGTAGCAACATAACTCTATAAATGAGTTAATTCAGCCATCTCTTTCTCTTATTGAGGAAGGGGATACATCTATGCACCACTCCATTTGTTTAAGGAGGAATTTTGGTGAAGAACATGCTCATGTAAATAATGTTTCATTTAATTATTGTTTGAATTATTTCATGCCATGACTCCAAGGAGGAGTATTGTACCTTACAAAATTCATGTCCAACTTTGGGCCAAAAAAATTTCTTAACATGGCCACTCCCTTAGAGGAAAAATGGATATTTTATTTCATGATGGGTGCATTCCTAAAGCACCAAATATATCTCACACTTTCAGCCATAGTGAGATGACATGGGAAGAAAGTAAGTGGTGGGGAAACCACTTACCACATCTTGATTTAATGCAGGCAGGAGATGCATTGCGCTAGTTCCACATGTGTGACTATGACCCACCTCTATATAGCTGAGAATTAATATTGTTTAGAAATGGGTGTTCCTGGTCGGGAATCCCACCTCTTTCCTTGAGAGGCCTATTGGGAGAGTGTGCAGTGTATTGTCCACTATCTGGCTAAATTTCAAGCTTCTTCTTTCAACTACAATGCAAATCTTGTTGGGGGTTTGGTTGTCTTTGCAAGATGCAGCAATTGGAGGCTAGATCTTTTCATATCTAGGCCATTTCAGTGCTTCTTTTCAGTGGAGGAGAGTATTGGGGGACTTTAGCTTCATTTTATGATCTTGGCATGTGGCCAACCACATTTTTATCCCTACAACACAATTTTGCTTCCAGATCTATGCTATTCCTATAGGTGCAGTTGCAGGGTGTTTTGGCACACCATTTGGAGATTTGGTTTTCAAGTGTTGGAGATCTTCCCTTCACTTTGGAGATATCTTAGAGGGGATAATTTTCTTGTTCATATTATATCAGATCCACTTTCCAGATCTATATTTTTTAGTAGATCTGTAGTCTTAGATCTCATATCTATAACTTGTACATGGTGTAATGCTGAAAACCCCAAGGGGATTCTAAAGAAGAGCCTATATAGTGTATGGACCTGTTATAGATCTGAATTTTCATGCACTTATTTTCTCTAGATCTAAAGTGTAATATATACTGGTTGCAGACCAATAAAATAACGTTGTAAGGCTTTTTCCAGTCTTAATACATGGTTTTACCACCTCGTTTTGAGGATTTTCTTCTATTGGAGACTTGTATTTCCTGTTATGCATCTTATGGGCCATATATTACATCTATTTTCCTGCTATAAATACAAATGAAAGGTCTCCATATTGGCCTCCTTATTTCTCTATGATGATCTGCATTATTTTCCATTTTTTCTGCATTGTATTGCTACATTCCCCGTTTGGGAATATTACGGTGGTATCAGAGCATCATCTTGGCACAACCTGTGCTTTCTAAGAAGTCAATATGTCTTCTAAATAAGAAGGGCCTCTTACTGATAGAGAGAAGAGGTATCTAAGGAGAAGACATAAGAAATTTTATTACACAAATGAAAATCAAGACAAGGGTAAAGCCCCTTTATTTGGAGGTGAAGATGAAGAAAATGATTTTCCTAAGATCCTTTTAGAGCCACGCGAGATCTTGCTAGAGAGATCAAAGAGATGAGAATGGATAGAATCAAAGAATCCCATAAAGGATTCCATCTTGGAGAAGGCTCTGGCATGTCTTATGACTGTAATGATCAACCAGTGCATCAGCCACAAGTTTCCCAATGCTCTACCATGCCTACATTTTTTGCTGTGGGAAATGAAGGGTTTCAAGAGAATGAATCCCTTGAAGACTATTTTGAAGAATATGAGTCTCAAAATCATAGATTCAAATATCACTTGATTTTTCAGGAGTTTTGTCACATCAAGGACAATAGAAGACCAAGGCATCATCATAGAGCTAGTGGATTCATTCAAAATCATGATTGACACCACACTATGGGAAGATTATTTTTACCCAATTTTGATGGGTAATCCAAGTGTTCTACCAAATCTTGGGTAGAAAAACTTGACATCTAGTTTTAGCTGAACAAGGTTTTAGAGATGGAGACTATCAATATTGCAATGTTGCACCTTGAAGGTGAAGCACATGACTGGTGGTTCCATGGCTTGTCTACATTGGGTCATGCCAATGTGACTGCTTATTCAGAGTTCACTAGAAGGCTAGTGGAAAGATTTGATAGAAGATATCGAGAAGCACCATTCATGAGCCTTGCAAAGTTAAAACAATCAGGTAATATGTAAACTTATATCTCTAAATTTCTAACACTTTCTATTATGGTTCCTGATTTGTCTGTAGCAAGAAGGGCGTACATGTTCATTGATGGTTTAGATGGACCTCTTCATGGGTTGGTTAAATCTAGCAAGCCCAATACCCTACATGATTTTATTGAAAGGGCTAGAGACCTTCAAAATGTCTTGCCAAAATCAAAGGAAACTTTTTAGCATAAGACCTCATTTCCTTCAAAGGGAAAGGAAGAAAAGGTTGCTCCTTCGAAGGAGAGCTCATACAAGAAATTTCTTGATGATGATGTCCAAAAATATCTAAGAAGAAGGAAGTTTTGCTTCACTTTCCAAGAATCATGGGAACCTGGACATAGATGTGCTACTAGAAAATAACATTACATAGAGGTATTCTCAGATGATGAGGAAGAAGAAGATGAGCCAAGAAGAGGTCACAGTGTTGACACTAGAGGAGTAGAGCCAACACCAACAGGAGATGGGAATGGGTCATTTTATCCTATTGGAGGGGCTCTTGCATCTTTGAGAGGAGTATCTAAGTACTTGACCTTAAGAGTTCAAGGTTCCATCTTGAATCATAGGGTTTATGTTTTGATCAATAGTGGGGCCACCCACAATTTCATTGATGCCCAACTAGTGCACAGGAGGGAAATGCCCACTGATGCTTTTGATGGATTCTCTGTTTTGGTCCCAGGAGATATAATAATGCAATGCATGCATTATGTACCATCCTTATCAATCACCATGGGGACATATACATTGTTTGATCACTTATTTGTGGTTGACATACCTGACACCAATGTGATTTTGGGTGTTCAATGGTTGATTAAATTGAAAAAAGTCACCAATGATTGGGAGGTTTTGCGAATGGAATGGGTGGATAAGAAGAGTGGGGAGATTAAAATGATCAAAGTCATGCATACATATCTCGCACATACCACTTCCACACAAAGAAAAAAGATGGATTTGCACAGTGGAAGTAAGGACCTTATAGTCCCATCTATCATGCTCATGAGATTGCTGCATGGGACACTATTATATAGTGGAAAACCACCTGGGACGCCAACTGATTCAAATTTTTTGGGAGATGTCTCACAACATGATGCTCCAAGCATAGATCCAGGAGGGATGGGAGCATTGGAAGACAATGATACAATGCTGGGAGCCTTGGGCAGGCTCAAGGAGGAGGGAGATCTTCTCCCAACATCATCATTACCCACTCTCATTTCATATTCTGTGATGTGGGAGGATAAGCATGGAAGGAATGGCCTTCCAACATGTAGCCATATGACAGACATTTCTGTTGATATATCACCAACATTGCCACTATGGGAGATTGATCCATATTGGAAATCCTAGCTATTGGTGGATTATTCCAAAGATCTTCACACTTGCATGATACTTGATGACCAGCTGCATGAAGAGGGCTATTCAGTCCAAGAAGGAGTCATCTATCATCATGGTAGGATCTTCTTGTCTAGAGCCTCCAAGCTCAAGGAGAAGATTCCACAAAGGGCCTATGCAGAGTTTTATTTCAGCCACACCCATTCCATGAGATTCTATAAAATCATCATGAGGAACTATACTTGGAAAGGCTTTGGAGGATAACTACATCAACATTTTCAAATATGCACGGACCATGTGGATATGGGGTAGCAACATAACTCTATAAATGAGTTAATTCAACCATCTCTTTCTCTTATTGAGGAAGGGAATACATCTATGCACCACTCCATTTGTTTAAGGAGGAATTTTGGTGAAGAACATGCTCATGTAAATAATGTTTCATTTGATTATTGTTTGAATTATTTCATGCCATGACTCCAAGGAGGAGTATTTTACCTTATAAACTTCATGTCCAACTTTGGGCCACAAAAATTTCTGAACATGGCCACTCCCTTAGAGGAAAAAGGGATATTTTATTTCATGATGGGTGCATTCCTAAAGCACCAAATATATCTCACACTTTCAGCCATAGTGAGATGACATGGGAAGAAAGTAAGTGGCGGGGAAACCACTTACCACATCTTGATTTGATGCAGGCAGGAGATGCATTGCGCTAGTTCCACATGTGTGACTATGACCCAACTCTATATAGCTGAGAATTTATGTTTGTATGTATTTGATTTTAATCCCATACATTGATGATGTACTTGTAATTTTTATTGGAATGTATGGAGGGAGGATGGGAGGTATGTATGTGCTCTGTGGGATGGAGATTCTCCATGCATCTTATGCTACATGTTTCAGGGAGAACATTGGGAAAACCATGTTTGTTTCATTTGAGCTATTTTCTCCTTATGGGATGGATTATTTACATCTCATGAGAAATTTGGAGGAGCAATCCATATAGGGTTGGATTGGTGAACACTTAGCTAATGGAGGAAGCTTATCACATGTTGGTGTCACCAATGGAGGAGGAGAAGTGTTACAACACTCACCTTCTCAGTTGCTTGAGGACAAGAAAAATTTGGGAGCGGAGGACTTTAATATTGACAATTAGTCATGAACTAATTGGAATATTCATTTTTGTTTTATTTATTTGTTTAAAGAATACAAGTGTAAAGGAGGACCATAATACTCATAAATAATGAATAAATCAATGCCAAATGTAAAAAGGCTAAATCTGGGCTGCTATATCAAGCACCCTTAGGTGTGAAAGGGGCTGGACATTTTGACTGGGTCAACCTTGACCAAATCTACAGCGTTGTCTTGGAGGAGTGGCCATCAATGGGGCACAACATAGTTTTTGATGGAGATGCCTTGTGTGAAAGAAGTGATCTCATTGGAAGTGGTTTAGGGATTGAAAGCTATTAACTTATAAAAGGAAGAGGATGGCAACGTTAGAAGGTCGTTGGCGAGATTATATTGCTGAATATATTGTCTGTTTAGACATATATCATTCTCTTGTTGTTTAGCTGAGAATTAATGTTGTTTAGCATTAGGTGTTCTTGGTCGGGAATCCCACCTCTTTCCTTGAGAGGCCTCTTGGGAGAGTTTTAATTGTATTGTCCACTATCTGGCTGAAGGCCAAGCTTCTTCTTTCAACTACAACGTAGATCCTGTTGCGGTTTTGGTTGTCTTTGCAAGTTGTAGCAAGTGGAGGCTAGATATTTTCATATCTAGGCCATTTCAGTGCTTCTTTTCGGTGGATAAGGGTTCTACTTCACTGGGAGGAGAGTGTTGGAGGACTTGAGCTTCATTTTCTAATCTTGGCATGTGGCCAAGCACATTTTTATCCTTACAGTGAATTTTTACTTCCATATCTACGTTATTCGTGTAGGTGCAGTTGTAGGGTGTTTTGGCACACCATTTGGAGAGTTGGTTTTCAAGTGTTGGGGATCTGCCCTTCATCTTGGAGATATATTGGAGGGGATCATTTTCCTGTTCATTTCAAATCAAATCCACTTTCTATATTTTTATTTTTCAGTAGATATGCAGTATTAGATCTCAAATCTACAACTTGTACATGGTGTAATGCTGAAAACCCCAAGGGGAGTCTGAAGAAGAGCCTATATAGTGTATGGATCTGTTATAGATCTGAATTTTGATGCACTTATTTTCTCTAGATCTAAAGTGTAATATACAACTATTTTAAACCAATAAAATAATGTTGTAAGGATTTTTCAAGTCTTAATACATGGTTGCAGCACCTCATTTTGAGGATTTTATTCTATTGGAGACTTGTATTTCTTATTATGCATCTTATGGGCCATATTTTACATCTATTTTTCTATTGTAAATACAAATGAAAGGTCTCCATATTAGCCTCATAATTTTTCTATGATGATGTACGTTATTTTCTAGTTTTTCTGCATTGTATTACTACATTCCTCATTTGGGAATATTACAGTAGCCATGCTCTCTGCTACCCTGAAACATAGTTTCACAAGTAGCCTTCCAACCACTTGTTCAACATTTCAGTCTGTCCATTAGTTTGTGGGTGATAGCTAGTTCTTGATGTCAACTCAGTACCCATTAACTGAAAAATCTCCTGCCAAAAGCCACCCATGAAGCAGCTATCCTGATCACTGACTATGGTCTTTTCAAAACCATGGAGTCTAAACACATCCCTGAAGAAAATATCGACTACCTGTGAAGTTTTATATCATGCAGAAATAGCAAATAAATGTGAATACTTTGTTATTCAATCAATAACTACAAAGATACAATCCTTACCCTGAACCGTAGGTAGACTACTGATGAAGTCCATTGAAATACTCTACCATTTCCCATCTGGAATAGGGAGTGGCTGTAATAATCCTGCAGGATGGTTGTGCTCTCCTTTTTTCTGTTGGAAAACTGCACACTCCTTGATGTGTTGGATTAAATCCTCCTTAAAACCCTTGCATGAGAATCTCTCTCGAATAGCCTGATATGTCTTGGTGAATCCTTGATCTCCCACGAGTGGAGAATCATGTGATGCTTGCAAAATCTTCTTCTTGAGATTAGAATATCTAGCCAAGAAGACCTGATCTTGGTAATATATGACCTCATCCATCACTCTATAACTCTCATCAGTCACCAATCCATCTAGGCTTGTTGGGTGTGGAGCCTGATTATCTTTTTTACTTTGTATCACAACGTTGGACCCCTGTACCTTAAAAGGGGTGACAACGCCACCCGTAATTAATCGCTGTCACCCCCCCTTGGCGGGGGTTTTCGGGGGTAGCGCCCCTGAAGCTAAAAATAGATGTAAAATTTCCTTGTAAAATTATAGTAATTTCTAGTCAATCTGGTCCGTTCGTTTGGCAAATGATCTGACGGTAGAAGTTATGTTTAGATTAGGGTTTTTTGCTGTAGAAGGCAACCCCTCAATTTTATGAGGGAATTGTATTGCAGTTGTGCATTGTATGTGTATTCTCAGAGCGAGAAATAGAGAGGGAGACTGTGAGAAAGAACAAAGGATATTACAATGGATTTGCTATAGGTTTTGTCTTTTCATTTTGCTAGATAATAGAAAGGAAGGACTGGCTATTCAGGGTGGACGTAGCCCAAACTAGGTGAACCACGTATATCTGTGTCTCTCTAGTTTTATGTGTTTTGTGTGCTTTTACTTTCCGCATATTTTATGTGTTGCATTGCTCCATAATATATAATTTTTTAACAACTGGTATCAGAGCCGAAGGTATATTTGGCTAATAAACTCGCAGGAAAGAAGGGTTCCTGGTTCGAGTGGTAGCAATGGCGAACGATGGTAAGTTTAGGGTCGAGAAATTTAACGGCCAAAACTTCCCGCTGTGGAAGATGCATATGGAAGATTATCTATATCAGAAAGATCTATACCTACCATTGAGCGGAAAAACAAAGAAGTCGACGGCCATGACAGACGTGGAATGGAACATTCTTGATAGAAAGGCACTCGGAACAGTACGGTTGTGCCTTGCAGCATCAGTCGCCTTCAATATTTCTAAGGAAACAACAACAGAGGGTTTGATGCAGATGTTGGCGAAACTATATGAAAAACCCTCGCCCTCAAACAAGGTATTTCTTATGAAACGACTATTTAATATGAAGATGTCGGAAGGTGGATCTGTTGCAGACCATTTAAATGAATTTAATACAGTTACCAATCAGTTAAGTTCTATAGGGGTAAACTTTGATGATGAAGTTAGAGATCTGTTATTCTTGTGCTCATTACCAGAAAGCTAGAATGGTTTAGCTATGGCCATTAGTAACACTGCCTCTGGATCTAGTACTTTAAAGTTTGATTATGTTGTTGGTGCTATCCTTAGCGAGGAAATGTGATGGAAAAGCTCCGGTGAGACATCGGGTAATGCTTTGAGTGCAGAGTCTAGGGAAAGAAGAATGGAAAGAGGAAAGAGCTCGGGATATCGCAATAAATCAAGGAAAGGCAGATCTAAGTCCAGATCAGGAATAGTGTGCTGGAATTGTGGAAAGAGAGGACACCTAAAGAAAGACTGTAGATCTCGGAAGGGAAAAGAAGGAGACACACATCAAGAAAAAAATCATGAAGCAAATGTGATAGGTGATGTGTTACAAGATGCTTTGATTCTTTCTTTCAAAAATGTTACTAATTCTTGGGTTGTAGATTCAGGGGCTTCATTCCATGCCACACCTGATAAGAAATATTTTCATGACTATGTTCAAGGAGATTTTGGACAAGTTTGTTTGGGTGATGATAAACCCTATAAAATTGTTGGAATGGGTAAAGTTCTTGTAAAACAACAAAATGGAAACCAATGGCTACTAAAGGAGGTAAGGCATATTCCAGATCTGAAGAAAAATATGATTTCAACAAGGCAGTTAGGCGGTGAAGGTTGTGTGACAACTTTCATAGGTAAAACTTGGAAGGTCACCAAAGGAGCCCTGGTAATAGCAAAAGGTGAAAAGGTTGGTACATTTTATTTATGCAATGGTATTTCTAACTCTGTTAATGCTTTAACTTCCAAAGGAGTAGATGCAGCATTATGGCATCATAGGCTCGGACACATGAGTGAGAAGGGGATGAAAATTCTTCACTCAAGAAATTTGCTGCTAGGTTTGAAGAATGTTGATTTGGATTTCTATGAGAATTGCATTTATGGAAAATAGAAGAGAGTCAGATTTCTCAGAGTTGGGAAAGAAAAGAAGAGCGGAAAATTGGAGCTTGTGCATACAGATGTATGGGGACCTGCTCAGGTATCATCTCTTGGTGGCTCTCATTATTATGTTACTTTTATTGATGATGCAACTAGAAAAACAAGGATTTATTGTATTCAGAATAAATCTGATGTATTTGATACTTTCAAGAAATGGAAAGCTTTGGTTGAGATTGAGACAGGAAAGAAGTTGAAGTGTCTCAGATCAGACAATGGAGGTGAATATTGCGGCAAAGAGTTTGATAGGTACTGTTCAGAGCATGGAATTCGTAGAGAGAAGATAGTTCCAAGAACACCACAAGAAAATGGTGTGTCAGAAAGGATGAACAAAACAATCATGGAGCGTGCAAGGTGCATGAGATTGCATGCGGGATTGCCTTTACAATTTTGGGCAGATGCTATAGATACTGTTGTTTATCTAATAAACAGAGGGCCTTCAAGTTCCTTGGATGGTGGTATTCCAGAGGAAGCATGGACAGGTAAAAAGGTAAACTAATCTTTTTTAAAGCCTTTTGGTTGTGAGGCCTTTGTCCATATTAATAAAGAAAACAGAACAAAGCTTGAGGAAAAATCAAAGAAATGTACCTTTATTGGATATGGTGCTAATGATTTTGGTTATCTCTTATATGATTATGAAAATCACAAAATCATTAGGAGCAGAGACGTAATATTCAATGAAAAGGTCTTGTATAAGAATCAGCTGCAGGAAAAGAAGCAGGAAAAGGAAAGCAAGGAATACATGGTTCTTGATGAGATAATTGAAAAAGTAAAGGTTCCTGAAAATAATAATAATCAATAGTCACAGCAGCAGCAACCACCACAACAGCAACAGGCACCTCAAACACCTGAAAGTGGTGTTAGAATATCTACCAGGATAAGTAGACCCCCTGAACGATACTCTCCTTCATTATATTATTTATTTTTGACTGATTCTGGTGAACCTGAATGTTATGAAGAAGCAATGCAGGTTGAAAGCAGGAAGAAGTGGGATCTAGCCATGGAAGAAGAGATGGACTCCTTAATGCATAACCAGACTTGGGACTTAGTCAAGTTGCCTGCAGGTAAAACTGCATTGCAGAATAAATGGGTTTACAGGCTGAAGGAAGAAGATGGAGGAAAAAAGAGGTACAAAGCTAGACTTGTGGTGAAGGGGTTTGCACAGAAGAAAGGTATTGATTTTGATGAAATATTTTCTCCTGTTGTTAAAATGAATTCAATCAGAACTGTTTTAAGTCTTGTAGCAGCAGAAGATTTACATCTTGAACATTTAGATGTAAAGACAACATTTCTCCATGGAGATTTGGAGGAAGAGATATACATGCAGCAACCAGAAGGATATGAGGTAAAAGGGAAAGAAAAATTGGTGTGCGGGTTAAAGAAGAGCTTGTATGGCTTAAAATAGGCTCCAAGGCAGTGGTATCTAAAATTTGACAAGTTTATGTCTGAACAAGGTTATACTAGATGTCACTCTGATCATTGTGTTTATCTAAAAGGGAAAAATGATGGCAGCTATATTATATTTTTATTGTATGTAGATGACATGCTTGTTGCAGGGTCTAACATGCAGGAAATAAATGTGCTCAAAAGAAAATTGGCAAATTCATTTGCAATGAAGGATTTGGGAGCTGCAAAACAAATCCTTGGTATGAGGATAACTAGAGAGAGGAAAAATCGCAAATTAACACTGTCTCAGAATGAGTACATAGAAAAGGTGTTGAAAAGATTTAATATGCAGAATGCAAAACCAGTTAGTACACATTTTGCTAGCCATTTCAAACTTAGTAAGGAGATGTGCCCAAAGACCCAAGAAGACATGGATTATATGTCTAAAGTTCCATATGCATCAGCGGTTGGAAGCTTAATGTATGCAATGGTCTGCACAAGGCCTGATATTGCACATGCAGTGGGAGTTGTAAGCAGGTACATGAATAATCCAGGAAAAGAACATTGGATGGCAGTAAAATGGATTCTCGGATATTTGAGAGGTACCACAAATCAAGCATTATGCTTTGGTGGTTCAAACATTGCTCTACAGGGATATGTTGATGCAGATATGGCAGGTGACAGAGATAACAGGAGGAGCACTACAGGATATGTATTTACTGTAGGTGGAACAGCTGTCAGTTGGGTTTCAAAAATCCAAAGTGTTGTTGCACTTTCAACAACGGAAGCCGAGTATGTTGCTGCTACAGAGGCTAGTAAAGAAATGATTTGGTTACAAAGGTTTATGGATGAATTGGGTAAGAAGCATGATATGGGCACACTATACAGTGATAGCCAAAGTGCTATTCATCTTGCAAAGAACTCAACATTTCATTCTAGGACTAAACACATACATCTCAAGTACCATTTCATACGGTTAGTATTGGAAGATGGAGAGTTGAAGCTGGAAAAGATACACACTAGCCAGAATCCTGCAGATATGCTAACAAAAGTTGTAACCAGGGAGAAACTGAGAATGTGCTTAGTTTCAATTAGTCTTCAAGGATGAAGATGAAGATGAGGAACAACCACGTCCAAAGAGGATTCATTGTCTAGCAAATGAAGCAGCGATGGAGTTGCTACAATCAATCTCCAAGTGGGAGATTTTTGGGTGTGGAGCCTGATTATATTATTTACTTTGTATCACAACGTCATACCCCTGTACCTTAAAAGGGACGAAAACACCACCCGTAATTAATCACTATCACCCCCCCTGGCAGGGGTTTTTAGGGGCAGCGCCCCCGAAGCTAAAAACATATGTAAAATTGCCTTGTAAAAGTATAGTAATTTCTAGTCAATCTGGGTTGTTCATTAGAAAATGATCTGACGGTAGAAGTTATGTTTATATTAGGATTTTTTGCCCTAGAAGGAAACCCCTCACTTTTATGAGGGCATTGTATTGCGGTTGTGCATTTTATGTGTATTCTCGGAGCGAGAAACAGATAGGGAGACTATGAGAAAGAGAAAATGATATTATGGTGGATCTACTGTAGGTTTTGTCTTTTTATTTTGCTGGATAATAGAAAGGAAGGACTGGTTGTTCGGGGTGTACGTAGCCCAAACTGGGTGAACCACGTATATCTGTGTCTCTCTATTTTTATGTGTTTTGTGTGCTTTTACTTTCCGCATATTTTATGTGTTGCATTGCTCCATAATATATAATTTTCTAACAAGGCTCTCGCATGCAAAGTGCTATTAGGAGTATTCCACTAATAACTGAGCATTCCAATATTCATCCATGCTCATCAAGGATAGCATTGCTGGCCTTCGAGATAGAGCTTCTACCACTACATTACTCCTCCCTTCGACATATTCTATGTCAAACTCATATGCTTGGATCTTACTCAGCCATTTTTGTTGCCTCTCCTGAAGCTTCTTCTGCTCAAGAAAGAATCAAAGACTATTATGATCATTCTTCACTTGGAATCTATTTTCGAACAAATATTTCTAGAAATTGGCTAAAGCATGCATAATATCTAACATATCCTTACCATATATGGGGTATAGCCTCTCACATGGAAGCAAATTCTGGCTTTCAAAAGCTATGGGGTGTCCCCCTTGCATCAATATTTCTCTAATGCCTTCTCCCGAAGCATCACATTCCAACACAAAGGGTTGGGTAAAATCGAGTAGGACCAATACTGGGCAGCTATTCATCACCTCCTTAAGCTTATCAAAAGCTCTCTGCACTATTTTTGTCCAACTAAAAGCTCCCTTCTTGGATAGATATGTAAGTGGTGTTGGTAGTTGAGAGAACCCTTTTACAAACTTCTGGTAATAGGTATAGATGCCTACAAACCGCTGAATTTTTGTGACATTCTTTGGCTCAGGCCAATCTCTGATAGCACAAAACTTATCTTCATGGGCTCTTAGCCTATCCACTCCAATGATGTAGCCCAAATAAAGCATCTCTGTGAGCCAAAACTCACATTTAGAGAGCTTAGCATAGAACTGATGCTCCTTAAGAATGTGCAATACTGCCTCAATATGTTGTAAATGCTCCTCCCATTGTGCGGCTATAAATAGGAAGGTCATCAAAAAATACCAATACAAACCTCCTTAAGTGACCACAGAATATGTGGTTCATGGAAGACTGGAATGTTTCCAGAGCATTGGTTAGCCCAAAAGGCATTACCAAGAACTCAAAATGTCCATAGTGACATCAGAATGTTGTCTTGGGGATGTCTTGATCCCTCACCTTGATTTGATGATACCTCGATCTCAAATCAATCTTGGAAAAATACTTGGACCATCTTATTTCATCCATCAATTCATCAATCCTAGGAATTGGGTATCTGTTCTTCATTGTCTTTTTTTTCAAAGCTCTATAATCCATGCATATCCTTAATGTGCCATCCGTCTTCTTCACCAAGGCCACTGAAGAGGCAAAAGGAGTGGTGCTAGGCCGAATGTGTCCCAAGGCCAAAAGTTTCTAAATGGCATTTTAAATCTCATGTCTATAGGCTTTGGGATGCCTATAGGGTGTGGTGATCACTGCTTGGATCCCCTGCTCCAACTCAATAGTGTGTTCAAAACCTCGGTCAGGAGGTCTCCTAGGTGGAATATCGCCAAACACTATAGAGCATCAGTCCAAAATAGATAGTACATCTAGATGTACTGATGAATCCTTTCTCCCTGATTATGAAAAACATAGTTCTATTGCCCATTCTATGTCCCCTCTGTGAAAATCTGCTTCCATCCTGTGTGCTGAGACAAGATAGGGTGGATAGGTGTGTATGCCTTTTATTTGCTGATGTTTACCACTCCCCTTTTTTGTCCATTCCATCTCTATGGTTTCCCAATCTGTGGTAACCTTCCCTAAGGTGATTAACCACTAGAAACCCAATATCACATTTGTGTCTGGAATATCAACCACAAAGAAGTAGTATGTCAATGTGTAGGCTCCCATAGTGATGGTTAATGTCGAAATATATTTGGCACACTGCATGGTTCTAGCTCCTAGAACCAAAAATGAGAAACCCTCAAAATATTCTATGTGAATGCCCCTCCTTTTCACCAACTCTGTATCAATAAATTTATGGTTAGCTCCACTGTCTACCAATACTGATACTCTTTGCCCGAGAATAGTGCCTCTAACTATTAAATTTAGATAGTTGGGAACTCCCCTCAAAGCTGCAAGATTCCCTCACATTGGAGCAAATGGCCTCACTACATCTGCTATGGGTGGTGTGCCTCCTTTTGCTGCTAGAGTGTTGGATCCTTCTCCTCATCAAAAAATATCTCAATGCAATGTTCTTTCCCTGTAAAACATTGGTGGTTTGGTACCCATGGCTCTCGACAAGTGAAACAAAAATTTTTCTTCCTTAGATCTCTCCGGCCATTATCAAGATATGTCTTCTCCCGATTCTTCTTTGTGCAAGAGGAGATCTTTTGCTGGAATGGTTATTTGGCCTTGCGTAAAGCATGCTGCAAGTCCCTAGCCTTCTTCATAACTTCTTGAAGCTTAGTTGGTCTAGTGGATTTCACCAACCCATGCAATGGTTCAACCATCCCATAAATAAACATGCATACTCTCTGGGTCATAGTGAATTCAAATACCATGACTGAAAGCTTTAGAAACTTATGGATAAAAGTTACTAAATCTCCCAATTTCTTGAGCTTGGTTAACCCAAAAAAGTGTGCCTCCAAATCCCCGGGATCAAATCTCTCCACCAACCTCCTGGTGAAGTCTGAATATGAAGTGATACTAGCATACCCAAGTGTAGATAACCCATGAAACCACCACTCATGTGCCTCACCTTATAGGTGCAGCGCTACTATTTTGACAGCCTCCAATTCTGAAACTTTGTTGAGTTGGAGATAAGTATCCAACTTCTCTACCCAAGCCTTGGCTGTGCACTTGGGTGATCCATCATAAGAGGGAAAAATGAATCTACCCAAACTACACTGTAGATCTAAGTTCTACATCGACCCTCCCTTTTTATGGTGATTGAAGGATATCCTACCATCCTTGATCCGACAGAACTCGTGAAAGTTCAAATGTTCCTTGAACCTTAGGGATTGAGATTCATATTCCCAAAAATAGTCACCAAGGGTTTCTTCCATCAAGGGCCCTCCTTCCTCATCTTCCAAAGATAGGAATGTGGGCATAGTGGAGCGTTGTGAAGAAGGTTGTGCTACTATTTTCTCCCACCACGAATGTGAGGTGCATGAGCTTTCTCCATGGTGAAACCCTCTAGGGGATTCCTTCTATATTTCAAATATCATCTCCTTGATATATTTTGCAATGTCCTGCATGGTCTCGAGAAATTTTTTTGGAATCTCTCTCTCCTCCATGGATATAGATTTATTGCCCCACAACCTGAGCTAGGATTATAGCTCTGATACCACTATAATATTCCTAATTAGGAAAGACAACAATATAAACACCAAAATGAATTATTCAGAAAATTATGTTATAGAAGTCAAGAACAGCCCATGGATCCATTATTTTATGTATCATAGCAACCAAATATACAATGTGACAAGAAACAAATCATTCCAACTTAGTTAAATAGGCCTCCCAAGCCCAGCAACACTACAATCCCATGAATACTGCAACAGATAAATTATAAAGCATATGACAGTGCAATATAATGAGGGTTACTACTCTAGAATATAAAAAAAAATGGATCTACTGATATATTACTCAAAAGGATTGAAAAATGGAGAACTATTCTCTTCTACACAATCCCAAGATAACTCGTCAAGCATTTCTTGAAAGGCATGAGATATAAAAAGTATAAATTGCAGATATGTGGATGAATCATGATTTATTACTGAAGCTCAACATAAATATAGCTAAAAATAAAAATAAATGGCTATAAATTCTCCTTACTAGCTTTCCAGGTGAAAGGCTAATCCTTTCACTAGGAAACTAGCTCATAAACAGGGTTTTTTGACCCCTCCACTACAACACCATGAAAAATAAAAAAATTACTCAAGGACACCACATTGTGGATGTAGGCGACTACTTAGCCCAATGTTGGATGGTGGAAATGAAGCTCAGAATCCTCCTCTTATATTTCCTTCCCAAGTCCTCCGAGAAAGAGTGGGGAATTCCCGCATGGAAATGTCCTTGTACTAAATAGTACAACAAACCCAACTAAATAGTTGAAGCGTGAAATAAGCCATAAGAATCAAACATAAATGATAATATGAATGCCTCTCATGGCTACCATCCATTCCCTTATATCCTTGGTGATCTTCCTCACCCTTGGCCCCACTCATTTATGAGGTTACTTCCATGCAAGGACTACTCCTCCAAAACTACATTGTCCCCACTAGCTCCCTCTATTCTTTGGCAGCGCTGTTGATTTGGTCAACCTTGATCTAGTCTACATGCATTGCTCCCTTTCACACCAAAGGAGGCTTTATTTTTACTATCTAAACTGATCCACATTCATACTAGAACTATTTTATTCCTACTAAAGAGATTTAACGGTCTCCCTACCCTACTTATTCCTCTAGACTAAAAATAGAAGCAACATATAATATTCCAACTAGATGAAAGATAATTGGGAGTATTACAATGCTACTGGAAACCCACTAATGAATATATGTATATTTTATTTCTCCTCTTTGAAATAAGGAACATACGTCAATAACTCCAATAAAATGCTATTATACTCCTCATCAATCATAGATCACATCTTCAGTTCATAGAATTCTTTTTCCCTGTCATCATAGTATCTCTTTGATAGATACTTGTTCCTGAATAGTCTCTCAAACTAATTGCAATTCAAATCCTCTTCATCAATACCTATGAGATTCTTTACATATTCCCACCAGATGTCTTCTTTACCTTTAATACTAAACATAATAGTTTTTTTCTTCATGTTCGCTGAGTAATCATGCAATCTAAAGAACTATTTATTCCAAAAAACCAAATTTATACATCCCATGACTTATTAATTTCTCCCTCAAATTTAGGTGGCTTTTATTTCTTGAACTCATCTGACAAATATCCACTGTCATTCCTCCTATAAGGATAATAGCGATGATGACCGTGATAAATGTCTGAACCAAAACTAGAGTAAATCCCATGTCCATTGCCTCGTCTATCAGGTCTATACAAGAATATGTCATCTATGATTGTGTCAACTCTATCCAACCTATTACCATCATGTGACTTGCTACCATATGCTTCATTTGTCCTATCCTCATGTCCATGACTGATTCTAAGAAGTCCCTATATTTTCAAGCCTCACAAGTTCAGAAGGATAATTGCATTAACTTCTACTTTTTTTCCCTTTTCCTTGGGAATTATTGTGATCAAATGATTCAATTATTATCTTCTTTACAAATTCCTATTTCCTCTTTCAAACTTATCAAAGTGTCTTCTATATTATGGGAGTAGTCATCACCGTGATGCTCATCTAATCAATATGGTGAATGTCATGAATTGTAGTCTACCATATTGCTAGTCGTTTGTGTTCTTCTCTTCTTGAAAGTATATCATGTCAGCGAAACCAAAACAGAAACATAACTACCATACCTTAATGTAGTTTATGGGAGGATATCTCATCTACAAGATCAACCAAATCAACAAAATACATATATAATCATAATTATAACAATATATAGACATCATCTCAATCATCATCCAGTTACCATGCATGATGCAACAACTACAACACCAACTACACATAATGCATGCATAAAAACATAAGTACAACACACATGCCTACATAATACATAAAAAAATTGACATTCATTCATGACGAACACATTTCGACAACAACACTATCAACTTCTACATGACATCACACTGCCAACAATAACCACCACCATGCACATACAACA
This sequence comes from Pinus albicaulis, assembly GCA_034641835.2. NCBI lineage: Eukaryota > Viridiplantae > Streptophyta > Pinopsida > Pinales > Pinaceae > Pinus > Pinus albicaulis. The sequence continues at coordinate 609,178,200 of CM076575.1, read as the reverse complement.
AGCACACATACCATAAGCGTAAGGACACATATGCAATTGACATGTACATATGGAAATCCATTCATTCAAGGATAACAAAAACCAGACATCACCCAAGGAGAATGGGACTAGGCTATGATACCACCCTCTAATGCCATCCTATTACATTTACCTAAGCTAACTAGTCCACCGGGGTAAGCATGTGATGAATAATTTCTATGATATGATTCAACTTCACTAGTGCAGTTAAGGAAGTAGAACCGATAAGATGAGACCTTATCTGAAAGGATTGTATTAGTTTTGTTGTGCTAAGTGTCTTTTCAGTTTATGAACATGTTCATACTTGTATCATTAGTTTTCTTAATGATTGAGAATTTTAACCATGAAATGTAGATGATTTTAGTGAATTAGAAGCATGAAAATAAGCACAATAGGCATGATGAAATAAGTCACTAAACAATAGTGTAAAATTGAGAAATAAGTCACCACATAACATTTAGACAATAGGCATGATGAAACAGTTCACCACTCCTGGGCTACATCTGCTAGTCCAACTGCCAATGGCATGTCCATCTTTCATTATGCTCAAAATTTTGCAAATATATGTAGTTACAAGCCTCCAATGGTTTTTTTCTCTGCACCAATGGCTCCAGAATGCTCCAATTAGTCTATAATGACTCTTCATTCACCCTGAATGGGAGAAAATTAAGTCTCCTACTCAATTTCCCAATTACACCTACAAAATCTCCACTAAATGTGGAGGAATCCACTTAACTAGAGTCAAAATAGTGAAATATGCAAAAATTTTAGACGTTGGCTAAAATTACTCTAGTCTTAAACGTCACATTTAAAGTTTCCATTGGGGGTGACCACATTCCAACCCCAATACCCATAGTTAATGTTAATGGTGCAGTGGAACTCGAATTAAACCATGTGATAAGGTTTTAAACACTGGTTGAAGCACTGTGGTCAGTGGAACTGTCAGAGATAACATTAAATCGTCACATTAAAATTTTTAACATGGCCATGTGACACGAAATCTCCACGGTTATGCTAGTGGTTTCAGGCTGGTAGTTTTGCACTGACCATTTTGGTTGGTTTTTTATGTTATGTCATGTGAACATCCCGCGAGGATCGTTGGCAGGATGGGACCACTGGCAGTCCTCAACCCCAAATATGCATTGTATTAAACTTTAAATTAAACCCGTGCACTATATGGTTAAGTTCTAATGCATAGCGTGGGTGGTGTGGTGGGTGCTTTCTCTGCCAAAAGTCGCGGGGTCGAACCATATGAACCTTCCAATAATTTTAATACACCATTTGGGGGACACGTGGCGGCCTTAGGGATGGCCATGTGTCACCCCCGAATGGCCTTTAAAACAATATACAATATCATTCGACGAATAGAAGGGTGCCACTTTTCATCCACTGATTGGCTTGGAGAAAAGGAATATTCTTCAGAATATTCCTTTTTGTTAACTGGGCATCCCAGTCAAACATGTCACAAAATTTACCTGTTTGGGATTTCGATCAGAACATGATATATCCCTCATATGACATCAGTTTTTTGAACCATTCATGGTGTCGGAATTAGGAAGATGAGATCTATGCAACCATCCTAGTTTCAACTCAATCCTATAAATTTGAATTTTGAGCAAAATTTATGAACTCTTGATCACTCCTCCACATTGGGAAGCTTTCGAACACAAAAGACCTGATTACTTGTTCAGTAGATGAGGGTAAGACTCTCTCACCTTTCCAACCTCCATCCACTTTACCTTGCTTGGTTTAGTGCTTTTCAGCCCAACTCGAAGGTAGTCGACACTTCCCCTCTTGGATGCTCTTGTCCTCCTCTCAAGAATTTCATCTTCCTTGAGTTCATCCATAAATTCTGGCGAGAAATATTTAATAGAAGGTAATTGAACATCACTTCCTTGATCATTGATCAAAGGTGGCTCCTAGAAATGTAAGTTTTAAACATTAAAAAATAAATAAATTTGCATATAAGAAGGCAAGTCAAGTTGAAATGAACTATTACCAAATTGCTTTATGATCTTGAATGGACCATAGTGAATGGGTTTGAGCTTTTTACCTTCCCCTTGCAGCCTTTCTTTTCTAATTTGCAACCATAACTCATCTCCCTCTTGAAAATTGTGATCAACTCTATGTTTTTCATGCCTCTCTTTGTATCTGATTTGACTTTTCTCAAGTTGTTCTTGAACTTGTTGATGTGTAATCTGAATTTTCTCAATGAAATTTCGAGCCTTGTCCATATCACTATGGCCATCAATTGCAACATCCTTACCAAAGGTGAAGTATAATAGCAATTTTGGAAAATACCCAAAGCATACTTCAAAACCTGATGTCTGAGTTGAAGAGTGCTTTACCCAGTTGTAAGCGTTTTGAATGTAATGCAGTTTCACATCCCACAACTTAGGATGTTTTCTGCAATATCCTCTCAATAGACGCACAACGGTTTTGTTCACCACCTTGGTTTTTCCATCGATTTGTGGATGAAAAGTAGTACTCTTTTTCAACTTTATGTCCATCATCTTCCATAGATTGGACCAAAAATTCTCAATGAACCTAGAATCTCTGTCACTAACAATAGAAGTTGGAAATAAAAAATGAACCCAAACATGTTGAAAATAAATTTCAGCAGTTTGTTCAGCAGTAATGGTTTTCTTACATGGCATAAGTATACACATTTTACTGAATCTATCCACAACTACATAGATATAGTCATTTTTTTTTCTTGACATAGGTAGACCTCCAACAAAGTCCATGGAGACACTCTCCCATGGCCTTCATGGTACCGGTAGTGGCATGTACAACCCAAGCTTCCTATTATTAGGCTTACTTGTTGCACACATAGAACAACCTCTTATAAAACGCGACACACTATCTATCATGCAAGGAAAATAGAAATACCTCTATAGATGTGCCACTATTTTTCTTACCCAAAAGTTTCCAGCAATAAGAGATGAATGAGCTTCTCTCATGACACTTATCCTCTCTCCTTGTGGTATACACAACTTGCCCAAATGAAACAACAAATTGTTATGCATGTGATAATCTTTTTCTTCAATTTGATTCCCTTCACTCAAACTAGCATCCACATCTTGAAAATCAACATCATGTGCATATTTTTCTTTTTAACTCTCATGTACAATAGAATCATTTTTTAGTAAAGTATATGCACTAATGATTGGTCTTGAAAGCATATCAACAACTTTATTGAAAATACCTTTACTGCTGAAAAAACCATAGAATGGCCTAAACCAACTACTGCTGAAAATAAAATCTCTCTAGTTTGTTGAAGATCAATACGTCATCTAAGTACACAATTGCAAAGAAAAAAATTCTTATTTCAGATGATCAAGCAAATAATTTATCCTTGGGAGTGGGTAACAATTCTTTACCGTAATCTTGTTCAAAGCTAGGAAGTCTACACACATGTGCCAAGTCTCATATTTCTTTGGAATCAAGACTATGGGTGAACCGCATGGGGAGATGCTTGGCCTTATGATTCCTTTTTCCAACATCTCTTTTATTTGACTCTTTATTTCATCATTCTCCATTATCGACATGCGATACATACCGATGTTTGGAAGAGGACAATCTTGCTGCAACTGAATCTCTCTTTTTGGAGGCAATCCTGTTGGCTCCTAAGAAATCTCATGATGTGCATTAACTACATCATATAAATATTATTTCAAATTAGGATCACATCCCTCAAATGCTTCATGATTAACATCAGCTTTAGGCTTAATCATTAGAAGAACAAAATTCTTACTTGAATTTACCAGCCTCTTTACCTGTCCAGCATTTACCATAGCAATAATTGTCTTCTTGCAATGTGCTCTAACAATGTACTCCTTGCCATCTTTGAATAAATAATATTTGTTCTCATGGCGATGGAATATCACTTTCCTTTCATACAATTACGGACTCTGCAACACAATACCTGTTATGTCAAGTGGAACCACATCTAATTCAACTGTGTCAACAAAATGTGCAGTGATTGCAAACCACAATATGCATCTCTTTGAAACCTATAAATTTGCATCCTTAAAAATCGAACCTAAAGGATATGTCTTTGGATGTGGTATGGTATCAAGGTTAAGTTTCTTGACCAAGTATTTAGAGATTAATTTTTCTTGTGACCCGCTATCAAACAATGTGTCAATATTGATATGCTTGAATATGACTCTCACATGAAACAATTCAATTATTTATTCTTCATTTGGAGCATGTATGTGATAGTTTGATGTACTAGTAATGGGTTTAGTTTCTATTTCTTTCCCCTTCATTTTCTTCAAACCCATGGTTGTAATATTTGATTCATCACCTGAATCATCTCCCAAATCGTGTTGAGTTTTAGCTATAGTTTTATGTTTCCCTTTGTTGTTGTATTCCTTGGGCCTCATTTCAGGATGTAATTTCCAACAATGAGTTTCATCATGGCCTTCTTTTGAACAATGTTAAAAAACAAATTTTTCTCCCTCTTTCTTAATAGATGCATTCTTTTTTATTTTACCTTTTGAGGTCTTCTCTTTGTTTTTACCCTTAAAAAGGTTTCTTTCTACCCTCTACAGTAATGTTCTTCCCTGTAGCTTCTAGATGTGTAGCCCGAACACATACTTCATCTAGACTAGTGGGGTTAAACATAAGAATAGTATGTTTTAGGTAGCTATGTAAGCCTCCTATGTACTTGAGAAAAGTATCTTGGCTCTGAAAATATACCCCTAATAAGAGAGCTCTTCTCCTGAATTCTTGGGTGTATTCTTGCACATTTTGTCCCTTTCAATTGCCTAAATTTTAGCCAGTTCATTATGGCTTTCTGCATATGTGCTAATGGATAAAACTAGTGTTTTATTACAGTAATGAAATCTGACCATGATAGAATAATCTTACCATGTTTCTTGATCTCCTCCTTGGTCTTGGCTTCCCACCAAACAAGTGTTGCATCTTCCATTCTCAATGAAGCTAATTGGATTTTGGTATCATCATCTTGAAGGTTCTGGATTCTCAAATAGACCTCCAATTTCCTAATCCAATTATCAAGCTTCTCTGCATTGACTTCACCATTAAACAATGGCAATTCAAACTTAACATCAATTTTTAAAAAATGACTTTTACCAGTGTTCTTTGACTTGTGTGCAGGGAAAATTTTAGGGGCGAATTTTAGCCCAAAGGCGAATTTTAAGGGGTTTTAAATTTTTATAGGGAGACTTTTTTATATAAAACCCATTTTATATAGTTTTATAAATTTAGCCCTATAATTATTTTAAAAATAATTAATTATTAAATATTAGCCCACCAAAATAAATGCCATAAAACTGAAAAAATGGAATTCGCTCCCAATTTTATTTCCTTGGAGCAGATTTCAATGGCATTCACGTAGAATTACTGGGTTGGAGGGAGGTGTTGGAGTGATTGACCCTATTTTTTCACTGGTTGGGGCTTGGAATTTTTAGGTGCAACAAATATTTCACCGGATTTACTGGGTCGGAGAGGTGGTTGGGGCTTGGAAGGGGCTTGGAAGTTATGTGCAAACCTACTAGATCGATGGAGGTGGAGATCGATGGAGATCTAGATGCATTTTCCATTCACCATGATAGGCTTAGCTATATGCACTGACGAGGGAAACTGGTTCCAGGAGACAGTAGCTGGATTTAGAGTACCAAGGTCCAAGTCTCAAGATAGTCCATTTCCCGAATCCCCGGTGCCATAGAGCTAAACCTTCCGTGAGGAGGAGTTTGGGCAGTGGTGTTGGCCTTTGGGTTGCAACTGTAATTATATTTTTTTTATAAATTTTTTGAGTCCTAATGCTTGAAGTTTGTGATTTCTTTGGCCAGTCTAACAGTTCTCTAAAACTGGTGATGCCTTTCTTGAAGTTAAAAAAGGATGAAACACTTGCTGTCGGCCATGAAGCCCTAGATGTAAAACTTCCTTTTGATGAGATGCAAGTGTTGCAAGAAAATGTTGACTTAATCAAAAGGCAGATAGGACTTGAAAAGTTGGAGATTTTTTTTTATAACAGATGATAATGCTCAACGTAAAGCTGGTTCATATGTTTTAGTATTACAACAGACTCCTCCTTCACCAGGAAATCCAGTTGCAATTTTTATGGCTGCTTTAGATTTCCAGCAGAATTCTTCTAGGACAGGGGCACAATGTCCTTTGGCATAAGCTTTTTTCTGAGGTTAGGTATAGAAGAAAAATTATTATCTACACCATGTTTTTAACTGTTGTCATTTTTTCTCTCTTTAGATAATTGAGAATCATTGAATATATGAAATGATTTCTTGAGTTTTTAAATTAGGTGTTTGAGTTAGGTTTGATTGTTGTAATCCTTTTTCATTTTAGAATTACAAAATTTCTCTCAAATGGGGGTTGTGCCCATTATTTCTAGGGTGTTTTTCTAATGAATCATTTATATCTTTGACCATGCTTTCTTCAATCTGTTGTGAGTATTGGAGATGTCACTGCAAATATGGAAATGTTGTAGCCACTTCTTTCTTGCTGTTTCACTGAAGTTGTTTACACCAATAGATTGGTGACTCCTGGCTGTTGATTCACCTAGTTATTGTAGTTGGATCAGCTCATGAATAAGTATTTTCCTGCTGCTTATATTTCCCGTAAATAGCTGAGCTAGAACCAAAACTTAGGAAGTTAAAAGGTGTTTATCATAGTTGTTGATTGATTTTAAGATCGGCATGCTGGAACTCTACTCTGACAATCTTGATTTCCTAGACATTTCTGGCACCCTTTAAGTCACTTGAACATGAATTTTCCTTCATAATATCTTCTAAATGAACCCATTTGTCAACCATTTCTCTTGGAGGTAGCAATACAATCACCAATACTCTATGCCGACAATATGGCATTATGATCGTTTACATGATGCACCAAAATGTTTGATATTGTTGAGGATGGAGTTTCTTATAGACAACCTTTTCTCTTCTCTTTCTTTAAATTCCCGAAGTGTACCGTGATGTATGGATCATTGGTTCCTCACCTGTATGCTGCAATCAGGTCCATTGATTCTATCAAGTACACACATAATCCAGTCATTTCCTGTTTCTGCAGGGGAATCCTCTGTCGAATTTAATATTGTCTGCTTCAGCTGCTAGAGATTGAAGATTGCATCTATCACAAAAAACAAAATAAACAATATCCAAAAAAAAAAACACATCCCACTCTTTCAACTTAACACATGACATGTATTTGTCCTTTATTTATTAATTGTTCATATTAATTATTTGTTTACGAAGAAACATTTTTGTTATCTCACTACCATTAGCCTTTTTGTTATTACTTTTACATAAATTTTTAATTTGGAAAAAATAAAGTTTCTTTTCTTGCTTCAAACCAACAATTATTTTTCTCCATAGCCTACTTTCCATTTCATATGCATGCTTAACTTTCCTTTTCTCCTAATTCACTTAAACCTCTAATTTTGCCAAAAAATTTATGGTTTGAGTAGATATGTAAACCACCCCAGATAATAATGTGTATAAGGAACAATGATGATGCCACTACATACTTGACAAGGATAGAATAAATGCATGCCATCATATTCTCTACAACAGTCATTAGTCCAACCTTACCTCTCAATTCAACGCAAACCAAACTACCATTCCTTCCCATATTAGTCTCCCTCCCCTATCATCCACCCCACCTCTTATGTTTTCCCTTCCATTTTCACTCGCTGACCAATCATTTCCAAACTCTAACCTTTCTTCACCTCCCACCTTCCATGTACAATCATCCCCCCTTGTGGCTTCCTCTTCAACTTCCCAACATTCCACAACAACCATATCCATCATGCACATCATTTCTTTCATGAAAGGATTGATGCACTTAACCACATGCAATTATGCTCCACTTGTCACGAAACTTACCCATACATAAAACCGAAAAAAAAATCTAGTATCATTATATGTTCCTGTTGTGCCTCTAAGGGACCTCTCCATCATTTCTCCTCCACAAAAAACATGTACCCAACAAAAAAACCCTATGTCCTCTCATGCCCAAATAAATTTTAAGAGATGCGCATTGACCTTGTCAACCCCATTCTTTTGGCAAAATTTTCCGCATTATTATAGAGAATATAATATTCATTGACATTGAGATGCAGGGAAAGAATTATACATTGAGGCAAAATTTGCAACCTATTTTGCTTTAGAAGCTTATGATTCTTGAAGAAGAGGGTGAATAGCTTCGAAGATTATTGCAGAGGTGCTATAGGAGGTTGGATAGGGTCTAGGTCTAGAGAAGTTGCAAAATATTGAAAAAGGTTTGGATAAGTTTAACTGTGAAGTTATGAAAAGAAGAATGGGTAACACACAACCCAAGTTATAACACACCTCATAGAGAAAACACCTAAATTATAATTCACTTCTTGAATGGAAAAGGTGCGTTACTGTCTGTTAGGGAAGAAAAACAAAAATCTCAGGGAAAAACCTTAGAATTGTTCAAGGTATTCATGTGTGAAAGGTTGTGCAATGTCTATTTGATCATGTAAAATATTACTATCAATAAATGCCTGGATTTTTTCAAGGTACTCTTAAGGAAAATAGATATAAATAACCAAGTATCCTAATCAGTCAGGTGTGCAAGAGTTGTGGATTGATTTGGATTATGATTTTTCTTCTTTTGGTATTTTTTCTCTTCATTCTAGCACAAGTCTAAAGAAGGAAATGATGTACAAGATAAATTATTTTTACCAATCAAGTGATCATGGAGGGTTGAAGGAATGTGTGATAATTTTTATTATATACTCAGAAAAATGTTCATTATTTTCAACCTAAAGAACACTTTATTATGCACACCACCCAGTTATTTTCACTAGTTTTTTGATTGAATTGTTGATATCTTGGTTGCAATGAATTCATACAATATTGATGGAAAATATTAGTGTGTATGCAGAGATCAATGTGTTAGTGATTGAGTCTATTTATGAGTTTACTAGTGTCATTCTTGCAGGAGTTGATTAATTTTCCTGTATTGGATTGAAGTGACAAAGTTTTGTCTTTCTAATGTTATTATATGCAAATATTAAGGTCTTAGGCAGAGGTTCTTGTAGAAATTTTTTTTAATAAGATCACTCGCTTGATTATGCATAAATCTAAATGTGCACACTAGTAATTCTAATTGATTCATTATATCTTAGATTTGTTGGAGATACATTTGTTTGACAAGGATTGTGTATTGATATGCTTTCTACACAGATTGTGATGCTAAATGTAGAGATTAGTACATAATGTGGAACTCTACTCTGACAATCTTGATTTCCTAGACATTTCTGGCACCCTTTAAGCCACTTGAACATGAATTTTCCTTCGTAAGATCTTCTAAATGAACCCATTTGTCAACCATTTCTCTTGGAGGTAGCAATAAAATCGCCAATAATCTATGCTGGGAATATGGCATTATGATCATTTACATGATGTGCCAAAATGTTTGATATTGTTGAGGATGGACCGTCTTATATACAACCTCTGCTCTTCTCTTTCTTTAAATTACCGTAGTGTACCCTGATGTATGGATCATTGGTTCGTCACCTGTATGCTGCAATCAGGTCCATTGATTCTATCAAGTACACACATAATCCAGTCATTTCCCATTTCTACAAGGGAATCCTCTATCGAATTTAATATTTTCTACTTCAGCTACTAGAAATTGAAGATTGCATCTATCACAAAAAACAAAATAAACAATATCCAAAAAAAAAAAACACATCCTACTCTTTCAACTTAGCACGTGACATGTATTTGTCCTTTATTTCTTAATTGTTCATATTATTATTTGTTTAAGAAGAAATTTTTTTGTTATCTCACTACCATTAGCCTTTCTGTTATTACTTTTACAGAATTGTTCAATTCGGAAAAAAGAAAGTGTCTTTTCTTGCTTGAAACCAACAATTATTTTTCTCCATAGCCTACTTTCCATTTCATATGCATGCTTAACTTGCCTTTGCTCATAATTCACTTACACCTCTAATTTTGACAAAAATCTAATTGTTTGAGTAGCTATGCAAACCACCCCAGAGAATAATGTGTAGAAGGAATAATGATGACGCCACTACATGCTTGACAAGGATAGAATAAATGCATGCCATTGTATTCTCTACAACAATCATTAGTCCAACCTTACCTCTCAATCCAACCCAAAACAAACTACCATTCCTTCCCATATTAGTCTCCCTCCCCTATCATCCACCCCACCTCTTATGTTTTCCCTTCCATTTTCACTCGCTGATGAATCATTTCCAAACTCTAACCTTTCTTCACCTCCCACCTTCCATGTGAAATTATCCCCCCATGGGCTTCCTCTTCAACTTCCCAACAATTCCACAAAAACCATATCCATCATGCACATCGTTTCTTATATGAAATGATTGATGCACTTAACCACATGCAATTATGCTCCACTTGTCATGAAGCTTACCCATACATAAAACCAAGAAAAAAATTTTGGTATCATTATATGTTCCTGTTGTGCCTCTAAGCGACCTCTTCATCATTTCTCCTCCTCAAACAACATATACCCAGGAAAAAAAACCTATGTTCTCTCCTACCCAAATCAATTTGAAGAGATGCTCATTGACCCTGTCAACCCCATTCTTTTGGAAAAAAATTTCGCATTATTATAGAGAATATAATATTCATTAACATTAAGATGCAGGGAAAGAATTATACATTGAGGCAAATTTTGCAACCTGTTTTGCTTCAGAAGCTTATGATTCTTGAAGAAAAGGGTGAATATCTTCTAAGATTATTGAAGAGGTGCTACAGGAGGTTGGATAGGGTCTAGGTCTAGAGAAGTTGCAAAAGATTGAACAAGGTTTGGAGAAGTTTAACTGTGAGGTTATGAAAAGAAGAATGGGTAACACACAACCCAAGTTATAACACACCTCATAGAGAAAATACCTAAATTATAATTCACTTCTTGAATGGAAAAGGTGCGTTACTGTCTATTAGGGAAGAAAAACAAAAATCTCAGGGCAGAACCTTAGAATTGTTCAAGGTATTCATGTGTGAAAGGTTGCGCAATGTCTATTTGATCCTGTCAAATATTACAATCAATAAATCCCTGGGTTTTTTTAAGGTACTCTTAAGGAAAATAGATACAAATAACCAAGTATCCTAATCAATCAGGTGTGCAAGAGTTGTAGATTGATTTGGATTATGATTTTTCTTCTTTTGGTCTTTCTGCTCTTCATTCTAACACAAGTCTAAAGAAGGAAATGATGTACAAGATAAAATTTTTTTACCAATCAAGTGATCATGGAGGGTTGAAGAAATGTGTGATAATTTTTATTATATACTCAGAACAATGTTCATTATTTTCAACCTAAATAACACTTTATTATGCGCATCACCTAGTTATTTTCACTGGTTTTTTGATTGAATTGTTGATAGGCTCGATTGCAATGAATTCATACAAGATTGATGGAAGTATTAGTGTGTATGCAGAGATCAATGTGTTAGTGATTGAGTCTATTTATGAGTTTACTAGTGTCATTCTTGTAGGAGTTGATTAATTTTCATGTATTGGATTGAAGTGACAAAGTTTTGTCTTTCTAATGTTGTTATATGAAATGATTAAGGTCTTAGGTAGAGGTTCTTGTAGAAAATATTTTTAATAATATCACTCGTTTGATTATGCCTAAATCTAAATGTGCACACTAGTAATTCTAATTGATTCATTATATGTTATATTTGTTGGAGATAGATTTGTTTGACAAAGATTGTGTATTGATATGCTTGCTACACAGATTGTGATGCTAAATGTAGAGATTAGTACATAAGTCAAAATTCCAGTGCTTGCAAAGAAGGTGAATTGTCTTTTCCAAACCTGAGAATTAATGCTTTGTGTCAACATTCCATACGGAAAGAAAATATATCAGAATGCCCTCAGAATAACACCGAGCCAATGGAAAGTCTTGAAGCAACTTATTTTGCATGTAATAGAGCTGAAGATCTGAGGAGATTGAATGGCATTGTGCCTAAACTGGTAGAAAAGAGATTCCCAACAAGCTGTGTTCATTGTGAACAATCATTTAGAATTCAATTTTATTCTCAACCAAGGTGGACTTCTACTTCACCATTCTATGCTATTGGCAGCACAGTAAATTCTCCTGTCAGCCATCTGTCCAAAAATGTTGTGAATGAAGGAGACAAAGTGACATGCAAATATTCCTCTAACTATACAACATCTGAATTTGGACAGACTGAACAGTCAAGATCAGATTGCAACCTCCATGGTACTTACTTCCATAATGCTCCCAAACATATAAGAGATCTAGCAAGGGTCCACCAAAACCAAGTCTACAGTCAAAGCAAGAGCACAATTTTAGAACTACATGGTTTCCCAAAACCAGTGAATAGTGGTTGCATACATACTTCTAGAATTGGGGAGGATGCCAATAATCCTGGATCCCTTATAATCCAATAAGATTCACTCCAAATATTAGAAATTCAATCAAAATGTAATTCAAGCCTGCCTTAGTGGTTATTAAATGCACAAAAGCAAAATGAAGAAAAAGAAGGGACAAGCTATAACAAGAAACAACATAATCCACCTTTTCCTTCTTCAATAAAAATGGAATTTGTGACACAACAATTGTCTTGTGTCAGTAGTAGTTGGTTGTCCTTTGTAGACCCCCTACATGATTTTACATCTGCCCCAACTCATCCACCTTCTTTTCAAACTACATTTCCATGTTACTGTGAAACACTTACTCCAACAGATTCTGCAACCTTGAATATGAATTGGAGATATAAATATGATTCAAAAAATTTACATGAGAGAGAAAATATAAAACTACCCAAGGATATGAGCAGAAATATATGTGTGATCAGCTATAGAAAAGAAACTCTACCTAATACTATGAATCTGGTATCCCCAGAGATTAAATGCCCAAGTGATCGAATGAGAGGTCTGAGAAAAGCATCTGACCTAGAGGCAAAGTAATTGCATGGTAAATGGCTTCCACAAAGGAACGAAGGTTATGCACAATTCCCATCACCGAGGTATGGTTTGAAGATGTTAAATAAACATAAGAGAGACATTTGTCATGAAATTAATTCATCTAAATATGGTAAGAAGAAAGAGATATCTGAAAATGACTTCGAAGATTGTAGGGTCGCTGAAATCTGCATAACAAATGACAATTCAGTCGACATTGCAATAGGCGACAAGAACAGGGTTAATGATGCCTTTTCTAATCCTTCCCTAAAATCCAAGTCCCTAGAAAATTCCAAGAAAATGAAGGAACATTCAGGAAACTCAAAAGTAATCTTCTGGAAAGCCAGAATGGAACATCTAGAATTGGACTGCACAGTTCAAGTATAGAGTCCTCCCTCAAATTGGCAGAACCAATGAAATTAAGTGGGGGTGCAAAGCATATATTAAAGCCTCCTCCTCCAAATGGGAATGCAAAGAAGTCCTTGCCTATCCATTATACTCTACACTTTGTGGAAACAGTTGCAGAAGAAAGAGAGAAATTTACATGGTACAAACATATAAAGTGGCGAACAACAAAGGTCGCCCCTTGGATCAAAACTGCTGAGGTGGGCGAACAGTAATAGCAATTTGTCACAAATACCTTCGAATGGAGAAGGCAAATTATCCCATTGAAAATGGTAACTGAGAGAGTGTTGCGTAACCAGCTCCAAAAATAGAAGAAAAGAGATATCAACGCCTTAGAAATGAGACACTTCGAGGGGGCAACCTCCAATACATTACATAAATGAAAAATTCTTGGATGATACAATTTACAAAACCTCCTTTCTATATATAGGAGTCCATGTGGCCATAATGTAATCCTAGTGGCCACAATGTAATCCTAGCCGACCTAACAATAATAATTTAAGGGCACAATAATAACAAAATGGGGGTTACAAGGGTACAATAATAACAATAAGGGGGTTACACTAACAACAATAAGGGACTATACTAGTAATATAGGGACCTAACATGCCCCTCTCCTTCAAAAAAGTGTTGTCCTCAACACTTGAGTAGCTCTGGGTGCTTCTGTATAAAATTCTCATCCTCCCATGTAGAATCTTCAGTGGGTAAGTTCTTCCACTTGATGAGATACTCTGAAATTGATCGATTTTGTAGCTGTCGAGTTCTTGTTTCCGTGACCGCTTCAGGTTCCAATATGATTTTTCCTTCCTCATCAAGTTCTGGCAATATTGTTTGAATTGGAATATTTTCACCTATAACCTTCTTTAAGCATGAAACATGGAAAACTGGATGTACTCGCGAAGAAGCAGGAAGCTCCAATTTGTATGCCATGGTACCAATCTTTTGCAACACCTTGTAAGGACCATAGTACTTTGGCGATAATTTATTATCCTTCTTAGCTTGCTTGAGGGACATTTGTTTGTATGGTTGTAGCCGTAAAAATACCCAATCCCCTACATCAAAACTTCTCTCGCTGCGATGTTGATCTGCCTGTTGTTTCATTCGATTTTGTGCCAAATTCAGGTTATCCTTTAAGAGTTGGAGAACTTCTTGCTGATGCTCGATGTGATCTTCCACTGCTTGAACCTTAGAATTTTCTCTTAAATATGATGTGATGGATGGTGGATGATATCCATAAAGTGCCATAAATGGGGTCATTTTGCTGCAGTATGGAAGGAAGTGTTATACCACCATTCAGCGAGAGGTAACCACTTGACCCATTGTGTTTGTTTATCAGATACAAAACAACGAAGATATCCTTCCAAAATTTTATTTACTATCTCAGTTTGACCATCAGATTGAGGATGATAAGATGAGCTATGAGCTAATTGAGTACCCAAACAAGAAAATAACTCCGTCCAAAAATTTCCAGTAAAAATGGGATCTCTATCGCTCACGATAACCCTTGGGCTTCCATGTAGCTTTTGAATTCTATCCATAAATGTAGTAGCAACTGTACTTGCTTTAAATGGATGAGATAATGCACAAAAGTGTGCATACTTGGTAAGTCTATCAACTACCACCATGATGACACTCTTTCCTTCGGACTTAGGTAAACCTGTGATAAAATCCATTGAAATCTCCTCCCAACGTTGACTTGCAATGGATAAAGGTTGTAGAAGTCCCGGGGTCTTAATTGTTTCCACTTTATTCTGCTGGCAAACCAAACATTCCGCCACAAACTTTTGAATATCAGATTTAAGGCCATCCCAAAAAAATTCTTTCTTCACCCTGTGGTAAGTTTTTAAAAATCCTGAGTGTCCCCCTAAAGGAGAAGTGTGCAATTCCAGAAGAATCTTTTGTTTTAGTTGGGAATTCTTACAAAGATATAAGCGATCTTTGTACCATAAGGAATCATTTTTTCAACTAAATGTATCAGATGTACTAGGATCTTGCTGCAACTTTTGAATGAGTATCCATACATCTTTGTCCTTCTTCCATTCATCTCTTGCTTCAGTTATCCAATCTGGTTGGATAATAGAAATGGCACAAAGCAATGCTTCCACCTCTTCATTCTTTCTTGAGAGTGCACCTGCAACAACATTAAGCTTTCCTTTTTTGTAGATTATTTCAAAGTCATAACCCAACATCTTTGTGACCCATTTTTGCTGCTCTTCTAAAGATAGTCTTTGCTCCAAAAAGTGTTTAAGACTATCATGATCAGTTTTTACCTTGAAGTGTCTCCCCATTAGGTAAGTTCACCATTTCTTTAGTGCATGCAGTATTGCTAACATTTCCTTCTCATAAATAGGTTTATGTAAATACTTTCCTTTGATTGGACGACTTTCAAAAGCAATGGTTCTTCCTTCCTGCATTAAAACATCACCAATTCCATTTCCTGAGGCATCACATTCCACAATAAAGGTTTTTGTGAAGTCTGGCGTAGCTAAGACCAGTGCTAGGCACATTGCCTCTTTAAGATGTTCAAAGGCCTTAGTTGCTTCAGGAGTCCATGAAAATGCATCTTTCTTCAATAATGCTGTTAGAGGTGCTGCTATTCTCCCATAATTCTTAACAAACTTGCGATAATACCCTGTTAACCCGAGAAATCCTCGCAACTGCTTTATGGTTGTGGCGACTTTCCATTCCTTAATGGCTCTAATTTTGTTAGGGTCTACTTTAACACCCTCGTGAGATACAATATGACCCAGATATTCCACCTCTTGTACTCCAAAGAAACATTTGGATTTTTTTGCATATAATTGTTTCTCCCGCAATAGTTTGAGCACCCTGTCAACATGTTCAACATGATCCTTCCAAGACCTGCTGTAGATTAGTATATCATCAAAAAATACTAGCACAAATTTTCTAAGGAAGGGCTTGAAAATGGAATTCATCAACCCTTGAAATGTAGAAGGTGCATTGGTAAGGCCAAAAGGCATGACCAAAAATTCATAATGACCCTCATGAGTTCGAAATGCTATTTTTTGAATATCTTCAGTCTTCATTCTAATTTGATGATATCCTAAACGAAGATCCAACTTGGTAAAATAAATTGCTCCATGTAATTCATCCAATAATTCATCAATCACAGGAACGGGAAATTTTTCTTTAATGGTGAGCTTATTGAGCTCCCTATAATCCGGACACATTCGCCACGATCCATCCTTCTTGTGTACCAATACTACAGGAGCAGAGAAAGAACTTTTACTAGGTTGAATTATACCCGCCTCTAACATTTTTGCAATCATATGTTCAATTTCGCTCTTTTGGAAGTAAGGATATCTATAAGGCATGATATTTGGGGGAACACTTCTTGGAATCAAATGAATAGCATGATCATGATCACGAATAGGTGGGAGTCCTTTGGGAGTTTCAAACATCATGGAATGATTGTCCAAGACTTGTTGGAGATCTGCAGAAATAGATGATTTTGATGTCGGAACTTCTAGTGAGCATAATTGTGCAATTATGCCTCGTTGTTCTTTATTTAGAAGCTTTGTCATGACATTAGAGCTTATTATCCTTCCTGTCTTCCCTTCAATACCCCGTAATTCGACTTCCTTTCCTTCTGAAAAAAAATTCAAGAAAAGTTCTTGAAAATTAAAAGCTACCATCCCCAAAGATTGTAACCATTGTACTCCTAGTACAACATCAGCACCTCCCATAGGAATGGAAAGCATTGGACTATTCAATACATATTCCTCCATGGTTAGCTTGATATTATGGCATTTTCCAGAGCAATTTATAGTTCCTCCATTTGCAACCATCACTTGACATTCTGGTGCTGGGTATAGGAAACAATTCAATTCCTTGGCTACCTTACAATGAATAAAATTATGGGTACTACCTGAATCAATGAACACTATTACCTTTTTCTTCTTGATATGTCCTTCTATCTTGAGAGTTTGAGGAGTGGTAATTCCTGCCAATGCATTACACGATATGGTCGGACTCATTTCTTCCTCTTCTAGGGTCGGTTCCTGGTGTATATCCTCTTCTTTTGAAGATTCTTGTTCATTTTCTTCTTCCTCTTCATAATCTATGTAAAATAATTTCTTCTCAGCACACTTATGACCTTTAGTGTATTTTCTATCACAACTGTAGCAAAGCCCTTTTGCTCTTTTTTCTTCCAATTGTTGTGGTGTCAACCTTGTAGGTTGTGGAAATCTAGGCGTAGCAACACTTCCTTCTTTATAGAATTGAGTAGTAGGCTTCCTTGTCGCCATAATTTTACATTCAAATTTTCTTGCCAACCTGAATGCCTTCTCCAATGAATCAGGTTCCAAAACACAAACTTCATGCTGAATGTTATCCTTTAAAGTTCCTATGAAGAGATCAATCCTGTGTTCCTCTGGAATATCAGTTACCCTTATATTCAATTTTTGGAAGTCCTCAATGTGCTGCCCCACTAAACCCTTTTGTTTGAGATTTATCACTTGGCTAAAGAAGGTGTTTCTCTTTGTATCCTCATAATGTGCTATCATTTCCTCCGTAAAAATTGACCAAGTGACAATTTTTTTACGGGAGCAAAGCCATCGATACCATACAAATGTATTTTGTTCTAAATGTAAAGTTGCAATGTGTACCTTTTTTGTGTTTTGCACATTATGGAGATCAAAATATTGCTCCATCTGTAGTATCCATGTTACAGGATCCTTTCCATCAAACTTCCTCATATCCATTTTTGGAATATGGTGGTTCTTCCCACAAACATTAGAGTTTATGAAATCACGATTAACATTTATTTTGTTCTCATCATGAGGTTCTTCTACTATCTTTTCACCATTAGGAAACATTTCTTGTATCAACTTTGTCAAACCTTCTATGTCTGCTTTTAGATTATTCTTCATGTTTTCCATGTTGTCTTTCATGTCATCCATCTTAGCTTCCATGCCATCCATCTTAGCTTCCACGCCAGCTTCCATGCCATCCATCTTAGCTTCCACGCCTTTCTTCAAACCGTCCATCTTCGCTTCCATGCCTTTCTTCAAAATTTCCATTTCATTTTTTGTTTCTCTTTGCGAGAGTGAAATTTGTTGCACTTGCTCTTGTAATTTTGATAGATCATGTTGCAATTCTTCATCTTCATGAGTCATAGTAGAGCCTTCTGAAGGCTTAATGGGTGTTGAATTATTTTTACGGGGAATTATTTAGAACCCAATACTAATATCTATTCTACAATATGCCCTTTAAATCAATTCAATTTTTTTTTTCAAACAAGACTTATGCAATTCGGAAAAAAAAACACACACCTTTTTCTTGCTTTTCAGGAGCTCGATATTGAAATTTGATTATCTCTGTGATTGCAGCTCTTCAATATCTGAAATTTAGCACTAAAGTAGCCCTATGAATTCTCTTTTGAATGCCAGAGGTCTGACCTGATTTGGATTCTCCAAGACAAAGTTATCTACAATCTCCTACAATGACCTAATTATGGACAGGTTCAGTAGAGTGAACTTGTACGACTTTCCACCTGTCACTGTTTCATCCTTCGCCTCTGAAATTGATAGCCAAAAAACTAAAGTCCATGTTCTTGCGACCAATTTTTACGGCACTCCAATCCGATGCTCAGAGAGAGAGTTATTGAACTTTTCCCACGATCACCTCTTTGAGATGAAATTCGGGAGCCTGAAAAAGCACCACCTTCCACAGCTCATATCTCCAAAAATGTTGTGAATCAAGCTCTGAAATTGTTTAAAGAGTTTCCTCAAGATTTCAGCTTCACACCCTAGAAATTTCATATTCTGAACCTTCGTAGAACAAAATTTATAGTGAAAATTCCACAATGACTTGTTTATTAGTCTGAACAAAGACCTATCTTCCACAAATCATATCTCCTAAAATATTGTGAACCAAGATCGGAAATTTTTAGACGATATTCCTCAGGATCTCGGCTTCGGACCCTAAAAATTTCAGCTTCTGAAACTTCGTAGAAAAAAAGTTATAGCGAAAATTCCACGATGACCTGTTTGGAGCAGCGAAACCCTAGAATCCAAAGCATTGATACCAAATGTTGTGTAACCAGCTCCAAAAATAGAAGAAAAGAGATATCAACACCTTAGAAATGAGCCACTTTGAGGGGGAAACCTCCAATACATTACATAAATGAACAATTCTTGGATGATAAAATTTACAAAACCTCCTTTCTATATATAGGAGTCCATGGGGCCATAATGTAATCCTAGTGGGCCACAATGTAATCCTATCCGACCTAAAAATAATAATTTAAGGGCACAATAATAAAAAAATGGGGGTTACAAGGGTACAATAATAACAATAAGGGGGTTACACTAACAACAATAAGGGACTATACTAGTAATATAGGGACCTAACAGAGAGTGATTAATAGTGTTGTAATTTCAATTCCATCCAACAACAAAATCATGTCTTGCAATGAGATGACATTAGAAAATGACGATTGAAGTGAATATAGGTAAGAAATCCGTTTGTCAAAACACAAAATCATGAAGATTTAGGGATCATCAGAGAGGAAAGAGGGACTGCAATTCCAAGTACAGGGCCTTTTGTCTGCTTATCCATTGAAATGGTATACCTATAATATAATTTTGTAATGTTGCTTTGTTTCTCTTTGACCTTCTGATCAGATAAAAATGACTGGTATTTTCAGCCTGCCGGTGTTTAAAGATCATCAATTTTCCATGAGTTTAATGAAAATGGTTAGAAGGATTTCAATATTGTACATTGGTGTGATGTTTTATATGGTGGAACTAAACCTGTGTTGGAGCCATGTGATTTGGAACCACACTCATGTCGAACCATGAGTTGAAGGCACAGTGGAAGCGTGGTGAAAATATGCATTTTGGAACCACGAGTGAAGGAACAGTGTAGATGGTTTTTTGAAAACCATGAAGGGTTATCGCACAGCTTTTGGGCTATTAACGATAAATGTTAAACCTACACAATACACCCCAGCGAGTGACGCGTCGCATCACAAAACCATTCATTTCGCGTAGATTTAAAACATTAAACAACATGTAGATTGTGATCCGATATCCATTGAATGAACGGGCAGGAGTGGATCATAGGTGTAAAGTGTGCTGAAATAACGGTGGAGCCCTTAGCTTATTTTGTATAACGATTATGTGGGCTAAAAAGGTGCGACAACCATTTGATCTTTGATCGACAGTTCTTGCAAATAAAGATGCTTGGGGTTTAAACCTTAAACCGGACCCGACATGTTATAAGATTGAATCGTGACTCTTTTTGAGTTCCTGTGTTAAGCATCAAATCTGTGTTCATTGTGAACAATCATTAAGAAGCAAATTTTATTCTCAACCGAGGTGGACTTCTACTTCACCATTCTATGCTATTGGCAGCACAGTAAATTGTCCTATCAGCCATCTGTCCAACAATTTTGTGAATGAAGGAGACAAAGTGGCATGCAAATATTCCTCTAACTATAGAACATCTAAATTTGGACAGACTGAATAGTCAAGATCAGATTGCAACCTCCATGGTACTTACTTCCAGAATGCTCCCAAACATATAAGAGATCCAGCAAGGGTCCACCAAAACCAAGTCTACAGTCAAAGCAAGAGCACAATTTTAGAACTACATGGTTTCCCAAAACCAGTGAATAGTGGTTGCATACATACTTCTAGAATT
Source organism: Pinus albicaulis (assembly GCA_034641835.2). Classification (NCBI taxonomy): domain Eukaryota; kingdom Viridiplantae; phylum Streptophyta; class Pinopsida; order Pinales; family Pinaceae; genus Pinus; species Pinus albicaulis. The sequence continues at coordinate 609,157,167 of CM076575.1, read as the reverse complement.
GGGGAGGTTGCCAATAATCCTGGATCCCTTATAATCCAATCAGATGCACTCCAAATATTATAAAATCAATCAAAATGTAAGTCAAGCCTCCCTCAATGGTTATTAAATGCACAGAAGCAAAATGAAGAAAAATAAGGGACAATATATAATAAGAAAAATGGAATTTGTGACATAATAATTGTCTTATGTCAATAGCAGTTGGTTGTCCTTTTCAAACCCTCTACATGATTTTACATCTGCCCCGGCTCATCCACCTTTTCAAACTACATTTCCATCTGACTGTGAAACACTTACTCCAACAGATTCTGCAACCTTGAAGATGAATTGGAGATAAAAATATGATTCAAAAAATTTACATGAGAGAGAAAATATAAAACTACCCAAGAATATGAGCAGAAATATATGTGTGATCATCCATAACAAAGGAACTGTACCTGATACTATGAATCTAGTATCCCTAGAGAGTAAACGCCCAAGTGATCGAATGAGAGGTCTGAGAAAAGCATTTGACCTAGAGGTAAAGGAATTGCATGGTAAATGGCTTCCACAAAGGCACGGAGGTTATGCATAATGCCCATCACCGAGGTGCGATTTGAAGATGTTAAATAAATGTAAGAGAGACATTTTTCATGAAATTAATTCATCTAAATATGGTAAGAAGAAAGAGATATATGAAAATGACTTCAAAGATGGTAGGGTTGCTGAAATCTACATAACAAATGAAAATTCAGTTGACATTGCAATAGGCGACAAGAATAGGGTTAATGATACCTTTTCTAATCCTTCCCTGAAATCCGAGGTCCCTAGAAAATGCCAATAAAATGAAGGAACATTTAGGAAACTCAAAAGTAATCTTCTAGAAAACCAAAATGGAACATCCAGAATTGGACTGCACAGTTCAAGTGTAGAGTCCTCCCTCAAATTGGTAGAACCAATGAAATTATGTGGGGGTGCAAAGCATCTATTAAAGCCTCCTCCTCCAACTGGGAATGTAAATCAGTCCTTGCCTATCCATTATACTCTACCATTTGTGGAAATAGCTGCAAAAGAAAGAGATAAATTTACATGGTACAAACAGATAAAGTGGCGAACAACAAAGGTCGCCCCCTGGATCAAAACTGCTGAGGTGGGCGACCAACAATAGCAATTTTTCACAAATACCATCTAATGGAGAAGGCAGATTATCCCATTGAAAATGGTAATTGAGAGAGTGATTAATAGTGTTGTAATTTCAATTCCCTCTAACAACAAAATCATGTCCTGCAACGAGCTGACTTCAGAAAATGATGATTGAAGTGAATATAGGTAAGAAATTCGTTTGTCAAAATACAAAATCATGAAGATTTAGGGATCAGCAGAGAGGAAAAGGGGACTGCAATTCCAAGTACAGGGCCTTTTGTCTGCTTATCCATTGAAATGATATACCTGTAATATAATTTTGTAATGCTGCTTTGTTTCTCTTTGACCTTCTGATCAGATAAAAATGACTGGTATTTTCAGCCTGCCGATGTTTAAAGATCATCAATTTCCCACGAGTTTGATTAAAATGGTTAGAAGGATTTCAATATTGTACATTGGTGTGATGGTTTATATGGTGAAATTAAACCTGCATTGGAGCCATGTGATTTAGAACCACACTCATGTCAAACCATGAGTTGAAGGCACAGTGGAAGCGTGGTGAAAATACGTGTTTTGGAACCACGAGTGAAGGAACAGTGTAGATGGTTTTTTGAAAACCACGAAGGGTTATCACATAGCTTTTTGGTTGTTAGCGGTAAAAGTTAAACCTACGTGATACACCCCAACGAGTGATGTGTGGTTTCACAAAACCATTCATTTCGCGTAGATTAAAACATTAAACAGCGTGTAGATTGTGATATGATATCCGTCGGATGAACGGGTAGGAGTGGATCATAGGTGTAAAGTGTGCTGGAAATAACGGTGGAGCCCTCAGCTTATTTCTTATAATGATTATGTGGCTTAAAAGGTGCGACAACTATATGATCTTTGATCAACGGTTCTCGCAAATAAATATTCTAGGGGTTTAAACCTTAAACCGAACCCGACATGTTATAAGATTGAATAGTGACTCTTTTTGAGTTGTGGTGTTAAGCATCAAAGCATAAATGATATTTTAATTACCTTATAGGTGACACTACTTCCAGGTTGGTTATATCAACAAGAGTCCTAAATTTGAAACTTATTAGATGGTGTGCTCTATCATCTCTAGAATTTAAATGATTTTCATCTACAAAAATCCTTCTTCTTGGAGCTGGTACACTTGGGTGTCAGGCTACTCATAATATTATGGTAGGTGCCATTAATTTACATGAGAATACATCTTACAGTCACTACTTTTCTTTGAAGGTAATGTGTTTCTTTTTCAATATGTAGGCTTGGGGTGTTATAAATATTACGTTAATTTACCATGATCATGTGGCTATGTCGAATCCTCTGTGCCAACATTTATATACTTATGACGATTGTTTGAATGGAGGTCAACTAAAAGGAAATGCAGCAATAGAGAATTTGCAGCGCATTTTTATTGGTATGGTAGTTTCTATATCCTTTACTGGCTTGATTTATTTTTTCCTTATTTTGACTTTTGAGATCCACATGACAGTATTTTGCTAAAATTTTTTGGTTCAAACCTTACTCAGCACGAAGCAGAGGGTGTTTCTATAACCATTCAAATGCTTGGAAATTTTTTGACAAGAGATGAACTATCGAATATTAGGAAGGATTGTATGTAGCTTAAAGATTTGATTCACACCCATGATGTCATTTTATTATCGATTAGTACAAGAGAAATCAATTGGATTCAAACAATTCTATGTGTTGATGCTAACAAAGTGGGATGAAATTGATTCAAAATATCTACAAAACACCCGATATTCTTTTCTTGTTAAGACCATCTAAGAATTGTGCTTTCTGAATATCTCTAATAGAAGATTCCCATCTTGTATAAAATCGATATTATTTGTAGGTGAAGTGAAAATAGAGAGATTTTTTAAGGTATGTATTGAGTTGAGTGATACCATGTTAGAAAGGATTAAGAAAATATTTTTATAAGTCTAGGTTGCAACAATTTGTTTAATGAATATAGGAAACATTGTGTAGTTGTGATGAGCTCACATAAGTATATTTTGCGATCTATAGCAACTTCGCTCTCATATAAGTTGAATTAGATAAATATGTAGATGTATTAAAAAAAATAAAACCTACTTGTAGAAACATTTCTACTAAAAGGCTCCATACCACTACGTTAACAATATTATAGAGAAAAAGTTACCAATAGACTCTAGGGTTCCCAATATCTTTTCCTTTCCCATTATTTATGGTAATATAATGTTATTAATGTCTATGAATGACCAAAAAAATTAGTTCAATGGGACTAAAAATACCATCCAATAGTCACATACTGTGGGAGTGCCAAAGCAACTCCTAGAAGCTAAAAGGAGATTTGGGAGCAACACTATAAATAAGACTCGGGACTGAAAAATAACTCCATTTCCATTGGATTAAACCATGAAACCACTAATTTATTGCTAATCCAACAATACCATAGAACCATGACCCTTCCCATATTGGTGGTTTCATGGTGCATGGCTCATGGGTTCCAGATTAAATCAATGAAACCACAGCTCTATTGCTAATCCATCATTACCATAAAGCCATGAACCTTCCCGTATCAGTGTCTCTAATGACTTCAAATATTCAAAAGGAAAAATAAATAAAATTTGGAGCTGGAATAAAACCTTACATGCTTCAACCCATTTAAAAAATTGGTCTTTTAGCTCATTTGTTGAAACTCAAGATCGACTACCTATTAAATCTCCAAATCAGATGGTTGTCCATATATTCTTTTTTATTTTCTGATATCTCTCCTATCATGAAATCCAGAATTGTAATAGTCTTTACCATATCACACCATATTGATACTATATAGGACCAGAACTTCCATTTTTGTTCTCGAGCCACCATGTGCATGGGCATCTTTGAACAAAAGGATCAAGACTCCTTTCATTCCCATTTCTTCTAAAGTCTCGATGACTTACTAGATATCCTTGATGACAATTGGAAATCACTCTAAGTCCCAAAAAACCCATATTTCCAACCTTTTAGGGTGGCAGAAAACCTTCACACAAGGACCTGGAAACCCTTTCTTTGTTCTAATATTTTTTCTTGTTCCATCTCAGATTTTACCTATTATATATTAAATTTGGCATTGATGTGGATAATATTTTTCCATTTGGATTAATTTTTTTCACACTAACATCATTTTTTGATCATTTGGATAAATTTTTCATATTGTAATTCCTCATTTCTTGTTGAATTATATTTTTATTGTTATTTTTTGCAATGAACTAATTACTATGAATGTGTAGGAGAAGTCAATATTTAGTGTGCATCACTATTAGTTGATATAATCATAAAGACCTTGTTCATATATGATGACTGGCCATATCAAGTAGTTGTGGAGGATGACATATTGAAAGCACTAAGAGAACCCGCATTTGTAAAAACATTTTCTTCTCAGACTGGTTAGATGGTCATTTAATTTTTAGATGGTCATGTCTTGATGTAGGGGCATAATTTAATTTTCTAGTTTTACCTTGGTAATTTCTAGAGAATTTAGTTTGTTAGATTGAACGGTGATGTGTGTCCAATAAATGGCTTTATTTCCACGTAGAGCTCGAGATCATCCGGAGGATCATGAGATAGCTATTGTCATGATAATTTCTGTTCCTATTTTGTGTTGATTGGATCCTATATTTTTGGATATAAAATGAATTGCAATTAATGTAAAAACATATTAATAAAAAAATGTGTTAATTTTTAGTTAACGATGGTATTTTCTATGCTTGGAGTAATTTACTTCAATCTTTTAGCCCAATTCAATTTCCTATTTAGCAATCACATTAACATTGACAGTAAATGTTGATAGAACATAATAAAATAACTAGAAGACAAGCCAAGACAAGAGGACACAATATTTTGGTGGATGCCAGGGAAAAACTCCAATGTGGGAAAAACCCTTTGATCAAATCTTCTTATTATTCGTCAAATTCAGCAGAGAGAGAAAGTACAAGTTATAGCAGTCAACATGATACAATACATAGGAGTGCTATGGATATGAATTTCAATATGAAATAATCTATTGATTTCTCTTCCAATGGCCATTTATTAGCTATGTGAAGAAGATTTGTGGAATTTGTATTTACTATAAGATTATGTATAGATGAGTTGCAGACAACTAAGTAGAATTTGGTAGGAAGTTTGGAGTATGTGTAATTCATAATGATATTTTCTTCTCTTCATTGATGACTTTTCAATGTGTGATTTTTGACCTAAGACATTGCATTATCAATGTGTCAAGGCTCAAAACTCGACCTATATGTCAACTACTTCTTATGATCATTCCTAGGAACATGAATCCTAATATTTGTAGGTTTAAAATTTATCACAAGTTTTCTCTATTGTGGTCGAATTTGTGGATGTTATCTCAAAATTTATTTAAGGTACCATGGATCTAAATTTCTTATGAACTTTCAACACTATAACAAACTTTGGTGCAAATTGTTGATCAATTCTCACTTGGTTAGGGTTATAGATGTTAATGAAAATTTTGTGTGCATGCATGAGAGTTGGGTGCAAATTCTCAATGTTGTGTAGCATTAGTGTGATAAATATGGGATAGTGCAAAGCATAGTTTTGAAGAATAGTCTGAGTTGACTCGCACCTAATCAACTTATTCAAGTTGATTGTTGGTTGAACGGTTAATTGTTGATTCAATGGACAGAAGATCTTGCAGGCCCAAATACCAAAGGGAAAAATGGAGCCCATCATGGGGTTCTCTTTGTAATTCTCCACCACTTCTACCTTCCATAATTCCTCAAGCTCCTCTCCAACCTCAATATCAGTGCTAGTAGCAGCATGAGTACAACACTATGCTTGGTAGAACTAGAATGCATTTTCTAAACTGCACGAGAAGTAAATCCCTCACGAGTCACCATGTGCCATGCTTGGTCTTGCTGGTTTTCTTCCTTCAACTCCTAGTTCAATTACCATATCTTCATTGGAACCAACACCCTGAACTCCACTAGACAACGATTCGCCATTTTGTACTAGTGATTCGCCATTTGTATTGGTGATTCGCCATGATTTTACAAGATAATATAATCTCATGAGAGATTCACCAAAAAAATATATATATATACATATTTTATTATTAATAAATTTTCCTTCCATTTTTCCTATGTATCATGGGGATTCGCCAGTTTATTATACATATAAATTTAGGGAGGTTCTTAAAATTTTCCCTGCTTGTGTGGCTGATGCACTGAAGATGAAGTAGAGGAGATGATGAAGAGGGTGAGGATGATGGCTCTCCATTGCCTTCATTTCCTCCATTTCCCTTCTTTGACTTATCTTCATCATTATGACCTCCTGAAGATCCTTGTCCTTCCTTGTGAAGTTTGGATCCATATCCTTCCAGTCTCTCATTCCTTTCTTGATAAAGGATTCTAACCATCTCATTCATGTCAAGGAATGCTTTCCTGAACACTCTTTCTTCGTCTTTGGGATCAACTTCTTCATGGATTTCTCCTTCTCTATGAGACATGCTTAAAGTAGCTTTTGCTTCCTTAGGAGGTGAACTAGGTGGTGGAGATTGTGGAAATCTTTCTCTGATTTGCTTTGGCTCTTCTTGAGACCCTTATTCTCCCACAAATTTTCCTTTTCCTCTTTTGAGCTTGAGCCTAGTAAGCATCTTAAAAATTGAAAATAGTTAAACAATTCTTTGCACAAAACAACACTAGAGAATGAACTCTAGCTCTGATACCAATCTGATCTGAAAGGATTGTATTAGTTTTTCTATGCTAACTTCTTTTTCAGTTTATAAACATGTGCATACTTGTTTCATTAGTTTTCTTAAGGATTGAGGATTTTAACCACGAAATTTATATGATTTTAGTGAATTAGAAGCATGAAAATAAGCACAAATAACACTGAATAGTAGTGTAAAATAGAGAAATAAGTCACCACATAACATTTACACAGTAGGCATGATGAAGAAGTTCGCCCTTCTTGGGATACATCTACTGGTCCAGCTCCCAATAGCATGTCCATCTTTCATTATGCTCAAAATTTTATAAATACATGTGGTTATAGGCCTCTAATGGTTGTTTTCTCTGCACCAATGGCTCCATAATGCTCCAATTAGTCTAGAATGACTCTTCATTCACCTTGAATGTGTGAAAATTGAGTCTCCTACTCATTTTCCTAGTTACACCTAGAAAAGCTCCACTAAATGTGGAGGACTCCACTTAACTAGAGTCAAAATAGTGAAATCCACACAAATTTTAGGCGCTAGCTAAAATTCCGCCAGTCTTAACCATCACATTTAAAGTTGCAGTTCTAAATGGCCACATGTCAACCCCCAAAAATCACGGTTAACGTTAACGGTATGGTGGAACTCGCCTTAAACCATGTGATAAGTTTTAAACTCTGGTTGAAGCGTTGTGGTCAACGACACCATCGAAGATAGCATTAAATCGTCGCATTAAACTTTTGAACGTGGCAATGTGACACAAAATCTCTGTGGTTATGCTGGTGGTTGCGGGCTAGAAGTTTTGTCTTGACCATTTTGGTTGGTGTTTGTTTCTATGTTATGTGAACAGCCTATGGGGACTGCTGGCAGGTTGGGACTGCCAGCGGTCCCAAACTCCAAATACGAATTGCATTAAACTTTAAATTAAAATTGTGCACTATATGGTTAAGTTCTAATGCATAGCACGGGTGGTGTGGCTGGTGCTTGCTCTTCCAGAGGTCACGGGGTTGAACCCTATGGAACTTCCAATAATTTTAATACACCATTTGGGGGACATGTGGTGGCCTTAGGGCTGGCCACGTGTCACCCCCTGATTGGCCCTTCAACCAACTTACAATCTCATTCGACGAATAGAATGGTGCCACTTGTCATCCACTGATTGGCCCATAGAAAAGGAATATTCCTTGCAATATTCCTTTTTGCTGACTATACATCCACCATGCTCGTTGGGCATCAAAGTGAAACCTATTGCAAAATTTACCTATTTGGGATTTCGATCAGAACGCGATATCTCCCTCATACGACATTGGTTTTTCAAACTGTTCGCGGTGCCTAAATTAGGAAGATGAGATCTACACAACTATCCTGGTTTTAGCCCAATCCTGTAACTTTCAATTTTGAGCAAAATTTATGAACTCCTGATCAAGACCAATCTAAGCTTCCTTAGATAGACCCTCAAGAGACAACCAAGACTTTCAGCTGCTCAACCCCTAAGACAACTTGTTTTTTGACTAATATAGAGCCACAATCACATTGATTACAAGCCCTCCATATGACTAAAACCCTCCATACACATGCAAGACAAGGCATCCATATGACTGCAACCTTTTTCAATAATTTATTTGTCAGTGGCCCCAAATTTTGAGCCACTTTTTCAGGATCGGGACTCATGACATTGCCCATAACATAAAGAAACTTATAGAAATGATAAATAACATGATGATAAGGCCTCAAATGTGAAACTTGAACGATGAAGTCATATGAGAATGCCTATCCATGATAGACATTTCATCAAACACATCATGAAATTGCAATCTATAGTTCATATAAACACATATAAACATAGGGACTTCATAGTTATCTGAGATTTATCAAAAAGGACTGATACCTTGTCATAATGGTTTGAAGATCATCTATTGGGTCATGCATTCATTAATATTTAATCTACTAATAAAACATGATGTGAGCCACAACAAAAGTTTGTCATAATCCATGCTCATAACTGGCATATAGCCAGGAGGATAACAATGATAGAACAACCATTAATATCACATAATAATAATTATATCTATGCATAAAATACAAGAGTAAAATAGCTCTTATTAACATATGTAAAATTAAACTAGCTCTGGGACTTCCACGTACCACCCAACCATAGAATGGCCTAGACCAAATATCTCTTTCAAACAATCACCCCTGTGTCATATTCCAAACATCAATGTGGGATCTCATTGAATAAACGAAACAAAACCAAAATATGGCTTCTAGAGGCCAATTCACCTCAACCCTCAACCAATGATTCCACCTCATCATCAAACATCACTAACCATCACCCGATGAGTATCTAACCAAGTTGTCTAGGACTACAAAGTATTTTTTCCAATGCCGACTTCCAGGACTAGTAACTCAATCCACATCTATTACCATACTTCGAGAGAGTTTTTTCAACCAGAGCTTCCAGGATTGGTGACTTAACCCACCAAGGGATTCCAAAGCATTTTTATAACCAACGATTCAAGGAATAGTAATTCAACCCAAGTTTCTACATGGCTTCTGGAGCATTTTTCCAACCAAGGATTTCAGGAACTAGTAACTCAACCCACAACCATAAGGAGCATGAGCACAAATCAAAAAAAAAAAAAAGTAAACACATAACACATTGGCTCTCCAGGAAATGGCAAGGGTAGGAAAAACCACCATTAATCCAATAAATCCTCCATGTCAATGACAAATCATAACCAAGAAAATACATGCATGCCAAAACTAACAAGGAAATCATACATGCAAATCGGTACCTGCAAAGAAAACCCAATGTAGTTGTCGATCCTATTGTCCTCTTACACTTTCCTTCTTTTCCTCTGCCTTCATGCTATAAATCTCAAGTATGCCACACTCCTCCAAGATTGTTCCAAGAAAACTCTACATGTCCAAGAGTATTAGAGATGGATAGATAATAGAGAGAGATCCAAGATAAAACTGATAAAAAATATAAAATGACAAAAATCCATGAACCGATCCTCGGAAGCTTTTTTTATCAATGAGGCCTCTATTTTGTTCATTTTCCATTATTTTCCTTGATTTTACTCCTCGCGTGGAGCCTGATTTCAGCTTCCATACACTCTTGTAATTGTGTTGAATGGTCCTATTTTTATCCCAAAAGGAACAAGCGAGCCATTGGAACTTGATTCTCGGAACGTTGGATGTCGAAGAGGGATTAGAACATCAGAACCTGATATCATAAAGACTAGTAGGAAACATATCAAAACTTTGAAAGGCTCATAAACTCAAGACGTTAGAACATTTTAACCTCAATGAAATTTCTTTTTAAGAAAGTTTTGATCTGATACCAAGGTAACAGGGTTAAATTTATTAGATGTCAGAGTCTCAGTATATTGGAACCTCAACATATAGGGACATCGAAAGGCTGAATATTGGAGCAGGCAGAACATTGGAACTTGAATCTCAGAAGGTTGGTCATTTTTGGACTTCAGAGATCAGAATATCATAATTTATTAATAATAACAATTATTTAGAAGTGTCGAGGTAACTAGGAGCTCAAATTTATAAAGGAAATCATTCTCAAAACGAAGGACCCAAGGACCCTTTCTCTCTCCTTCGATAGGACACATGGAAACATGTGATTCAATATGATAAGTTGTCGACGTAGATGATGTTAGCATGACATGCCATTACTGAGAACACATGGCAATCTGTTTCTAGATTTTTGGGTAGCCTAATGGGGTAAATATGTGTGAAACATGTCACCGATAAGGAGGTGCCACATGGAGATGATGACATCAGTATGATGTCATCTTAAAGTTTGGTATATTGGAAGTAGGAGATCTCGTAACTATTTTTCAATTAATTTTTGAAAATTTTTATATGAAAGGGGATTTGATTTTGGTTGGTGTTCATCCATGAGGAATCATAGAACCAAGGGAATAGAGCACGGCTGAGAAACCAAGTTTTATGGATCATATCTTGAATTTAGATATTGGAATCCTATGGTAAAATATTTTTGAAAAAGTTACGATACCAAGGAGCTTCAATGTGTTGGTGGTGCTTGGTTGTGGAAGCTAAGAACCAAGGGGGGAGATAAAATACACAAGGAGATAGCCCCCCAACAAGATTATAAAAGCCTTAGCACCTAAGTGTTATGCCATCGGTCACACCTCTCGGTCCCGTGGAGGAAATGTGATAAGGGGATAAGGAAAAGGGGCTAAAGTCCAATCAATATTTAATAATATCGTAAGCCCATGTTAATAAAATTTTATGATACACAAGGCTCTAATATCTCCAATGTAGTGGTGTATGAATTTTTAGGTCACATCACATGGTCCTATGGTGGATAAGAAAAAAATAGGTTAAGAAAAAATGGGCTAAAGGAAATCAAAATATCTTTATATCCTAACATATTCTTAATAAAATTACGATTTGTATTGAACTCCAATAGTGTAGCACATAGGTCATAAAGTATTAATGGATTAGTAGCTATCAACTTCATTCATCCATAATCTAGTGCAGAGCACCTCCATGGACACAATACCAAATCACAGCCAACTCTAAAAAAGGGCAACTTAGGCAGTTAGAGGGAGAAAATTACAGGTGAATTTGCAAGTAACCGTGGGAGGAATATAATGGAAGAGGTGTGTCAAGATCATCAACCCACAATTAACCTAGATAGTGGAGCCTCAGTCCAGCTTAGGGAATCATAGTAATCAACAATGGATATAATTTTATTTTAAAATTATGATACCTCATGTTTTGCTAATATTGCATTTTCAAGAAAAGAATGAAGTTTTTTATGTAATCATTGTGACAGTTAGGCCAGTTGCATGGTCAGATAGTTGTTTATTTCAAACAAATTTATTATTTTAATATATTTTTTTAAGTTTCTATAATTTTGGTTCTCCATATAAAAAGGTAGGAAAACGTAATTAGAAAGACTCTGAATTTTGTTTTCAGAGAGAGGTTCCAAGTTTTGGTTCGATTTTCCTATTCCAAAGGCTGTAATTGTTTTGAAAATTTTGCAAGTTTGGTCATGTGACATGTATTTCATTCTTGAATATTAATGGAGACGTTTCTGGTGATTCAAAGAATTGGAATATTTAGTATGGGTTCTTCCTCTGTGTGTCACTTCATGTGTGTTTTTCTTCTTCTGAAATTGTGTAATTTGTAGCTTCTAGATTCACTCTTAAATCATTGCTTTACTTATGTTATGTTGTAGCATACGGTGCCTATGATATTGTAGATTTATCTATTTTATGTAATAGCATATGATACCTGTGAGATTTCCAATTTACCTATGTTATGATATAGCAGAAATTACTTGTGAAATATTGAGTTAAAAGCCTTAAAATGTGCTCCATAATTTATGCACTTCATTTCGTTTTTATTTTCATGATTCTATTGGTATTTATTGAATAGGATTCTATATTTTTCCTACCCTATACACTAGATTCCTTTTGTATATTCCCCCTTTCCATATTTACTGCAACAACCAATCAAGCTAAGTTATTTTTGTGTAGGCCACTAGACCTAAACATTTACTCTCTCGAATGATATATTGTTTCAGTGTATATTGAATCTACCTCTAATAAGGACCATTGAGCCATATTTAAATATTTTCACATTTATCTCTAGAGTAGCACTAATTCATATTCAAGAGAGACTAATATGTCCTAGGCACTAACCTCTTCTCAAACCGGAGGTTCTCTCTAGGAGCTACAACATCTTTTGGAAGTATTGTTGGGGATGAATCAAAATATTTTCCCTGGGTAAGAAACTTGTACACCCCTTGGTTAGGTGAGAAAAAAGGGGTGTGTGTTAAATATCTCTCACCTTAGCAACTCCACTATTTAAATATTTGTCTGATCATCCTAGATTTCAAAAGGCCTTATACTCACTTGACACTTCTCAATAGAAAAATCCCCATGTCTTTGGCCCTGAAAAAATCATATCCATAAGAGTTTGGAAAGAGATCACCCCTATTACTCTCGATCCTATAATCTCATTTCCTAGAGTGTCAACTTCCAACTCTCAGATTGATTAGATAAACTACTTTGAGCCCTCTTTCAAAGACTTGGAATATTCAAAAGAATGTTGCCAAATGTTTAGCTCATTTTCCTTGAAATTTGAACCTGAAGAATCTTATGTCATTTCACCTCCTCTCACATTCCCTGCCTTCCCATAACCTAAATAATTCAAATATATATCCATAAATAGTATGAATCGGAGCACTACTAGCACTCCATCTCAGCTCCATATATCCATAATCTATACAACTCCTCAACCAGACCCTGTGGTAAATATTCAACCACCTCCATTGCAAAACATGGTTGTCCCTATTTTTATACTTAAAAAATATGCTCCACACAACTTTCCAGAACCTCTGAATGGGATGCTACAATATTACCTTGAAAATATTCCAAGGTTCACTAGAGAGTATGATATTTCAGCCAAAAAAAATAGAGAATTTATGTGCATTTACCGAGAATTCGAATGTGGAACATCTCGACATAGTCCTAAGACTCGGTGTTTAGTATCTGGACGAGGAGGCCAGGAAATGGTTCAAGAATCTACGAAATGCTTCAATTAGTACCTGGGAGGAGATTGAGAACTATTTCATAAAAAAATGGGGGATGAAAAGGGACCATGGGTATGTTCCTACACAATTTAATGCAATGAAGAAAAAACGTAATGAAGATGTTTCATAATTTATAAAGATGTTTAGTAAATTATACAATATTATTCCTGCTGAAATTAAACCTCCACAGGCTACTTCCAAAGTGGTTTTCGTTGGATCCTTTGAACCAGGGTTTGGATTTTCCATCAGAGAAGGAAAGTCTCATACTCTAGAATAAATCCAAATAGATGCCCTCGAAGTTGAAGAAAATTTTACCTCCACTATAATGTAGAAAGGGAAAGTTGAATATGGTGACAAAAGGAGAGGAAAGGAAGAAGGTAGTTCTTCAAGCCATGTAAAGGAAAATCAAGAACAAAAGTTAGAAGAGATTAACAAGATGATAAGGAGTTTTTCTAACAAACTTGTAAAATTTTATTTGGATTAAAAAATCCCTCCTCGATAGATTCAACCAACTCCTACCATAAATTTTAACCTCCAATATAGGAAGTTGCCCATGCAACTCTTGGAAAGGGAGAGAAAATATCAACATGATCATATTCAACCTCCTTTTTATTTAGAATATGATCTCAGGGAGATAGTTGAAGAAACTATAGAAGTTCAAGAAAATCAGTTCTCTTCTCTCGTGAATGCAGATAATGAAATAGAACCATTTGAAGGAGAAGAGGATGATTTGGATGCCCCAATGGATGATGATGAGATATAAAATTATTGTAAGAAGTTTTATGATTTCATGCAAGCTTGGTTACATAGGAAATATGATCTCAGGTCATCTACGAAAAGGTTTAGGGGGAAGGATCAAAATGAATCATTAGGGGAATTTTGAGGTCTAAAATGGGCCTCCTAAGGAAATAATAAAATAATAGTGGAAATAATAAAATAATATTATATTACATCATCAAATTTTAGAGGGAAAAAAGAAAAAACTACTTTTTCAACTCTTGTTTTCAACTTATCTCCCTATGGGTTTAATCAAATTTCGAGTGGGAACACTCATTGGATGCATAATTTAATTCCTCATTAAAAGAGAACTCATGTTGCATACTTTTGATGGACCCTGCTATATGAAAAATGATAAATACATTAAAAACATGACTGCAATCACGTTTTCCATGTATTTCTCATTTTGAATGTAGTAGTGTCCATCAAAGTATACAACATGGGTACTCCTTGGATGAGGAATTAAATTTAGCATCCAATGAGTACTCCCACTCGAAATTTGAGTAAAAAATTTGGGAGATATGTTTAAAATACAAGTTGAAAAAGTAGTTTTATTATTTTATTTTTTTAAATCTTTTTACTTTCTTACCCCAAAAATGGTGAATCATCCCCTCTAGTTGACATCATAATCTTGAATCCTAATGGTTCTTATAAATTTTATTTTTGTTGTAAATTTTTCTTAGGAGGCCGATTTTAGACCTCAAAAGTTCCCTAATGAAACTCTTCATCCAAGTCCCCCTAAGCCAACAGATAAGGGGAAGAAAACACTCAACCCTGTTTCACCAACCAATAAAGAATTATCCAATCCTATTCCAATGATTTTAGAGCCTCCAAAATAGAAAAATTCCCCCCGCAGATAAATCCAATCTGCAATAAGAATAAAGAACCTCTCGAGTCTACTAAAATGGATAAGAATCCCTCTGCCTTCAGTCTTCAGAAAGAGTTGGATAAAGTCAAGATATAGGTCCTTTCGATTGAATTATTGAAACAACCTAGTTATAAAGCTCATGTGTCTTAATTTGTTATTTCACCTATCACTACCCTCTTACAAGATATTCTTAAACTTCAATAAGAGAGGCCCATGGTTGTGTTTGGGACCCATGTGGAGGAGCAGGACTCTTCCAATTCCCCATTCTATGTCACCTTGGTGATTCATGACCTACTACTACACAATTGTATGCTTGAATCAGGAGCATATCATAACTGAATTCCATTATCTGTGATGGAATAGTTGGGAATACAGATAATAAAACCAAACAAATATATTTGCTCCTTTGATTCCAAAAGAGAAAAGTGTTTGGGTATGATCAAGTATATAGTGGTCAATTTGGCTCAAATCCCAGTAAAAGGTATAGTAATGGATATTATAGTTGCTGACATCCTTGAAAGATTTAGTATGATTTTGCCCAAGTCATGGGGAATGAAAATTGGGGGGTTCATTCAATTGGATTTAACATGTGCTACCATTCCTATATTTGGTGGACAAGAGCATTGATTATACAAGGAATATAGATTTGTGAATATCATTACAAATGAAAATTTTTAAAACAGTGCTCATGTGTATGGTAAACAAAAATATTTCTCTTGTCTTCTATTAGAAGAAGATGACCAAATTATAAGAAAAACCCAAGTGAAATTTTCTTCTCAGCTGAGTAAAAAATCATTGGAACATTACAAGGTACGGAAATTATATTTTGATGGTGCATGTTCTAGGGAGGGAAATGGGGCACATTTGTTGTTGGTCTCTCCGGAAGGTATCTTGATCCCTCTCTCTTTCAAGCTAGAATTTTAGGCCACTAACAATGTTGTTGAATATGAAGCTTTGATGTTAAGGTTGCAAGATGCTAAAAAATTAAAAATTAGGTGCTTAAATTTGTTTAGGAATTCAAATATGGTGGTGAAAAAAATAAAAAAACAATGTCAAATGAAGCATCCAAGATTGAATTCCTACAAGAAGGAAGTATGGGATTTCATCGAAAAAGTATTTTTAGAATTTAACATTCAGTTTCTTCCCAGGGAGAATAATAGAATGGTTGACTCCTTGGAAATCGTTGCTAGAAATTTTAAGCCTCCTTAAAACCCTTTTCTCATATATGAAGTCGAGGTTAGGTACATTCCTTTAATACTAGAAAATGTGAAGCACTGGTAAGTGTTTGAGGATGAAGAAAAAATAAAGCATTTCATGGAGGTTGTTGGAGAATTCTCAAACTCGGTAATTGATCAAGAGGAAGAAAAGATAACATATTAACCACATACTGACTAGGAGGAATCTATTTTTGGTCATAAGATATTGAAAATAAAGGGAAATACCATCCCCAAAGGCTTGGTTCCATTGGAAAGGATTTTCAACTCAAACGATGTGGCCGCTAAGCCAACTGAACAAGAGCTTAAGGAAGAGGTGGATGATTATAATTTTGGCACAGAACAAGACCCTACAATCATCAAGCTAGCTAAAGGAGTCCCAAGTGAATATAAAAAAATATATCTTTATCTTTTAAGGGAATATATGGATGTGTTTGATTGGTCGTATGATGATTTTAAGACTTTTGAAACTAGTTTCAAACAACAAAAAATTACCCTAAAGGCTGGATTCAAGCCATATAAGCAGAAGATAAGGCATATTAATCCTATATTAATCCCATCAATTGAAAAGGAGGTGAATCAATTGTTACAAGCTAAGATTCCTTTGAGATGTTAGTCATCAATATTTTTTTGCTTCATAGATGACTAAATGATTTCCCTAGGTTTATAGAAACAAAGTTCATAAACATTGTGAGTTATAGAAATCTCACTGTCTTCATTATCCTCAAGATAATTTTTCACTATTTCATCATTCCATCATGTCAAACTCTACTTACCAGTCCCAAAAAACCCATTAAGGGCTCATGCCACTCATTTTTGTCTATATCTTGTCACCTTTGACCCAAATCCTCTGTTTTTGTTTTGCCTAAAAACCCCACTGCTACCTAAGGCTACCAATCAGAAAACCCTATTGTGTCTCTCCAAAATACCCCAAGTATTGATGGTCTCAAACTATCTTTGTAGGCTCTTTAGATAAATCAAGTACATTGGATTTTGGATCTTCAATACATCAGTTTATCATAAACTCTATCTCACACTTGATGACCCCAAATTCCAAGTTTGAGTCCAAAATCCAAGTCCAAGGAACCTTCCACTAGGTCACCTAGGGTTTCACAAAGTCATAGGGTGGATTTCGTATCCTAAAAAATCTGGTTTTCCTGTATGAAGAAACTTCATTCAAAGAAGAAAGGGATAAGTGAATTTTTCCAAAACTCATCAAAGAGGTCATTCAAGGAAAGCCTTTTGGCGTAAAGCACAAATCTTGCAGGGGGACAACTTCCCCTTGCTCACAATTTTGCGAAAGAATCAAATGGCCATTAGCCTAGCAAGAGGTAAGGTAATAGGGTGAAATCATCACAAGAAGACCATCCACATCAAAAGAAGGCAGAAAGGCTTATGTTTGAAGAGAATCAGGGTTTGTGACTGCTTAGGCCAAACAAGGAATCAGTATTAGGGCTACAAGGATGGAATATCACCTCCACTCCATAAAGTGCACATTGAAGATTCTTTAGAAATGATAAATGAGTTTTGAAGGGTTTTAGAGAATTTAGAAGACAACACTATTTATTTTTTTCTAACAACCAAAAAACCTAGGAGTTTGGGAAGAATGACAAATAGGTCAAATGATGATGATAAAGCTTCCATCATAACAGTAGATGGCATTCAAAGGATATCAGTACAAAGACATCTCAAAAAGGATCAAAAGGAAAGCAAGCATGAGGTAAAATTTCCCTAGAAGGTAATTATGACAGACATAGGTTCACTATTGAAGAAAAGAGGTGTCAAACTCCAAAAAGGATAGTGATCAAAAGAAAAATTTGTGTAGGCACTGAAAAAAATAGAAGTGGCCAAGGGGAAGACACAAAAATGATTTAAATTTCTCACCTCTCCCACCTGAGATATATCATTTTCAAAGTGGTCTGAGGAACTGATATATCATTGGTCAAAAGCAAAGCAGTAAAGCCTCCAACAATGGTTTCCTTATCAAAGTAAATTCTACAAAAGATAGCTAGCCATGAATGACACTTCTACAGGACTGTCAAAATGGTTACCTACAGGAAAATTGATAAGGTAAAAAAAGCATACAAATATCTCACAATGATGGCACATGTGGAAAATAAAGAAGTTGTTGATGCTTGCTGCTAGGGTTTTTACATCAAAAGGTCTCCACCGATTCACTGTGAAAAACATGACAGAATGACAGTTAAAGGAAGGGAAAAAAATTTCTTTCAATCTCTCCACCAAGAAAACAAAGACATAAATGATGCAGGGTTCAAGACTCCAAGGTGAAAGTGCCAAAATGGTCACAAGCTTACTGTTTACAAGTTTTGAAGTTCATGAGAAGGAAAAAGTGAAGGAAGACCTTCAAAAAACACTAATTTCACTATCTACCTATTTTCATCAAACTTTGTCAAAATAACCTTTTTTGAAAGGGATTATGTTTTCAAGTGTGGGTAAAGGGCACATGTTTGATCTTGTTGAAGAGGTTTCCAGTCTAAGGAGAGCATCAAGATGATCCAGTAAGACAAAAAACCATTTTCTTGGGACTCTGCCACCTATAGGACAAAAAAAGGCCAAAAAGATAGTAAGAAGTAAGAAGAGAAATAAAAATTACAAAGTGGGTTTTGATCATGAAATATTTTTCAAAAAGGACTATAAAGCCCTCCTTTCCCTCTCTTACACCTCATATTTTTCATTGAAAAGGAAGAGCAGAGCAGTTGAAAGCAGTTTTTTAGGGTTTTCTGCAAGTTTGGTTGAAAATTTTAGGCGCTACGCACTGACAGAGGTGCTACGCACCGAACGGTCAGCGCTGCTCACAGAGGAGGTAGCTGTAGTGTTAAAATACATTGCGGTGTGCACCGAAGGGCAGGCGCTATGCACTAGTGAAGGTGCTACACACAGGCCTAGGTTTGGCCCGACTACCTACCTTTCAATGACACCACGCACCGAGGAGGCCCGACAAGCCCCTTTCACCACCCGAGTCACCTGCAAACTGACCCAGCACTACGGATAGGAAGGATCGACAATAACGGCTTGTCAGGTGGTGCTACGCACAGACAAATTTTGGTCAAATTTGCTCAAAAACGTGCCAAAATAAATTTTTTTGCCTCAAAAATCCTGCACGGAGTTAAATGAGGTTGGTAGTCAATATTCTTGCTTTCCAAATTAATCTTTTTACATGCATAATCAAATGAGAAGTTAAAAAACCTAATTTTCCCAAACCCTAATCTTCATAAAAATCGAATATTTGACCTTCTAGGGCAGGGTTTACAAATTGGAGAGTTTTCATTTGTGTAAAGACACTCAATGCAAGACAAGCCTCCTCCTAAACTCTGAAAGAATTCGTTGATTACTTCATTTTTCCCTCATTTGCTAAAATCTTCCCTCACATCACTCATTGGTCCACCCTATACCTAAAGGCTCTCATCAAGATAAAAATAATTTTGTTTTAGATCAGCCACCATGTCTAGAGAAGAAATTAGTAATATTAGTGATGAAGGCCAAAGGCCTATCAAGCCAAAACACAAGGGAGGAAGGGTTAATAGGTTTGATCCTTTAGATACCATTCAAATCACCTCTTCTCCCATGATCCTTGCATGTTTTCAAGATGTTGGATGCTATCAGTTCTGTGAGAAGGTTAAACAGGCCCAAAACCATTGAGAGTTGACTAGGTTGTTCATTCTCAACCTAACCAGGTCAACCTAGCAGAAGTAAATTTGAATTATCATCTAAATCCATTTCTAAAGCCATAGGGATGCCTGATATTGGTGAGGGATGGTTCAAACAGAAGAAATTGGCCTTGAGCTACTATGAGCCCTTCCTCAAACCTAGTTATCAACAGAGATGGAAAGTTATTTTCCCCTTCTCCCACCTACTAGAGAGGTATGCCCTATGGATGCGACAGATCATCAAGTACTTCACTTGTGAGAGGAGGTACTCCAGGATTTATTCATATCACATAAGGCTACTAATGCACTTCACCGGGGTTAAATTGCTAAACCTACCATTCTATGTCTACCGAAGCATTGAAAAGATGGCTTCAGTAGTCAAGAAAAGGATTTATGCCCACCAAATGAAAAACCTTTTTCACCACTCCTTGGTTAAGATTATTGTTTTGCAATAGCTGGAGCAACAGGGAATTCCTTCGGAAGCTTTTATCTCACATGATGTATTTGAAAATCCCCAAGCCTTCACTCAGAAAAATTTTCCTTCCACTTCACACCCACTTACCTCCACTCATCCATCACCTCCACCTATGCCTTCCCCACAACGAAACTGTAATATCCCAAAATGGGAACTGTCAGCAAGGCATGATTGGAAAATGCATTTTCTAGGAATGGATGCTACAAAAATGAAAATTAGAACTTGTATCCCTTATATCTGAGTATCTAAGTCTTAAATATAAGAGGGTATCAAAAATAAATCCTTCTAGGTGGGTTAAACAGATCTCCCACACCTAGTTTCCTTGAAAATATGCCCCAAAGAGGGACTGCAGCAATATATAAACTCATTAATGGATATGAAACATCAAATAAACTCATATTACATTTTAGAAACACATATCCATAAATCCAAGCTACAACAGCAAACTATACTTCATTTTATGAGCCAAAAGTTGGGGAAAAGCAACAATGTATGCCCTAGAAAGGTTAACTTCATAGATGAGAATAAAAATAATGGAAAGTGACGGTGGGATATCGTATATTAGGTCATAATATACTTACATATCAAATTTCATCCCAAATAAATGACTCTAGCTATGTTAAACAGTTCTACCACCCCCGATATAGCTTAAAAATGCCCAATCCCCATGACTTGTGGTGTGCAAAAATTTATGAAGCATAGGAAGCATCAATTTATGAAGGTGATGGATGAAATATAGTATTTAATTCATTAAATCAGATATATATCATGTTTTATACAATTTTTAATAGGTAAACAAAAGAATTACATGAAGAAACCCTCAAGATTGAGGTGCTGCAACAACAATATGGGACTGCAAAGCCTGAAAGCATTATTTTATTGATGCTATAGATTATATATATTACAAATCATATCTATAGCAGATCTGTACAGAAAAATATAGATCCAATACAGATCTGTGTAATATATGGGCTCGTTAATACATTCCCCTTGGGGATCTGAGCAAATCATGAACATCAGTGAGTAGATCTGAGATCTAAGTTGCAGTCCTACCGTAATATTCAGGAAATCTATAGTAAATAGAACCAGATGCAAATCAGATTTGAAATGAACATGTATTGGATGGCCAGTCGATGGATCACCACAGTGCAAGGAAAACCCCTCAACACCAGAGATCACTCCTCCAAAATGTTGCTCAAAACCCCTGCAACTTCCCTCTTGTAGATAACACAATTATGGGAGAGAAACTATGTTTTTTTCTTCAGTACTAAATAGGCCTGCTTCCTAGATCTTAAAATGCAGCTACAATGATCCAATACACTCTTCCAGGAGGTTAAAAGACACACTCACTGAGAAGAGGCACTAGATTTGCCTAGATCTGAATATATCTAGCTTCCAATGTTGCAGCTTACAAAAAGAATCAAACCCTCAACAAAATCTAAATTGTGGTTGGAAGATGAAGCTTGGCCCAAGCCTGATAGTGGAAAAGATAGAGCAAGTCTCCTCCAAGAGCTACTCAAGAAAGGAGGTGGGATTCCTGGCCAGGAACACCCAAGTGCTAAACAACACTATTCTCAGCTAAACAACTGGAGAATGAGGTTTTTCTAAACAGACAATACCTTCATCAATATCAAATTATCAACCCCTCTCTTGGTGTCCTCATCCTTATTTTATAATGTGGGAGCCTTTCCAAACCCTAAACCATCTTGATGAATTAGCCTCATTCACATGAGTGGCTTCCAACATGGACTGCGCTGTGCCTTTTGGAGATACATTGCACCTAGATAGTGTTGTTGATTTGGTCATGTTGACCTAGTTTATTTTTCCAGCCTCGTTAACACTTAAGTGTGTTTATGAAAGTAGCTCAAATTTAGCTTGTTTCACATTGAGCATTGATTTATTTTGATGTTTAAGAGTCATTATTGGTCCTCCTTTACAATTTTATTCATAAGCATGAAAACAAAACAAAAAATTGAATATTCCTATTAGCTTGGGCTAATTAGGAATATTACAAAAAATTACCTCCTACTTCTTCTCCTAATGCATCAAATGAATATGATAATAGTGGCATTGATGAACAAGAAGATGATGGTGGAAATGAAGAAAACAGTCAGGCAGAGACAGAGTTAA
Organism: Pinus albicaulis; assembly: GCA_034641835.2. Lineage (NCBI taxonomy): Eukaryota > Viridiplantae > Streptophyta > Pinopsida > Pinales > Pinaceae > Pinus > Pinus albicaulis. The sequence continues at coordinate 609,134,617 of CM076575.1, read as the reverse complement.
ATGAGGAAACATGAGATGAAAATAGCCATGGGGAACAATACTATGATGATGGAAGTGATGAAAACAGTGGGGCAGATACAAAGTCTAATGAGGAAGAGAAGGAGGATGATGATGAAAATGAAGAGGGAGATGAACATGGCAGCCAAGAAGGGGAAAATAGTGAGCGCTATGAGCGAGACAATGATTGTGATGGTATAAATGAATCACTCCCAAATACAGAAAAAGGTATTGTTGATGAACAAGATGAAGATCAAGAAGATAATGAAGAAAATGCTAAATATGACAGTTAGCAAGAAAGTGCATAGGACAGCCAAGAGAAGAATGTACATGAGCATGACAGTGAGCCCTATAATAGTGCAAACAGTGATGAAATGAATGAAGATGATGAATATGAAGAAACAGAGGGAGATTATGAGGAAATAGAAAGCCAAGAACAAGTAGATAATGAGGCTGAAATAGATTTTGAAGAAGCAGGCAGTGACCAAGGAAATAGCATAGATAAAACAGTCAGTGATGAGAAAGGTAGCCAAGAAGATAGTCATCACTATCATGACACAAATAAACCTCCTAATGATGATGGAAGTGAATATATCCAAGAGGATCATGAAGACAAAGACCTTTATGAGGAACAAAACCAAAGTGAGGCAAGTGAAGAAGGTAATGATCAATTTGAAGGCCAAAGTGACAGTATAGAAAATAGTGAGGAAGACAATGATGATGCTGATGCTAAAGATCAAGAAAGCAGTGACCCAATGAGGCATGAGGTGACTCATGGAAGCCACGGAAAAAATGAAAAGGCTTGTGACAACAATAAAGGTCATAGCAATGGTGGAGACACTATCAAAACTACCATGATCACTCCTCTCACATGCACATACCACAGAGGAAAAAGAGATGTGTTTGCTGCCTCGAAAAGGAAAAGGACCATATCTTCTCTAGCTATCAAGCCAAAGGAGAAAGGCAAGGAAAAGATGGAGCGGGGTGAGCAACAGCTAAAGGTGAGAAGGAGTAAGAGAATCAAGAAAACCAATCAAGAGCCTCAATTCATTGATCTAGACATTGACAATGAGGATAAGGAGGTGACCACTAGAATGCTACTTTTGACCAAAGATGCACAGCTTAAGGAGTGGGAAAGATATTTTGAGATGGCATAACGTGTCATTCAATATTACAAAGAGGAGCACAAGAACTTCAAGAAAGTAAAGAAAGGCCTTTTTCTCCAAAATAAAATGACCAAGCACTATGCAAAGAAAAACATGCTTGCATGTGCCAAACTAAAGGAGGCCCCATGGAGCTAGAAAACCTAAAAAGGGTAAAAGTGCATGATAGCCTTGGATTTTTAGCTAAGGCTTCTCAATAGGTTTCCAAGACCTCTTGAGGGACCTCTCCACCAATTTTGGGCCAAATTGGACAAAATTTTGTTTTTTTGAAATTTAGAGGCCTTTGTACGCAGCACCATAGGAGCTACACACAAATTTGGTACATCATCAACTTGCCAAATTTATATTTTTGGATTCCTCACATCACCAGTAGTTTTCTCACAAAATATCATATCATTTGGAGCAGTTTTGACCCCCCAAAAGGTCAAAAAACACCTAAATTTTGACCATTCTGCCTCATTTTCAGGCAAGGTGTTGCGCACAGAGAATTTTTGGGAGAATGGGTTTTTGGATAGGAAAATGGAAATAATTTAGAAAACCAAAAGGTATATTTGGAAAGTATACTTTAAGACCTTTCCAAGGAGCCATCACGGAGCCTTTTTCAACATCAGGAAGGCCTCCAAATCACTACTTCAAGAAGACCCATTTTTGTTGTCTCTGTGCTACACTTCTATGGTTGAAAAGCCAAAATGTGTGTTTAGCAAGTTTTCGTAGGCTTGTCAAGGCCTAAAAGTCAATTTAAAAGCTATAAGTGGCTGAAAAAGATATTTATTTTAGATATTTTGTGCCTTTGGCCTTGCAAGGCCTCAAGGACAATAGAGATAATTCTGTTTAACCAATGGACCTCTAGATACTCTCTTAGATATTTTTTCTCCATGCATGATAAATAGAGCATGGAGACTCATTGTAAAATGTTGGCATTTGATGAGCTTTCAAGAGAAATACATGGTTTTTATGAGTTTGGAGAACAAATTTCTCTTGTGAAGATTGGTGAATGGCTTGCTTGGACTGATGATGGAGAGGCTTTTTTGTAGGATTCCTTAGCTCGGTGAATGGTGATGTCTTATTAATTTATTTATTTATTCTTGTTCTCATTATTCTTTATCCTTCTTGGTTGTTATAAATAAGAAAAGTATAGGTTGAGACATGCTCTTTGAGGCACCTTAGTCCTCCTGTTTGTTATAGCCTTGATGTTTTCTTATGTTTGCTCATCTTAAGGAATTCTTGATTTCTCCTAAGGCCCACCTAAACTTGTTTGTTTCATGTATGGATTAGTGTGCTAGTTTACAAATATGATTCATGGTATGCCCTGCTTACTTGAAGCTGTTCAAATTATGTCTTGAAACCTCTCTTTGGAATATTGTTTAATAGGTTAAGTCAAAGAGGTCTCGTTCAATCTTGCCCTTTGTCCATGTATACCTACTTATTTCAGAGTTATTTATATCTTTATTTATGATGTTTAGGAGTTCCCTCTTCATAGATTGAGTTATTTTGCTATCTTATATGTTTTCCAAAATTCTGAAGGTGAATTTACTAAAGTTAGAAGCTCTTATGCTTTCTATGTTTCACCAGAATGTTTATCTTGGATATTTATCAGTTTAAGTATTGTTCATTGAGCATAATGGTTTTCCCTACCTCATGAGTTATAGCTTTTAAATATCTGTATTTAAGACCTCTTAGTTTCTCCAAAATTTGATGTTCACTCCACCTCATACATTACCCTAAGGATCCATTTACCTTTTTGGATTGGCCCTGCAACACACCCTGATTCATCATTGAAAAACTCATGAATTTTATTGACTCCATAGCCCAATGGATTTGATAGACTCTCACTCCACCTATCTTACTTGGCCATCTTACCCAACCAAACAGCAAACAAACCCTACACTTCACAACTAACCTAAAATCAACCATCTAGAGCAAACAAGTTTACATCCTTTGCACACAATAAATAGATCCCTGTCTGAGTCCAGGAAGGCTAGGTCCTAGGACTCCAAAGACTGGTTTCATGTTACCATGTCATTTGGTTTAGCCAATCTGCCAAATCACAGGACCCTAACATTCTAGCAATCATGGTGGGACTTTGAGAAAATAACATCCTAATTCCTCCTTAGAATTTTAGAAGCACTCCTATCAAACAATATCCATTGATCTATCACCACCTCATCGCCACACTAACATTATGGTGATCATGGTGGGACCTTCTGAGTAAGTTCATGCTTAAAAATTCCTTAAGAGATTCAGAAACCCTTGATTGATAGTATCTGGTGGTTTATCGCCACCTCATCGCCACACTAACATTCTGGTGATCAAGGTGGGACTCTGAGAAAATAACATCCTAAGTCCTCCTTAGAATTTCAGAAGCACTCCTGTCAAGCAGTATCCACTGATCTATCGCCACCTCATCGCCACACTAACATTCTGGCGATCACGGTGGGACATTCTGTGTAAGTGACTATCTAAGTATTCCTTAGAGACTTCAGAAACCATTATTAGATCATAGGAAACTCAACTGATAGCCAAGAGTAGAATCTGTTTGTTTCACCATATTAGCAAAATGATGACTCAGCTGTATGACACTCTCGCAAACCTGAGGGCTACATAAAGGAAACTCAGAAAACCCCAAAACATCCTTAGATTGGCTTTTTTTCAGTATTGGTGGTGAACAATACACACATATCCTCAAAACAACTAAAAACATCCACCTGGCGACTCCACTAGCCTCCAATAGGCCTATTACTTCAGTAATTCTCATTTAGACTCCCTGAGATTATATGAAATTAGCTCGGAAAAGTTTAGAAGCCTATTTCTACATTGTGTGACTTTACCAAACATTAAGAGAGGTTAGCCTTCTGAAAAACAATCTTAAAAATTTCAGTCTCTTTGCCTTTTTAAGCTCGAAATATAGCTTCACAAAGGATCAGTACCCGATCTCATTCAGACCCAAATCCTCCTACTATTGTTGACGACCCAGAAAATATTTTGTGGAAAAATTCTAGATCTAGAAACTCAACTCCTGTTAGGAATATCCATAGAGCAAGTTCCGCACACGAAAATCTTATAGTTTTATAGGATCCCCAGTTTGACTTGCATCACGCAAAGAACCTTTTCAAAACCAAGTCACAAACTGGTATTGACTAGACTGACTTTGAACCTGTAGATTTGCAACAAAGTTCTAGTAGAGAAGACTCTCCTTCCACACCACCTAATTTTCAGATTCTCAATCACTTTAGCCTGTTCCATACCAAATCTACTCAAAATCAGTTTACCGGTCCAAGTACTTCCACTACACCCATCCATACCCCCACTGTGGAAACCACTCCATCCCATCTCACAAACACACCTCTTGTAAATACTCCATTAGCACCCATCATGGCATCTTGGTATGCTCCCCTAGTTTTACCCCAAACTTTGGTACCTTTACCAAATGACTACCAATCCTGAATTCCTCATTTTACTGGAGCTAAATCCATCACTACCCAGCATCATGTAGATAGAATAAATTATGCCTTTTATTACATGGAAATAGAAGAAAAAACCATCAAAATGAGAATTTTTGCACAAATCTTAGGAGGTGAAGCCAAAAAATGGTTCAAAGCATTAACTCCTAACACTATACATGATCTCCCTTCCCTCTAACAAACTTTCATAAACATGTGGTAAATCAAGAAAAACCCCCTTCCAGGTCCTTTCTGAATATAAAAATCTTAAGAGGAATATAGGGGAAAGTGTACAAGATTATTGTACTCATTTTAACAGTGTTTACAATGCCCTCCCGCCTCATATGAACCCCATCAAGGCCTAGAGAGAGATCCCACAACCTTAGAAGAAATGCAAAGGGAAGCTATTAGTGATAAAGAAAACTTAATTGAAAAGAGAGCTAGGGTGAGGTCAGAAAAAAGAGTTACTTACAAAGATGAACCCAGTGCCTCAACCTCCTCCTTCGATGCCAAAATGGACAGCCCAATGAGGACAATGGAAAGAATGATAGAAATAATCAGCTTAAATGAAAGAGCACCTCCTAGGGATAACCAAGAAAATCCCAAAAATAGAAATAGAGCTCAAAAATTTATAAGAGACATGCCTCGAATCAAACAAAGGGAAAATGACCAAAAAATTAGGCCCCCTTTCCAAGACAATTATCTACATGAAGAGGGAAGAAAGAACATAGAACTTGAAGAAAGCCATGTAAACTTAATAGGTTCAAATAATGAAGATAATTTTTTTCTCATAGAAGAAGAACAAGAATTATTTTCCCTAGATCAAACTGAAACTAACTATGAGGATTCTGAAGACTATCACTTGGGATTTTAAAATTCCATAATGGAATTCCATAGGAAATATGACCTTAGGAGCAGAAAGAAAAAAGATCCCCCCAAGAAAAACCAAATAGACATTGTTGTTAGGAAAACACCTAAAAAAATTTCTAAGAAGACAAAAGAGAATGTTAATAGTATGGTCAAGAAAACTGATCGAAACAAAGGAAAAATCGGCCAACAAAATAATGACCCAAGCTACCCTAGTACCTCCACTAGTGGCCCTAATAAAACTATTTTTTCTAGACCCCCAAATCAAAATCACCAAATAAAAAATGTAGAAAAGTTTGTGGCTGATAAAACTGATATAATTTTTTCCAAAACCCAAGTCCCTTTTAGCTTGGAGTGAGAGATTGTTAAAATCAAGATCACCATGCCTCTCACCGAGCTGGTTACTCAAGAAGTGTATAGGTCCCAGATTTTGAGAGTCTTAAAGATGGAAAATGACACTAATACCTTAAACTTGACAAATGATAAACCAAAACTGTTGTTTGGTCTTGAAGTAGACAGAAGGCATCAAGAAGGAGCCATTCCACCTTTTTATGTCAGCCTAAATATACATGATAATATTTTACACAATGCCATGCTAGACTCCGGTGTCTTACACAACCTCATGCCTAAAGTTTTGATGGATAGACTAGGCCTAGAAATAACTAAGCCTTACAAGGAATTTTACTCATTCGATTCGTGCAAAGTCAAATGTTTGGGCCGAATCAAGGATCTTTGTGTCAACTTGGCACAAATACCTGCAAAGAGTCTAGTCATGGACATAGTGGTTGCTGACATTCTCCTTAAGTTTGTAATGCTTTTATCTAGATCTTGGGGAGCCAAGCTTCAGGGGAGTCTCCAATTTGACATGTCTTATGCTACCATCCCTGTTTTTAATCAAACAAGGAGACTATACCGAGAGTCACACATGAAGTACATGGTAAGTAGCCTAGATAGGCCAAACAACACTCATGTTTATTCCATTTATTCAAATTTAGAATATTTCATCTTATATAATGAAAATTACATTGGTGAACAAGTGAAACAAAGTGAGAAAGAACAAGGCTTTCCAGAATACTCACACCACCCTTAAATGAAGAACATGACAACCAAAACTCTAGTAGCCCTAAACAACAACATAATGACAAACAAGAACTAGAAACGCTTTGGAACATAAGCTTTGATGGTTCTTGTGGAAAGGCTAGTTGGGGAGCTAGTGTCTAGATACATAACACAAATGAGGGCCATTCATACAAACTACACTTTCAATGCACTAATAACATTGTAGAGTATGAGACTCTCCTCCTTGGTTTGCACTTGCTTGAAAACATAGGTGCTAAGAAAATATTTGTCCAAGGAGATTCAGAACTTGTCATTAAACAAATCAAAGTTCAGTACTCAGTAAAGAATCCAAGATTAAGAGAGTACAGAAATGCAGCCCTAGAACTCCTCAAAACCTTTGAGAAATATGAACTCATTTATATTCCAAAAGACCTAAATAATCTTGCCAATGTGTTGTAGTCCCGTGATCTGGAAGATTGGCATACCAAGTGACAAAGAAACATCAAAACCAGTCTCTAGAGCTATAGGACCTAGCTTTCCTAGTCTCGGAGAGGTATCTCTCAATTGCTTGCAAATACATGAGCTTATTTGCTTTTAAGGGATGATTTTATGCTAGTTATGAATCATGAGTTTGTTTAATTGTTTGGTTGGACATGATGATCTAGGCAGCATAGATAGAAAATGGAAATATCTAAGTCATTGGGCAATGGAGTCAAGTGGAAGTTGTAACAAGTTTGTAAAGGGATCAGGGGTATCAAAGGGAAAATCTAACTTGGCTACTGGATCTACAAAGTCTTTCAGGTGAAATGAAATGGGCATCAAAGGTTTAGAATGAAAAGTAGAACTAAGGGAAATTAAGAATCCTTAATTATATGTACTTCTCAACAAAGGGACTTAAAACATTATCTAAACATGAAGAGTCATTCCATAGATAGGGCTAACCATAAATTCTAGAAACCACACTTCAGCAAATAATAATTCTAAGTCAAACTTCTCCAATGAAATATAGAAGGTGAGAAACTCATTTAACTTCTAGTGATTTCACTTTCAAGGATAAGAAAACATTAAAGATTCACAAATAACTGCATTCATAGAAGAGGGAACTCCTAGACATCTTTGATTACAGCTATAAAGACGTTCAAAACAATTATTTAAGCAACTTATACAAAGGGTATGATCGGAACAAAACCTCTTTGGCAGACTTTAAACAATGGTACTTTAAAGGGAGACTTCAGAAACAGTTTTTAAGTAGCAACAAGTAAGCAGGGAAAACCATAAATCATTCTTGAGACCAACTATATTGAACTATTTAAGAAATAAACAAGCATAAGGGTTCTAGAGAGAAATTAAGAATTCTCTGGAATATCTTAGCAGAAGAAAACATAAAGACAATAAAGAGTAAACAGAACTAAAGTTCTTTCAAAAGACATTTCTTAGCCTAAAATTTTTACTCTACTGCAACAGAGAATGGTGAAACACAATGGAACAGGAAATAACAATGACAGATTAAGAATAATTCACCAACAACCAAGCTCAGGGATTCAATGACAGAGCATTCTCCATCAACAAACAGGTCAAAACCTCCACAACTTCCAGAACATCAATTTTCTTTCAACTTCAGCATAACTATGTGTTACTTTAAAGGGTCATCAAATGCCAACAATACAATCAGTTCGAATGCAGTATTTATGCTGCAAATGAGGAGCTGGAACTGATCTAGGGTTAAAGTGTCATTAATTACAGATTAAATTCATTCCTGACCTTGAAAACCATGCAAGGTATAAGGTAGGAACATGTGTGTAGCTACTTCTCTATTTTAATAACTCTGTCTTAAGTTTGTAAGGAAAGATAGGTGAAAAGTTTGACTTTGCAGCCTATTTTTATCTTTTACAATAACTTCCCGACAGCTTAAAATATCTTCTATCTATATAATAACAACTAATTGGTATTTTTAGGTAGAAATGAAGTTACAAGTGGCCTTCAGTAGACATTCTGAGTGAATAACTATTGCCCTGATTCATTCGAAGCCTTTTTTTAGCCTAATTTTATGATTTGATCCACAAGATGTGTGCTTTATGTGGATTGCCTTTAATGTTTATAATTCTCTGCGATTGTCTTTATCTTTGATGATTCTTGAACCTTTTATTTGTTTACCTTTACTTAGTGTCTTTATCTTTTAAATGTCAATTTAGCTTACCAATCTAACTCATTACTTTGCTCTTATCTTCAACTTGATCTTTATGCACAGGTGTCTTCAATCCGCGCTGGAGGGTTTGACAATTAACCAATGTTCATGAGGCATTGGTTAAACATTAAATGACAACCCTGAGTCTCCCATCTCTTCATTTCTTTGGCCTCTGGATCGTCATCCTCAACCCTTTTCCATTGATATTTGGTTGTGGGAGGGCGTACATATTAAGGCTGTCATTTAAGAACCTGCACACTAATTTTTTTTTTTCATAAAACCTGTGTTTATTTGGATAAAATGCTTGCAGAGGCGATGGTGAGGGCGAAGGAGCTATGCAGAGGTAAATGGATATGCGGGAGGAGATTCTTCGGTCGAAATCATAAGAAATAGGGTTTTGAATTTGATTAATGGCGTGAGAATGGAAAGCGGTTTGAGGAAAACCAGAGGTGGTTTTTTCACAATGAATGGCGGTAAGTGGTTTTTCCGCAATCTAACACGATATGGTTTGGAGGACGACATGTGTCCCTACCGAAACCACTTATTTCATGTGGATGTTGCACGACGGAAGGTTTTGGGCGGAATGGGCGTGAAAAGGAGTATAGGTCGTCCGATCTGGGGGAGCCAGATCGATGGCTCAAAATGCGCGTGATTGGTCAAAAATTCTCGACACAGGGATAGGTGGGACCATGTGGGTGACGTCAATTGTTTTGTTGCATAGTGGATGTGCTGTGGGTGGGGTAAAGTGGTAAGATATGAATGGGATCCATTACATCGTGAGGATCATTGGTCGAGATCATATCGGCGGAGCGTGTATCAATGGAAAAAGGGAAGGCAGAAGTGACTCACTGCGATTTACAAGGAAACGCGGACCATCTGATCTGGGGGAGATTGACGGTTACTAATCCATTGGCAGAGATTTGTGAAAGTGGAAATGGGAAACGCCGAAAAGCGATGGCTGATGGGAACTTAAAACTTTCAGTCGACATTTTCGGGCCTCGGTTTTATGAGGAATGAAGGGCTAGGGGTCTAAAAACGAAAGTCGCTTAAAGCCTTATGCTAAAAAATGAGTGGAAAAGGCCAAAAATGAGGTTTTTTAACACTTTTGAGGGGTTCCGATAGGTATAAAGAAGGATTTTTAAATCTTATAAGAGGGACTTTACAAGATTTAAAGGAATTTTTGAGGAAATGGAGGATAAAACTGGGAAAAAGAAAGGGATGTAATGAAGGGAATATTTTGAAATGCATAAATGATGACTTTTGAAGGTAGTTTTATTTTCGAAACAGAAGGGTTACTTGAAGGTTTTTAAATGATGATTTATAGTGAAAAGGATAATGAACACAAGGAGATTTTCAAAAACTCACAGGTTTTCATGAAAATTTTATTTTTTTGGAAATCTATGGACTGATATATCCATCATTGAATATAACAGAATTTATAGATGGCTAATAGTGGCTCCACTTGGGGAGGACAACTATCTTTCTGGGTATCCTGAACCTCAGTTTCTCAATCTTTTGGTTTTTAGCAGACTAGTGCCTAATTCATTTGAGCAGAATTCTTTTCTTTCCTTTGTTGGATTTTCTTTGAATTTGATAATTTTTTAGCAATCTGCAACATATACTCTCTTCAGAAAAACATCTCTACATACCCAATCCTACCTGCCCTAGCATTTTTTCTTCTTTTTGAGAGCACTTGAACTGGAAAACTCTTTTGACATCAACATTTTATTCTTTTTGAAACCAAAAACTAATCTATTTCTACTCTTATTTCTTCCATGAGTTTAGATTAAATAGTTGAACTCATTATTTCTCTACCTAACTATTATCTGTCTAGATTATGCTTTTTGACAGATTTCATTCTCTACATTACAAAACGTAAATTAAAAATACAGTCAAATCACGATTAAACTGTCTGATTTTCTATGATGGCTATGGCGTCAAATACAAACTACACACAGAACTTTCTTCTGCAAAAAATTTAAAACAAAATTGTGAAGGCTTAAGATCTAAAAATAATGAATATCCTTCTTTTCTTTGTTGAGCTCTAATTTTAATCTTTTGAGAGGTATTTTTTATTTTTTCCTAATCTATTCTACTGATAATCCAAGATTAGATAGTTTTCCAAATATTTTTCACTAACCTATTACCACAAAATTCAAATTTACCCAGTCATGACTAGGCTGAATGACTGAATAACAATGTTCATTTTAGTAGTAGTGGCATTTGAGCTTGAAAAAATTTATATTTTCTTTCTTTTTTGGTATGGGGTTGTACCTCTTTTGAATCTGTCCTCTTTTCTTTTCTTTTCTTTTATTTTTTTTGTATTTTTCATTATTTCTTTTCAACTAGGTTATGTACAATGAATAAAAACTTTCAAGCTAGGACTCTTGACAGAAGTAGTGCTTGAGCATCCTGCCGTTGATAGGACCTCCAAATAGATCTTCTCCATTCAGCTCTTACAGAAAGAATGCATTGTGACCCCTAATGGAATGAATGATGTAGGGTCCTTTCCATAGATTCTCAAACTTACCATGTTTTCCCTTTTCTTCCCTTCTGGAATCTCACTTTAGAACTATATTTCCAACTTGGAAATAATTTTCTTAAGTCCTTTTATCAAATAATTTCTTAATTCTTTCTTGGAATTTTTGTGTTCTCTTGTATACTTCTTCTCTGGACTGTTGTAAATGAATGGTCTGATTTATCCTTCTCTGCATATAATTTTCTTCAGTTTGTACTTCTTGAAGGAGTTTCATAACTGTAACTCCTAAAGAGGTTGGGAAGACTGCATCCATGCCATAAACCAGCTGATAGGGGGACATATTTATTGAATTTTTGGTGGTTAATCTATTATCCCATAAAGCATGAATAACCTTACTATGCCATGATTTCTGATTCTACTCCAACAGTTTTTTGATAATATTGATAAGGCTTTTGTTGTAGGATTCATCTAATCCATTTCCTTGAGGATAGTAGGCAGTGGAATGACCCAAGGTGATATGGTATTTATGGCAGAAGTCAACAATTCTTTTAAACTTGAAAGCAACAACATTATTTGTGATAATTGTTTTAGGACTACCAAATCTGGATAGTATGTTGGTTTCAAGAAACTTGATAATGACAGAGTCAGTAGCATTCCTAGAAGGTATGGCTTCTATATACTTGGTAAAATAATCAGTGGCAGTGAGGATCCACTTATGATGGGCTAAAGAAGATGGGTGAATTTCCCCAATGAAGTCCAAGCCACATTGTTGAAGGGGAGCTTCAACACTGATGGGATGTAAAAGTAAAGGTAGGAGTTTTCTCTTTCCATAAAAAATTTGACACCTATGGAAAGTCATGACAAGATTCTGAGTATCTGGGAAAAGGGTGGGCAAATAGTAACTAGATCTGAGGATTTTATTTGCTGTAGTCTTCTAGTAAAGATTTCCTCCACATTCTCCCTTATGCAGCTCATGCATGATTTTTCCTGCATCAATCTCAAGCAGACATTTAAGCAATATTCCAACATCATTCTTCCAATATAAAACCCCATCTAATATGCAATAATTTAAAGCCTTCTATTTTAAAAATCTAGCTTTATTTTTAGACAGAGAGGGAGGGGTATTCAGATAAAGTAGCACATATATGATATTAGCATACCAAGGTGAATTTACAGAAGTTTGTTCAATAAATGGAGCTCTGAATTCTTCTTTTTCTTCTAGAATATCAACCATATTCATATCTAGTGCTTGGAAGTTTGAATCAGCCATGAGTTTTGCTAATCCTTGCCCTTTGATTAGTTTGGTGGGCCTGATTTCTAAGTCATATTCTAAAATAACAACAATCCATTTTCCCCTTTTATGATCAGGGTCTTGACTTAGAATATCCTTGACAACTATGTGTGGGACAAAAGCAATGATATGAGAATGAAAAATATAAACTCTAAAGTATTTTAATGCTTTTACCAAGGCTAAGGCTTGTTTTTCCATGATGTTATATTTCAGTGGAGCATCTCTTAAGGGCCTACTAAAAAAGGATATTGGTTGTTCTTGCCCCATGATATTCTTTTGTAATAATACTGCAGCTATTGTATGTTCATATGCAAAAGAAAAGATGTAGAAATCTTTGGTGAAATCAGGACTTATGAGAACTGGTGTTTGAGTAAGAGATTGTTTCACTAGTTCAAGTGAATGTTTGGTTTGTATTGTTTACTTAACACCTATCTCTTTCTTTAGCATGTTTTTGATATTTCTCAATACCTCAGCAAGGTTGGGGATGAACCTCCTTAAAAAATTTATCTTGTCAATGAAAGATTGCAATAATTTGAGGTTTCTAGGATGGCTGATTTTCAGTATGCCATCAATCCTTTTAGGGTCTACTTTGATTCCCTCTTCAGAAATTATGTGACCAAGAAGCTTTCCTTCTTAGAGACCAAAGAGTGTCTTTTTGGGATTCAAAGATAAGCCATATTTCCTACATTTCTCAAAAACGTTTCTTAAATGAATCAAGTGTTCTTCATCAGTTTTAGAGAAAATAGTAATGTCATCAAGGTAAATGATTATAAAATAGCCTATGTCTTTTGAGAAGGCTATATCCATGGCCCTTTAGAAGGTGGATCCTGCATTCATTAAACCAAATGACATTTTGACATACATGAATGTACCCCAAGGTGTAGTAAAAGCATTTTTATGTTGATCACTTGGGATTACTAACACCTGATTGTAACCTGAGAACCCATCCAACAGTGAAATTATTTTGGACCCAACCACCCTTTGAAGTACGTGATACATTTTTGGCAAGTGGTAGTTATTTTTTAGGGAGGATTTATTTATATTTCTGAAGTCAATGCAAAGCCTGATTTCCCCAGTCTTTTTCCTAACAGATACTAGGTTGGAAACCCATTTTGAATATCTGAGGGGATCTATGATCCCAACATCATACATTTTCTTGATTTATTTCTCAACTAAAGGAAATAAAACAGGGTTTATCCTTCTGAGTTTTTTTTGAAAGGTTTTTTATTTTCCTTAAGGGGAATTTTGTGTTGAATGATTGTTGTATCATATGATTTTAGATCCTTGTATCCCCATGCAAACACATCTCTAAATTCTTTGAAAAGTTCTATTTATTGTTGTTTGATATGAGCTGGGAGAGTGCTGGATAGCTTGATCATTTTTGGTTCTGCTAGGCTGCCTATGTTATGTTCTTCTATGTTTTTTTCTATAGGCTCAATTCTTGGTTCTTTGGCTACATCATTAAAATAAAAAAATTTCTCTTATGGTGTAAGACCTCTTGGAATTGTATCATTTTTACATTGTAAAACTTCCAGGTCCTATTGGTTTGTATTTTCAACTATTTCTGCTCTAAAAAGATGTTCAAAATGGTTTATATTAGCAGAAAAGAAAACCTATGTTTCAGGGATTTCTTCTTCATTAAAATTGTTTTATTCACAACTAGTGTTTGATGTTGGTATGACAAAGTCATTTTTTGATTGCAGAAAATCATCTATGTGTTTGTCTCCTTCAAACACTTACTAATAATCTTCATTGTCAGGTATTGTAGGCCTATTTTTTACCTGCACATTGAATTGTTCATTTATCTGTGGTATTTGGTAATTACTAGTAGCGAAGGAAAGTTCATTTGCTAGATGATTTTGAGCTCTTGGGATGAAAATGAGTTCATATTTTTCAAAGGTTTTTAGGAGATGAAGGGCATCATTTCTATGTTCTTTGAGTTTCGGGTTTTTGACTAAATACTCCCCTTTAATCTGTCTAATGATTAGCTCAGAATCTCCTTGGACTGATATTTTCTTAGCTCCTAGATCTTTGAGTAAGTGTAGGCCAATGAGGAGGGCTTCATATTTAGCAATGTTATTTGTGCATGGAAAATACAGTTTATAGTAAAATCCTTTGTTTGTGTTCTGCATCCATACACCAACCCCTGATCCTAATTTGCTACAAGAGCCATCAAATTTTATTTTCCAAGTTAGTTCAATCTCGTTTTCACTTCCCTTCTATTTTTCAAGACTGCTAGAGTTTGAGTTATTTTGTACTTGAGTTAAGGATAGATTTGACTGTTTTGGTGGACTGAATTCCTTCTTGTTTTCCTTTTCTTGTTGACTGATTTCATCTTCATTATACAAGATAAAGGAATCTAAGTTTGAATGAATAGAATAAATAGGAGTATTGTTGGGCCTATCTATGTTGCTCAACATGTATTTCATATGAGACTTCCTGTATAGTCTTCTGGTTTGGTGAAACCTAGGATGGTGGCATAGGACATGTCCATTTGAAGGCTACCCTGCAGTTTGGCTCCCCATGATCTATATAGAAGCATGCCATACTTCGGTGGAATGTTAGCTACCACTATGTCCATAACTAGACCTTTAGCAAGAATCTGTGCCAAATTGACACATAAATATTTGATTAGGCCCAAGCATTTGACCCTGCTTGAATCAAAGGAATACAGGTCTGTATATGGTTTAGTAATTTCTAAGCCTAGGCTTTCCATTACTAATTTTGGCATAAGATTATGTGAAGCACCTGAGTCTAGCATGGCATTGTGCAATATTTTGTTATGTATATTCAAGCTAACGTAGAAGGGAGGGACAACCCCTTCTTGGTATTTTCCTTCAACCTCAGGACCAAACAATAATTCTGGTTTATCACCTGTCAAGTTTAAAGTATCAGTGTCACTGCCTATATTCAAAGCTTTCAAAACTTGATTTTTATATACATCCTGGGTTACTAATTCAGCTAGAGGTATGCTAATTCTAATCTTGGAAATTTCACCCTCAAGACTAAAAGGAAATCTTGTTTTTGAGGTACTTACATCTGTTTTGTCAAGCATAGTTCTTTCAGCAATTTTGATTTGCTGGACTTTATTTGGACTGTTATTTGGGACAGATTTGTTAGGGCCGCTAGAAGAAGTACTAGGGCAGCTTTGTTCAACACTTTGCTGGCTATTTTTGTCTTCTTTTAGATCAGTTTATTGGCCATAGTGTTGGTGTTACTTGATGTCTTCTCAAGCTCATTTTCTGAAATTTTCCTAACAGTAGTGCTAGTGTTTTTTTCATTGGAAATATTTGGGTTCCCTTCACTTCTAAGATTATATTTTTTGTGTACGTCCATGATTCCATTTTCAAACCCCAATCTGTAATCTTCAAAATCCTCATGGTTGTTTTCAGTTTGTTCTGAAGAGAAGAATCCTTGTTCTTCTTTAGTGAGAAAAACATCTGTCTCACTGTCAGATCCTATCAAATTTACATGATTTTCTTCCAACCTTTCAGTTTCCCTTTCCTCCTCTTGATCTACATAATTTTGCGAGAAGGGAGGCCTAATTTTTTGGTCATTATCTCTTTGCCTATCTTGATTAGGATCTCTTCTGGGATTTTAATTTCTATTTATGTTTTGGGGATTGGTTTGATTCTCTCTAGGAGGCACTCTATCATTCATATTACTCTCTTCAAGCATTCTCTCCATTACCTTGACTAAGTTATCAATTTTAGTATCTGATGATGAGGTTGATGCCATTGTATCATCCTTGTATGTAACTCTTTTCTATGCTTTTAACCTAGCTCTTTTCTCAATCATATTTGCTTCTACACTTAAGGCTCCCCTCTGCATATCTTCTAAGGTCAAGGGGTCTCTTTCTCTTAGCTGGTAGGCAATTTCTGGATCAAAGCCTTCTAGAAAATTAGCTAAGGCTAGGCCTAGTGGAGGTTTCATGTTTGGGGGAAGTGCGTTATACACATTATTGAATCTAGTGCAATAATCTTGGACACTTTCCCTAGTATTTCTCTTGAGGTTATTGTAGTCTGACAGTATTTGGAGAGGGTTCTTTTTAATTTCCCATTTGTTTGTGAATGTTTGATATAAATAAGGGAGATCATTTGTGTTGTGAGGAGTTAAGCCTTTGAACGATTTTTTGGCTTCTCCTCCTAAAATTTGAGCAAAAAATATCATCTTAATGGTATCTTATTCTATTTCCATATAATCAAAAGCATCATCCATCTTGTCTACATGTTGCTGAGCAGTAATAGGTTCATTTCCAGTGAAATGGGGAATTTTATATTGGTAATCATTAGGTAAGGTAACCGGAGGTTGTGGTAACACTATTGGAGCATACCATGCTGCCATGATAGGAAATAATGGGGGATTTACAAGAGATGGATTTACAAGAGGGAAAGTGGGCTCATTTGGAGTGCTTTGAATAGTGTATGTGTGGACAGGAGTGAAAGAAACACTTGGGCTAGCAAGCTGATGATGAGGCAAACATGAAGATGACAAGGAAACATCAAAACCAGTCTTTAGAGCTCTCGTACCTAGCCTTCCTAGTCTCAGAGAGGGATCTCTAAATTGTTTGCAAAGACGTGAGCTTATTTTCTTTTAAGGGTTAATTTTAGGCTAGTTATGAAGCATGAGTTTGTTTAATTTTTTGGTTGGACATGATGTTCTAGGTAGCATAGATAGAAAATGGAAATCTCTAAGTCATTGGGAAATGGATTCAAGTGGAATTTGTAAAAAGTTTGTAAAGGGATCAGGGGTATCAAAGGGAAAATCTAACTTGGCTAGTGGATCCACAAAGTCTTTCAGGTGAAATGAAATGGACATCAAAGGTTTAGAATGAAAAGTAGAACTAAGGGCAATTAATAATCCCTAATTATATGTACTTCTCAACAAAGGGACTTAAAACATTATCTAAACATGAAGAGGCATTCCATAGATAGGGCTAACCATAAATTCTAGAAACCACACTTCAGAAAATAATAATTCTAAGACAAACTTCTCCAATGAAATATAGAAGGCGAGAAACTCATTTAACTTCTAGTGATTTCACCTTCAAGGATAAGAAAACATTCAAGATTCACAAATAACTGCATTAATAGAAGAGGGAACTCCTAGACATCTTTGATTACAGCTATAAAAGCCTTCAAAACAATTATTTAAGCAACTACAAAGGGTATGATTGGAAAAAAACCTCTTTGGCAGACTTTAAACAATGGTACTTTAAAGAGAGACTTCAGAAACAGTTTTTAAGTGGCAGCAAGTAAGCAGGGAAAACCATAAATCATTCTTTAGACCAACTGCATTGAACTATTTAAGAAATAAACAAGCATAAGGGTTCTAGAGAGAAATTAATAATTCTCTAGAATATCTTAGCAGGAGAAAACATAAAGACAGTGGAGAGTAAATAGAACTAAGGTACTTTCAAAAGACATTTCTTAGCCTAAACTTTTTACTCTACTGTAAAAAATAATGGTGAAACATAATGGAATAGGAAATAACAATGACAGATTAAGAATACTTCACCAACAACCAAGCTCAGGGATCCAATGACAAAGCTTTCTCCATCAACAAACAGGTCAAAAACTCCACAAATTCCAAAACATAAATTTTTTTGTAACTTCAGCACAACTATGTATTACTTCAAAGGGTCATCAAATGCCAACAATACAATGAGTTCAAATGTAGCATTTATGCTGCAAATGAGGAGGTGGAACTGATCTAGGGTTCAAGTGTCATTAATTACAGAGTAAATGCATTCCTTCCTAAATAGAAATAAGGTGCTTTCAAAAGACATTTCTTAGCCTAAACATTTTACTCTACAAAGAATGGTGAAACATAATGGAATAGGAAATAACAATGGCCAGTTAAGAATACTTCACCCAAAAACCAAGCTCGGGGATCCAATGACAGAGCTTTCTCCATCTAAAAATAGGTCAAGACATCCACATGTTCCAGAACATGAATTTTCTTTCAACTTGAGAAGAACTATGTATTACTTCGAAGAGTCACAAAATGCCAACAATACAATGAGTTCGAATGCAGTATTTATGCTGCAAATGAGGAGGTGGAACTGATCTAGGGTTCAAGTTTCATTAATTACAGAGTAAATGCATTCCTGACCTTGAAAACCATGCAAGGCATAAGGTAGGAACATGTGTGCAACTAATTCTATGTTTAATAACTCTGTCTTAACTTTATAAGGAAATATAGGTGAAAAGTTTGACTTTGCGGCCTATTTTTATCTTTTACAACAACTGCTTGATATCTTAAAATATCTTCTATCTATGTAATAACTGCTAATTGGTCTTTGTAGGTAGAAAGGAAGCTACAGGTGGCATTTTTTAGACATTCTGAGTGAATAACTACTGCCTTGATTCATTCGAAGCCCTTTTAAGCCTAATTTGCCTTGATTTGATCCCAAATATGTGCTTTATGGCCTGATTCTGCTTTAGGCTTTTATAATTCTTTATGCTGTCTTTATCTCTTTTCGTGATTGATTTGAACCTTTTAGATTCTTGTCTTGTCGAGTCTGCGCCGAGCAAAACTCATAGGAGTTCGATAAGTTTCTTATTTCAAGGAGAGTTTTATCATTATTAATAATCAAGGATGACTCTTCTCCAAAACCCTGTTTTGGAGAAGAGAATGTTAGATTAGTAGTTTGTAATAATGTGTTGGAGCATAATTGGCAAGAATATTGCAAAGAGGATTTCATCAGATGGTGGCACATTCGCGATATACTCCTTGTTAGCTCAGTATGTCAAGTATGTCAACCTTGAAAAAAGCACTGGCAAGCAATTCAGGCGCCTTGCATCAGATGCTAGATTGAAGTTTTTCAGTACGCAAAATGATGGAAAGGTTATCAACTCGAAGACAAAGGAACTGATTGAGAAGAGTGCAACGGCTCAGAGAATTCTGCTTGTTGCTGTCATGACGGGCACTTGTATGGTGATTGGCGATGGAGCGCTGACGCCTGCAATTTTAGTGATGTCAGTTGTGCAAGGAATTCAGTCTGCAAGGAACAGTAACATGAGCCAAGGCATTGTTGTACTTGTGTCATTTGTAATCCTGTTACTACTGTTTCTTTTTCAAAGACTCGGTATAAGTAAAGTTAGCTTCCTGTTCTCACCCATAATGATTTTCTGGTTCGTGACCAACATCATGATAGGACTATATAATATTGTGACATATTATCCTACAGCATTCAAGGCATTCAACCCATATTATATATACTATTACTTTTATGAACATCACAAACAAGGATGGGTGATGCTTGGAGGTGTAGTCTTATGTATAACAGGTGCCGAGGCCATGTTTGCAGACTTGGACCATTTCAACAGGAAGTCAATCCAGCTTGCTTTCTGTGTGTTGGTTTACCCATCTCTGCTTATCACATATACGGGACAAGCGGCATATTTGATAAAGAAACCAGGGGACATAGGCTCTACATTTTACAAAGCAATACCACAGCATGTTTATTGGCCAATGTTCATTGTGGCCACTTTAGTAGCCATTGTAGCCAGTCAAGCATTGATTACAGCAACATTCTCAATCATAAAACAGTCCATGGCTCTTAGCTGCTTTCCTCGAGTGAAGATTGTGCATACCTCACAAGATTACGAGGGTCAAATCTATTCACCTGAAGTTAACTATGTTCTCATGGTTATCTGCCTTGCAATTGTCGTAGGATTCCGGGATGGAACACAAATTGGCAATGCATATGGGGTTGCAGTGGTTGGGGTCATGTTCATTACGACGTGCATAGTAACCTCGGTCATGCTTGTGGTTTGGAACATGAATATTTTGCTTATACTACCCTTCACTCTGTTTTTTGCTTTATTTGAAGGCGTTTATCTATCATCTGTATTGAAATAAGGTGCCACAGGGAGGTTGGTGTCTCTTCCTAATTGCAGCAATTTTTATGGCCATAATGTTCTCTTGGAACTATGGAAAGCAGAAAAAGTACAAATATTTAGCACGGAGAAGACTCAGCATAGAAGGTTTGAATGGATTGGTTGCCAGGGTAAATTCACGTGTACCAGGAATTTGTTTCTTCTGCAGTGACCTTATTTCTGGGTTACCACCGATTATTGAGCATTATGTAACGAATGTGGGGTCTCTGCATGAATTTCTTATCATTGTCACCATAAGAATGGTTCCAGTCAAGACAGTGCTTTTGTCGGAGAGATTTATGGTTGGAAAACTAGAACCAAAGAGGGTATATAGATGCGTAGCCCAATATGGTTACAAAGACGCCCCAAACATGGAAGGATCTGAAATTTATCAACCAAGTTGTTGAAAGCATAAAAGACTATCTCAAGCTTACAGGAACTCATTCCTCCTCAATTGACAGAAGTTATGCAAGCAGAAATGGAGTAGCAGAAAGTAACAACTCTGTAGATGAAGAATTGCAGCGGCTTGAATTGGCAAAGAATACAGGGGTTGTGTATGTTCTAGGAAAAATTACACTGAAGACAAATAAGAGCACTGGTCCTTTTGAAGGATTAGTGATTGACAAGTTCTACAGGTTTCTCCAAAACAATTGCAGGCCGACTCTGTCTACCTACAATATACCACCTGGGCGTCGAGCGACCCACCTGGGCATTCTTCGCAGTGTAAAAATACAACGTGAGCGACCCACGCAGAGGTGAGCGACCCACGCATCAATAGAAGTCTGGAAAATGGTTGTATGCGCCCAGTCTTCATCCAAAACGACTTCAACGACATCCAAGACAACTTCAATGAATTACAAACAAGTTTTGATCATTGTGCAGTAAATTCTTATTATGCTGGTGGTGATTTTGATGACAACGTGCAATTGGTGCTCATTTTGGAGCTTCTGTCTTTCGCTGGTTTGTATAGTGTGGGCGGCATCCTCACTGGTGCATATATGGTAGGTAATTCGATAGTTTGGAGGTGTTATAATGGTTGCAAAGATACACTTGTTATGCTCTTTGGTGACTCAAACGGAAACTTTGTCAATTGTATTAAAAGTCAGCTCCATTTAGTTTTTATTGCCACGGTGAAAAGTCAAGGATAGAATCAAAGTAAAAACCCAAATTAAAACGTAGATTACCGAACACAGCAGAAGAATAGGATTAAATTTCCTATTTATAACTCCAGATTTCCTAATTCGAAGGGCCAACGCATTTCTAGAACATTTGGGGGCAGAAACGTGCAAAGTGGCATTTCCTAGGTGGCAGTCATTACACCATTTGGGCATTCGATTCAACATGTGTGGCAGCATGGAAACGTGCTCTCAGCAGAGACACTTGTCATGATATTTTGGGAGGATGGTATAATGATAAGGGAAGTAAATAAAAGTCAAAGGCCAAATTTAAAAACAGACAACTATCCCAGCAAGGAGATCGAATTTCTTGGCCTATTTTGGGTCTTCAAGCTGCAGTTCAGAAAGTTCAGCTCCATATTTTTCCTATTCATCAAGTCATCAACAGATTCGAGTAGAAGAAGGAGCGCTATTCTATCTTCAGGAAAGCTGATTGGTTTCTAGTTTTATTTGTTAATGATAATAAAGCAAATCCCCTGTTTTGGGTCGGGCTCTTTTTCTCTTGGTCCTATTTATGTATTGAAAAATCATTTGGCAAGGGGGGAGGGAGTTCTGAGAGCTAGGGTAGGAGAAAATTAGAGTTTATTTGTACAGTCTTAGACAGAGATTTTTAATGAAAATACCCAGCGCTGGCTTCTGAGATTCCTGTGGTATGAGATTTAACATTTGTGTCCTCTTTTGTTTCATATGTAGCCTGTTATGTGTTCATGTCATTTCATGATCATTTCCAATTGAACAAATCAAGTGTTAAGGTAGAATTCATATTTGGTATGCTCTGCCTTTAAGTTTGTTCATATTTAATGTTTTCTTCTGTTTGACAAGGATTCATCCTCTATGCCCTTGTCGGCTCCTCTACAGTCTTGCCATCCATTTAATCTCAATTTGATGTTAAATTTTCCTGCCTACCTTGCCTCAGGAGACAATCTGTGTTTTTGATTACATTTCTCTGTTCAAGCTGTTCTTTGCCTCACACAGCCCAGAAACCCAACATTTATCAAAAAACCCTTTTCTATCAGTTTACTAGCCTAAGATCAGCATTTGCTATCGGTTATCTCAGCCCCTTTGAAGATCCTTCGCTGAGTTTAACCCGGAGAGAGCCCTCTCCTGTCCTCGTAGGGCTAGCTACGAGGCTAAGGTTGGTTTGATGTTGCCTCGAACCTCGCCTCTTTCAGCCTGTGGCAGATTCGAGCGCTAACATAGTGGCGACCATACTGGGGAAGATGGTTTGCTGTTGATTTGACAGTCGACTTGTAGATTGTCTTGCCCCAGTGCAGGAAATCAAAGTTGCAGATCTGATGCTGATGGTGGACAGCAGTCAGACACATATGAAGGCTGAAACTTTCACCTGGCGACTCCAGCTCGATCTAGAGATTCCAATGCTCGCTGATCCACTCATGCAATGGTAGGGTATGTGGCAAACCCTGCACTTTCTGAAGCTGTAGAAGATGCTAGAAATTCGTTAGCGGATTTTGAAATTAATGAAGAATTTTTCAATGTCTTGCTTCAATGTTTGAAATCTCCAAAGTTTCCTCTTGAAACTAAAACTAGGTTCTGTGAGTTAATTGTTGAAAAGTTTGAGAAGGAGATTCAATATTTAAATGAGCAGATTCAGTCATATGACTTCCGAGATCCCAAAAAGTTCTTGGAAGCTCTTCCTCCTCCAAAACAGGAAACAATAGAGTTACCTGTGGATGATTGCATTGACAGTGTGCAGCTGGAGGTATGTATTGTGGAGTTGGGGCAGCAAACAGAGTTTGGCTTTCGCGATCCTGTTGCGATGTACATGGAAATGTTTTTCAGTTTGACTGATAGATCAAGTTGTCTTATACATAGCCAGATTCATTACGTGCATAAAGGGCTGCCAGCAATTACATCAGTGATCTGGTGGAAGCATTCTCAAGCGGCATCATTCTCAGGTTTGCTTGAGTGGTTGACCTGGCATTTCAGTATTACCTGATCTATTGTTTTTGCAGCAGAGTAGGGTAGATTTTGTAAATAAATAAGCAGTCCAAAGGGCAGCATTTTGTTCCAGTTTATTGCAGTTCTAGTTTGAGGTTTGCCAAGTTAGTTTTTCAAATCATTTCAGTCAGTTTTCAGTTAATAAGTTGATCATGATTCCATAGCCCAATGGATGGAGGCACTATATGCTCTCCCAAAGCTCTGCGGTTCTTGGCACCTCCAAGAAGCGGCAGCTTCCATCCCCATTGGAGCCAATGTTAGATTCCGTCTTGTCAGTCTACTGTCAGAGGCAAACTCACCAAGGTTCAATAAGTTTCTTATTTCGAGAGTTTTATCATTATTAATAATCAAGGATGACTCTTCTCCAAAACCCTGTTTTGGAGAAGAGAATGTCAGATTAGTAGTTTGTAATAATGTGTTGGAGCATAATTGGCAAGCAATTCAGGCGCCTTGCATCAGATGCTAGGTTGAAGTTTTTCAGTACGCAAAATGGTGGAAAGGTTATCAACTCGAAGACAAAGGAACTGATTGAGAAGAGTGCAACGGCTTAGAGAATTCTGCTTGTTGCTGTCATGATGGGCACTTGTATGGTGATTGGCGATGGAGCGCTGACTCCTGCAATTTCAGTGATGTCAGCTGTGCAAGGAATTCAGTCTGCAAGGAACAGTAACATGAGCCAAGGCATTGTTGTACTTGTGTCATTTGTAATCCTGTCACTACTGTTTCTTTTTCAAAGACTCGGTACAAGTAAAGTTAGCTTCCTGTTCTCACCCATAATGATTGTCTGGTTCGTGACCAACATCATGATAGGACTATATAATATTGTGACATATTATCCTGCAGCATTCAAGGCACTCAACCCATATTATATATACTATTACTTTCATGAATATCACAAACAAGGATGGGTGATGCTTGGAGGTGTAGTCTTATGTATAACAGGTGCCGAGGCCATGTTTGCAGACTTGGGCCATTTCAACAGGAAGTCAATCCAGATTGCTTTCTGTGTGTTGGTTTACCCATCTCTGCTTATCACATATATGGGACAAGCGGCATATTTGATAAAGAACCCAGGGGACATGGGCTCTACATTTTACAAAGCAATACCACAGCATGTTTATTGGCCAATGTTCATTGTTGCCACTTTAGCAGCCATTGTAGCCAGTCAAGCATTGATTACAGCAACATTCTCAATCATAAAACAGTCCATGGCTCTTAGCTGCTTTCCTCGAGTGAAGATTGTACATACCTCACAAGATTACGAGGGTCAAATCTATTCACCTGAAGTTAACTATGTTCTCATGGTTATCTGCCTTGCAATTTTCGTAGGATTCCGGGATGGAACACAAATTGGCAATGCATATGGGGTTGCAGTGGTTGGGGTCATGTTCATTACGACGTGCATAGTAACCTCGGTCATGCTTGTGGTTTGGAACATGAATATTTTGCTTATACTACCCTTCACTCTGTTTTTTGCTTTATTTGAAGGTGTTTATCTATCATCTGTATTGAATAAGGTGCCACAGGGAGGTTGGTGTCTCTTCCTAATTGCAGCAATTTTTATGGCCATAATGTTCTCTTGGAACTATGGAAGGCAGAAAAAGTACAAATATTTAGCACGGAGAAGACTCAGCATAGAAGGTTTGAATGGATTCGTTGCCAGGGTAAATTCACGTGTACCAGGAATTTGTTTCTTCTGCAGTGACCTTATTTCCGGGTTACCACCGATTATTGAGCATTATGTAACGAATGTGGGGTCTCTGCATGAAGTTCTTATCATTGTCACCATAAAAATGGTTCCAGTCAAGACAGTGCTTTTGTCGGAGAGATTTATGGTTGGAAAACTAGAACCAAAGGGTGTATATAGATGCGTAGCCCAATATGGTTACAAAGACGCCCCAAACATGGAAGGATCTGAAATTTATCAACCAGGTTGTTGAAAGCATAAAAGACTATCTCAAGCTTACAGGAACTCATTCCTCCTCAATTGACAGAAGTTATGCAAGCAGAAATGGAGTAGCAGAAAGTAACAACTCTGTAGATGAAGAATTGCAGCGGCTTGAATCGGCAAAGAATACAGGGGTTGTGTATGTTTTAGGAAAAATTACACTGAAGACAAATAAGAGTACTGGTCCTTTTGAAGGATTAGTGATTGACAAAGTTCTACAGGTTTCTCCAAAACAATTGCAGGCCGACTCTGTCTACCTACAATATACCACCTGGGCGTCGAGCGACCCACCTGGGCGTCGAGCGACCCACCTGGGCATTCTTCGCAGTGTAAAAATACAACGTGAGCGACCCACGCAGAGGTGAGCGACCCACGCATCAACAGAAGTCCGGAAAATGGTTGTATGCGCCCAGTCTTCATCCAAAACGACTTCAACGACATCCAAAATGACTTCAATGAATTACAAACAAGTTTTGATCATTGTGCAGTAAATTCTTATTATGTTGGTGGTGATTTTGATGACAACGTGCAATTGGTGCTCATTTTGGAGCTTCTGTCTTTCGCTGGTTTGTATAGTGTGGGCGGCGTCCTCACTGGTGCATATATGGTAGGTAATCCGCGATAGTTTGGAGTTGTTATAATGGTTGCAAAGATACACTTTTTATGCTCTTTGGTGACTCAAACGGAAACTTTGTCAATTGTATTAAAAGTCAGTTCCATTTAGTTTTTATTGCCACGGTGAAAAGTCAAGGATAGAATCAAAGTAAAAACCCAAATTAAAACGTAGATTACCGAACACAGCAGAAGAATAGGATTAAATTTCCTATTTATAACTCCAGATTTCCTAATTCGAAGGGCCAATGCATTTCCAGAACATTTGGGGGCAGAAACGTGCAAAGTGGCATTTCCTAGGTGGCAGTCATTGCACCATTTGGGCATTCGATTCAACATGTTTGGCAGCATGGAAATGTGCTATCAGCAGAGACACTTGTCATGATATTTTGGGAGGATGGTATAATGATAATGGAAGTAAATAAAATTCAAAGGCCAAATTTAAAAACAGACAACTATCCCAGCAAGGAGATCGAATTGCTTGGTCTTTTTTGGGTTTTCAAGCTGCAGTTCAGAAAGTTCAGCTCCAGATTTTGCCTATTCATCAAGTCATCAACAGATTCGAGTAGAAGAAGGAGCGCTATTCTATCTTCAGGAAAGATGATTGGTTTCTAGTTTTATTTGTTAATGATAATAAAGAAGATCCCCTGTTTTGGGTCGGGCTCTTTTTCTCTTGGTCCTATTTATGTATTGAAAAATCATTTGGCAGTGGGGGGAAGTGGAGAGAATTCTGAGAGCTAGTGTAGGAGAAAATTAGAGTTTATTTGTACAGTCTTAGACAGAGATTTTAATGAAAATACCCAGCTCTGGCTTCTGAGATTCCTGTGGTATGAGATTTAACATTTGTGTCCTCTTTTGTTTCATATGTAGCCTGTTATGTTTTCATGTCATTTCATGATCATTTCCAATTGAACAAATGAAGTGTTAAGGTAGAATTCATATTTGGTATGCTCTGCCTTTAAGTTTGTTCATATTTAATGTTTTCTTCTGTTCGACAAGGATTCATCCTCTATGCCCTTGTCGGCTCCTCAACAGTCTTGCCATTCCATTTAATCTCAATTTGATGTTAAATTTTCTTGCCTACCTTGCCTCAGGAGACAATCTGTGTTTTTGATTACATTTCTCTGTTCAAGCTGTTCTTTGCCTCACACAGCCCAGAAACCCAACATTTATCAAAAAACCCTTTTCTATCAGTTTACTAGCCTAAGATCAGTTTTTCTTATCAGTCATCTCAGATCCCATTGGACACCTTTCACCGAGTTGGCCCGGAGAGAGCCCTCTCCTGTCCTCGTAGGGCTAGCTACGAGGCTGAGCTTGGTTTGATGTTTCCTCGAGTTTTGCCTCTTTCAGCCTGTGGCAGAATCGAGCGCTAACATAGTGGCGACCATACTGGGGAAGATGGTTTGCTGTTGATGTGACAGTCGACTTGTAGATTGTCTTGCCCCAGTGCAGGAAATCAAGTTGCAGATCTGATGCTGATGGTGGACAGCAGTCAGACACATATGAAGGCTGAAACATTCACCCGGCGACTCCAGCTCGATCCAGAGATTCCAGTGCTCGTTGATCCACTCACGCAATGGTAGGGTATGTGGCAAACCCTGCACTGTGTGAAGCTGTAAAAGAGGTTAGAGATCAGTTAGCAGATTTTGAAATTAATGAAGAATTTTTCAGTGTCTTGCTTCAATGTTTGAAATCTCCAAAGTTTCCTCTTGAAGCTAAAACTAGTGTCTGTGAGTTAGTGGTTGAAAGAGTTGAGAAGGAGATTCAGTATTTAAATGAGCAGATCCAGTCTTATGATTTCCAATACCCTAAAAAGTTCTTGGAAGCTCTTCCTCCTTCAAAACAAGAAACCATAGAGCTGCCGTTAGATGTTTGCATTGACAGTGTGCAGCCGGAGGTATGTATTGCAGAGTTGGGGCAGCAAACAGAATCTGGCTTTTCTGATCCTATTGCAGCATACATGGAAATGTTTTTCAGTTTGACTGATAGATCAAGCTGTCTCATACATAGCCAGATTCATTATGTGCATGAAAGGCTGCCAGCAATTACATCTGTGATCTGGTGGAAGCATTCTCAAGCGGCATCATTCTCAGGTTTACTTGAATGGTTGATCTGGCATTTCAGTATTACCTGATCTATTATTTTTGCAGCAGAGTAGGGTAGATTTTGTAAATAAATAAGCAGCCAAAGGGCAGCATCTTGTTCCAGTTTTATTGCAGCTTTAGTTTGAAGCCAGTTTTTCAGTTATTTCAGTTTTCAGATCAAATCAGTTTGAGTTCAGTTTCAGTTTCGAAATTTAGTCATTAGTCTTTTGTCAAATAATGGATTCCATCGCCCAATGGATGGAGGCACTGTCTGCTCTCCCAAAGCTCTGCGGTTCTTGGCAGCTCCAAGAAGCGGCAGCTGCCATCCCCATTGGAGCCAATGTTAGACTCCATCTTGTCAGAAGCAAACTCACCAAGGTTCAATAAATTTCTTATTTCGAGAGTTTTATCATTATTAATAATCAAGGATGACTCTTCTCCAAAACCCTGTTTTGGAGAAGAGAATGTCAGATTAGTAGTTTGTAATAATGTGTGGGAGCATAATTGGCAAGAATATTGCAAAGAGGATTTCATCGAAAGGCAGCAGCTCAGCTCCGATCCCTGCAAAAGAGTGACAAAATACATCATTAGCAATCAGAGAAGGAAATTGTAAAACAGAGTTTCAATGTCAAAAGTACCAAAAGGCTGCCAAAATCTCAAATACTACACAGGATACTGGGCCCTCTCGAGTTATTGAATCCCAGTCTTGTTTGGGATCGCCCCCATCGGCCTTCAAACATATGGCAAGATGGGATGATATTCTGACTCTCCCTGTGCAAGAGCCATCCACTATAGAGTTCTCGTCATCTGACCTCAATTGGTTTAAGGTGGAGGGTTGGCGTCAAAATGTTGATGATGTTGCTCTCATTCCATTCTCCAGAGTTGAGGACTTTGTGAAAGGAGAGTGTTCCAGTGCTGAATGTCCTACTAGGTTTCGTGTTGAAGCAAGACGGAAAAAGGCAGAAGGCAGTTCATATAAGCCACGAGTTGATGGCTATCTTGAATACATATTATATTGGTGTTGTTATGGCCCTGATGACCACAGGAAGGGTGGAACGTCTCGGCCTAGCAGAAAGTGTATCAAACCATCAAAGAAAAAAAGTGCTGGACGACCACATACAAAGAGAGGCTGTTTGTGTTATTTCATTGTGAAACGCTTATATGCTCAGCCATCTATTGCCCTTATTATATACAACCAACGAAAGCATGTCGACAAGTCTGGTTCTCCTTGCCATGGACCACTTGATGACAATGCCATTGGAACACGGTT
Organism: Pinus albicaulis; assembly: GCA_034641835.2. Lineage (NCBI taxonomy): Eukaryota > Viridiplantae > Streptophyta > Pinopsida > Pinales > Pinaceae > Pinus > Pinus albicaulis. The sequence continues at coordinate 609,105,205 of CM076575.1, read as the reverse complement.
CATGTATGCTCCCTACATCTCAGAGGAGTTTCGATTACGGATTACATCAATGCTATATGCAGGATTTTCTGTAGAGAGCATAATGCAAAAGCATATGAAAGCTATTGAGAAACATGGTGTTCCTAGTAATCGTGATGATCTCCTCTCTCACAACTATGTACGGAAATTAGAGAGGGATATTAGACGGTCGTCATATGAACTGGACTCAGATGATGCAGCGAGTGTTAAAATATGGGTTGAAAATCATCGAAGCAAGGTATTTTATTATCAGGGTTCATCTGATACTGATGCTTTCATTTTGGGAATTCAAACAGAGTGGCAACTACAGCAAATGATTCGTTTTGGAAATAATAATCTATTTGCGTTGGATTCAAGTTTTGGGGTTAAAAAATTTTAGTATCCAGTTTATACTCTTCTTGTTTTTTATTCAAACCAAATTGCAATTCCCATAGCATGGGTCATTTCTGCAAGTTTTTCAAGTCATGATGTTCACAAGTGGATTAGAACACTTTACGATAGAGTTTGTGCGAAGGATTCCACGTGGAGGTTGAATGGCTTTATTGTTGATGACGCATTGACAGAAACTGCTAAAATTAGGGATGTTTTTCAGTGTTCGACTCTGTTATGCCTCTGGCGTGTTCGGCGTGCATGGCAATCACAATATTTAGCAAATATGATCCATAGCTGGGCAAACAAGTTTCATTTCCTACGATCCATAGCATACAAGTCGAGATTTGGAGATTGGAAGGCCGTAATCAAGTTTAAAGCAGCGTTGACTGGGTTTGGAGGTCGAGCGACCCACCCGGGCGTCGAGCGACCCACCTGGGCGTTCTTCGCAGTGCAAAAATACAACGTGAGCGACCCACGCAGAGGTGAGCGACCCACGCATCAACAGAAGTCCGGAAAATGGTTGTATGCGCCCAGTCTTCATCCAAAACGACTTCAACGACATCCAAAACAACTTCAATGAATTACAAACAAGTTTTGATCATTGTGCAGTAGATTCTTATTATGCTTGTGGTGATTTTGATGTTGAAAGAATAGTGGCAACATTCAGCAAATTAGTAGATCCGATTTGAAATTGTTTCAATCTGATCTTGAGAACGCCGGATTCAGCTGCATTGAAGAAGTTGGCAACGGAAGGGAGAAACGCAGTTGGAAATGCCAGAACGTTGTCAAAGGCAAATTTCAAAAGTTATTTTTATTTAAATTTAGTGACAGGTGGCATTTTCATGAGGGCGCATGATGGCTATGGATTATTTCTTTTGTAATGACAATTAAATAATGTTTTGAATGGGATTACGATTGAACGTGGCAATCCCTTGGGAAAAAGCGCACTTCCATTTGTTCCTCGTTAATGGATTACTGCAAGAGTTTCTTCCTTTATTGATAATTGCAACATTATCTTGCGACCATGCAACCGTGCTCAATACAGTTGTCACCATGAGCTGAAAGGACAGGATTTTAGTTTAAAATTGTTTTATTAAAATGACAAATGTAACACAACCAAAGAATGCGAGTTGGTTTAAGATTTAAATCCTGATCCTATGAAGATTTGCGCTTCAGCATTTATCTTTTAAATGATCAGAGAATTTTTAGGGACACGGTTCTGTTTTAGAATAGATGAAAATGCTCTTTCCTATTTTTTGGTAATTGCAGTTGAAACAGCACCTTTGTTGTTGGACCGATTAGTTTTTTCCCTTAGCAGATTTTTATTTATTAAAAAAATCATTTGTAAAAGGGGGAAAAAAGAGAGTTCTGAGAGTTAGTGTAGGAGAGAGAACAGAGCTTCCATTGTACTGTCTTTGACAGAGATTTTAATGAAAATACTCAGCGCTGGCTTCTGAGATTCCTGTGGCTTGAAATTTAGCATTTGTGTCCTCTTTTGTTTCATATGTAGCCTGTTATGTGTTCATGTCATTTCATGATCATTTCCAATTGAACAAATGAAGTGTTAAGGTAGAATTCATATTTGGTATGCTCTGCCTTTAAGTTTGTTCATATTTAATGTTTTCTTCTGTTCGACAAGGATTCATCCTCTATGCCCTTGTCGGCTCCTCAGCAGTCTTGCCATTCCATTTAATCTCAATTTGATGTTAAATTTTCTTGCCTACCTTGCCTCAGGAGATAATCTGTGTTTTTTATTACATTTCTATGTTCAAGCTGTTCTTTGCCCCATGCAGCCCAGAAAAACCCCATCATTTATTAAAAAACCCTTTCATATCAGTTTACTAGCCTAAGATCAGCATTTACTATCAGTTATCTCAGCCCCTTTGAAAGATCTTTCGCTGAGTTTAACCCGGAGAGAGCCCTCTCCTGTCCTCGTAGGGCTAGCTACGAGGCTAAGGTTGGTTTGATGTTGCCTCGAGCCTCGCCTCTTTCAGCCTGTGGCAGATTCGAGCTCTAACACCTTCTACTTGGGTGACAGTATTGGTGTACAAGACAAAAGAGGCCCATGCATGATGAGGGTTCTTTTTACCGCCGGATATAGATTTGGACATGCCATTGATGTTGATGGCCTTGGCCACTGCTTCAGGAAGTCATCCAGGAGCAAAGGGCCGAGAATGACCAGCTGAAAGACCAATTGCAGAAGGCTCAGTGGGTGATTAACTATTTGGAGCAGCGCAACAAACAGCTTGAGGATGAGCTCACATTTTATGAGGTACGTCAAATCCGTGAGGACAGACAATGGAATCGAAAGAGACCTGGTGACATGACACCAGCTGACAGAGATACTGTACTCACGCGTGTGAATATCCATCTAGAGAAGTTGTTGGCGAAGGCCAATCGAGACAAAGACATGCTTCGCCACATGAAAGGCCATTATTGGGCTCGCATGCATGTGTGCAAAGCGAGAATGAAGATCATGAAGAGGAGGTTGCGCAAGGCACTTAGACGGCAGAAAAGGCCTAATCCACTTCGGATTTTGGCCGAGGCTTCATTGACCGGGCAGGAAACATAATGGAGGACCTCCGCTCCGAATTTGGGCAAATTCAGAGAAAATTTTGTCATTTTCAAATTTTTGGGTAAAAAAAACAGGTTTTGCAGTTACGTGAGTCGCGCGCTCATGCGCTCACTTTTTTTTGGGACACTTGCTGGAGGAAATTTTTACATTTTTGGATTTTTCATGGTTAATTATGCATCCTCTGAAGTCAATTTAGCATTTCATCAAAATCTGGATGGTCAAAAAGCTCAAAAACACCATGAAAACCACCTTGCTGCCACCTTTTGCACCAGCAGGGAGTACCTCTGGGAGAATGAGGTTTTGGAGGGTCAAATGAGCTCCAACTTCAGAAATTCCACTTGGGTTGGAAAGTAGACATCCAGGGCTTTCCAACGAGCTATCATGAGCTCAATTTGGATGCCGGGAAGTACCTCAAATTCAGCCTGGAACATGAGCGACCCACACGGCTCAGGAGCGACCCACTTGAAATTTTTCCTGAATTTTCAGCTGCCAGCTCAGTTTTTCGCCTAGTAAGGACCAGTTTTGCTTATGGATAGAATTTTTGGGTTTTTATGATGTAAATTCATGTTTGGCATGTAACTTTGGCTTATTTTTATCTCTTCTAGAAGATTCACTCTCAAATGAGTAAAAAATCATGTAATGGATCATTTTCCACTCTTTTAGAGGCAAGTGGTTAGCTGCCTAGATTGTAGTTCCATGATTAGAATTGGTTGAAACTGATCCCTGAAGAGGGAATTCGACCCCTAGAGGTGGGGAAAGGGGTTAGAGTGATCTATATATTGTAATTTCCGAGGCATTCTACAGGTTGGACTCTTGGGATACTTTTGATATCATTGTACATACTTTTCATATTTTGGCTAAGGAAAGATCAGGGGTTTTGCGGCACTTGTTGGGATCCTTGTGGTGTTCTTTTCTTGATGGTGTTTCTTCTTTGTTTACTGTAAGTTTCTTCATGTTTAATGTATGCCATCCTTTCATTATGCTTCTGAACTAAGTTGAATGAGTGAAATAAGGTTGAATCCATTGTTTACAGTGCTTAGCCTTTGAATTCAGTTAGTTCTATATGTTTTCAGCTGTTTGGAGAGGATCCAAGTTCTTCTTTGCCCTCTTCAGCTCCTCGTCGGTCTAATCTATCCATAAATCCAATTTAAAGCATCAAGATCATCACCTATCTCGCCCCAACTTGAACTCTGCAAAGGTCTGACCTTATCCCCGGACCCAAAACTTGTTTTCCCATTACTCCAGCGAAAACCCAAAAAACCAAAAACAAACATACCTATCTCTTTACTAGCCTAAAATCAGTTCCTATTGTAAGTCATCTCGCATTCTATTGCTTATTTTCTCGAGATTGACGGAGAGAGCCCTCTCCTGTCCTCGTAGGGCTAGCTACGAGGCTGAGCGTGGTTTGATGTAGCCTTGAGTTTTACTTCATTTCAGCCTGAGGTAGATTTGAGTGCTAACACTTTGGAGGGAACATACTCCAACTTCACCTTTTGTTCAAGCACTTGTTCACGTAAGAATTGATACTTGATGGGAATGTGCTTGGTCTTGGAATGCATAACAAGATTCTTTGAGATACTGATGGCACTTGTATTATCACACATAATGGAGATAGGAGGTGAACATTTGATTTGAATGTCTTGTAAGGTTTGCATCATCCAAAGAAGTTGAGTGCAACATGAAGCGGCAGCCACATATTCTGCTTCTGCTGTAGATAAGGCAATAGAGTTTTGCTTCTTACTGAACCAAGATACTAACCGGGGCCCCATATAGAATGCACCACCACTAGTGCTTTTCCGATCATCAACATTTCCAGCCCAATCTGCATCAGTGTAAGCATGAAGAGTGAGATCAGCATTCTTTGGATACCATAGTTGAAAGTCTTGAGTTCCTTGTAGATATTTGAATATTATTTTGACAGCCTGAAGATGAGACTCTTTTGGATTAGCTTGGAATCGTCCAAAAATCCCAACTGCATGCATAATGTCTGGTCTAGTCCCAGTGAGATAAAGTAGACTTCCTATCATAGATCTGTATTCTGGTTGATTCACCATGGGAGAATCATCATGAGAACCGAGATTACATCCGGTTATCATTGGTGTACTTATAGGTTTGCACTCTTCCTTGCCATATTTCTTCATGATTTTCTTAAGATATTTTTCTTGTGATAGGAATATGCCATATGTTGCTTGTTGCACTTGCAAGCCAAGAAAGAATGTTAGTTCCCCAAGTAAAGACATTTCAAATTCTTGCTGCATAACAGAAGCAAATTTCTGACTCATATATTCTTCATTACTTCCAAAAATGATATCATCAACATATACAACCACAATCAATAGTTTATCATTTTCAGTTTTTGTGTATAAATTGCTATCAGCAGACCCCTTTGAAAATCCTTGTTGATGAAGATATTTGTCAAGACGATAATACCATGCCCTTGGAGCTTGTTTGAGACCATATAGAGCCTTTTTAAGTCTACAAACAAGATTTTCATCATTTCCCAAAATGAATCCTTCAGGTTGTTCTATATAAACTTCTTCTTCTAGATCACCATTGAGAAAAGCAGATTTAACATCCATTTGATAAAATTTGATTTGTTGGAAGCTTGAAAAAGCAAGAAACATTCTTATGGCTTCAAGTCTGGCTACAGGAGCAAAATTTTCTTCAAAGTCTATACCTTCTTGTTGAGCATACCCTTTGCAAACAAGTCTAGATTTATTTCTTATAACATCCCCATTCTCATTTAACTTGTTTTTGAATATCCATTTAGTTCTAATGACATTTTTGTCATGAGGTCTTGGTACTAATTCCCAAGTGTGATTCTTTTCAATTTGATCAAGCTCTTCATTCATGGCTTGAATCCAACATTCATCTTTGCTAGCTTGATTGACATTGTGTGGTTCAATAGTGGATAGAAATGCCAGATAGATAGAAGATCCCACAAGAGTCCTTCTTGTTTGTACACCCGATCCCTTATCTCCCAAAATTTGAGATTCTAGATGATTCTTTTGAACATATCTGGATGGAGCTTTTTCAGATAAATCATCTTCAGGTTCTTCATTGGGTTCACTGTCTATATCATTGCTATTTGATGTAGAAGGACATATGTCACCATCGTCTTCATTTGTTGTTTGTTTTTCTTCTTTTGGGGCTGCAGGAGACTCATCAATAACAACATCAATACATTCAAAAATCTTCCGAAGTCTTTTATTGTAACATTTATATGCTCTACTCCTAGAGGAGTAGCCAAGAAGTATTCCTTCATTTGCTCTGGATTCAAACTTGCCAAGTTTTTCATCATTATTTTTGATAAAACATCTGCTTCCAAAAACTCTAAAATGCTTCACAGTGGGAGGATTACCATACCAAAGTTCATATGGAGTTTTGTCACTATTTACATGAACATGTGCCTTGTTAATAATATTTACCGCGTATGTGCTGCTTCTCCCCAAAATGTGTCAGGTGTTCCGGAATCATCAAGCATAGGTCTAGCCATTTGTTGAACTGTTCTATTCATTCTTTCTGCTACGCCATTTTTTTGTGGAGTGCCGGCTACAGTAAACTGTCTTTTTATGCCATGTTGTTCACAAAATTCAAGGAATTCATCTGAAGTATATTCTCCTCCTCGATCAAATCTAAGACACTTGATTTTTAGATCTAATTCATTTTCAACCAGAGCTTTGAAATTCTGAAATTTCTCAAATGCTTCATCTTTGTGTTTAAGCAACCCAATCCAACACATTCTAGAGAAATCATCAATAAAAAAGATATAGTATTGTTCACCATGTGGTGAATTTTTCCTCATAGGTCCACATATGTCAGTATGAATGAGTTCAAGAGGCTTATTTGATGATCCTTCCTTGGCATTAAACTGTACTCTAGTCTGTTTACCAAATTGGCAAGACTTGCATATGATATTTTTAGGTAGAGTAATATTGGGAAGATCACAGATAACTTTAAGTCTGCTTGATTTGTTGATCTGAGAGAAGCTCAGATGCCCCAACCTTCTATGCCATAGCCAGTTTTCTGAAGATTTACTCAAGTAAAATTGTTCTTTTCAGTTCTTCAATACATACAGGTTGCTTGGAGTTATTTTTCCTTTTATAATTGTTTTACCTGTATCAAGATCACGTACCACACATTCTTTTGAACTAAAGACAACTTCAGTTCCTTGATCACACATTTGACTTACACTTAACAGGTTATGCCTTAATCCATCCACATACATGAAATCGTTAGCTTTCACCTTTTATTTTAGAAACACAGACCCTTTTCCCTTAATTACCGCAGGAGTATCATTTCCAAATGTAACCTTCTTTTCCTTTTCTAGAGCACTATATGAAATAAGTTTGTTTTTTTCACCTGTCATGTGTCTTGAGCATCCACTATCAATGTAACATTGATTTTCTTCACCTTCTGCAAATAATGCTATGCCACAGTTTTCAACCTGTAATTCCTTCTTTTTCCACACTTTGGAGCTTGAAGGAAAATTCTCTTTGGATTGAACTTTTCTCCTGCATTTAGATTCTTCATGGCCAAAGTTATTGCAATAAGCACATTCAACTTCATTTAGAAGAGGAGAAAATTTGTTATAGGTATTCTTCTTTGTTTCAATATCAATCCTTTTCTTTCTTGCTTCTCTTGTCATGATGGTTTTATATGCAACACATTGAATGACTTTATGACCAAAATTGTGACATGAGAAACATTTTCCATTGAAGAAGAAATTTCTGCGATCATGAAATCTTCTACCTGAATTTACCTATTGATTGGTTTTTCTTTGAAAGATATTCCTGTTAGTGTTCTTTGAATTGAGATGATCATGTTTTACCTGTAAAGATTATTTATTCCCTTGCTGAGTGGCAGAATGTTGTAAACCAGTTGTAGTTGCTTTTAGATAATTTGGTGCTGAAGCCTGAGAAGATTCTCCAGTATATTCAAGACCTGTCTTTATAAGAGGAGAACGTTGTATGTTGATAATCTCATCCAAGGTTTCAGATCCTTTAGCAAATCTGAGATTCAGAGTCTTTACTTTCTCAAGTTCTTTTCTTAGACTTACCACTTCACATTCTAATTTCTCATTGTGTTTCTTCTCTTCTTCAATCTGATTTTTCAGAATCTCTATGATTATTTTAATTTCTTCTAAGCATATTTTGAGTTGATTGTTTTCATCAAGAAAATCATTGTCCTCTAGAGCATCCATAAAAGTATCCTTTTCTTCTCTAGATTCTTTTTCAAATGGCATGAGAAGTCTAAGATCTTGTTCACATTCTTCCTCACTATCAGATAACCCATCACTATCTTCATGAGTATAGTAACTTTTTCTAGTGCTAGACAGGTTCTTATTCCTTCTTGCTACTTCCTTCCCTTTTGAAGATGTCTCTTTATAAGGACACTTAGCAGCATAATGACCAAATCTTCCACAATCAAAACATTTGAAAGGAAACTTACCTCTAAACCGTCCTGTGCCAAGTTGAAGTTTCTTTACAAAATTTACGTCATCTTCTTCTGAGATATATCCTGATCCTTCTGATTCTTGTACTTATTTTTTTTTTGTAGAAGCTCTAAAGACAACTTCTTTGACTTCATATGGTCCTCCTCTTCTCATTTCATGTGCAGTTAGTATGCCATGAAGTTGCACCACAGTAAGATTTTGAAGATCCTGTTTTTCTTCAAGAGCAGAGACTTTTGACTCAAATTTTGTCGTTAGAGATCTTAAAATTTTCTCAACAAAAGTAGATTCGCTTATTGTTTCTCCTAGATTTCTCATACGATTTACAACATCATCAAGACGTAAAAAGAAACTGGCAATACTCTCATCACTATGCATCTTCAAATTTTCATATTCAATTCTGAGAGTTTGGAGTTTTGCACTTTTTACCTTTGCATCACCTTCATAACTTAGAATGATTTTGTCCCATATTTTCTTTGCTGTATTCAACTGCATGACTTTGAAAAATTCAGATTCATTTAGACTTCCTATTAGAGCATTGACCGCCTTTGCATTTGATTCATAATTCTTCCTTTCCGTCGGATCTGTTGGTACTGCGGCTGGATATTGATATCCTCCTTCATCCTTGTTTTCCAGAAGATTAAATTATTTTCGTTAAAGAGCGGAGGCCTGATAGATGCTATTCCTTCTTGATTTCTCATCTTGCTTGATCTTCCTTTTAGCAGCTAAGCTTTTCCAGAAGGACCTGCTCTGAAACCAATCGTTGGGAAAAAATACTGAGAGGGGGGCTGAATCAGTATTTAGTGTTGACTGAATTTTTTTACTTTTTCTTTCTTTTAAACCCATACGCTACTTTATTGAACACAACTCACGTATATACGCGGATATCCTTAAGAAAAATTGCGTATGTCCAGAGATCTAATCATGCATTTAATTCTTAACTTAGATTATTGCATCATTCATTCATCATATGTTTAGTAAGCAGTAAACAGGTGTAGTAAGAACAGAATAAATCATCACACATAAGAAACACACATGAACACCAGGATTTAAGGTGGAAACCCAATTCGGGAGAAAACCACCGCTGCAGTCGTCTCAGTCTTCAATATTTATTATATAAAGAAAACTTCTTAAAACCATGTACTAGCGCAGAATCATACCAGCACACAGGCACCCACCTGCATAAGGCCACAACCTTCTCTCATTTACCAGCCTCTCCTGGAAGGGAGCTACAACCCCCTGCTCTCGTTTACTAGCCTCTCCTGGAAGGGAGCTACTATCCCTTGCTCTCATTTACCAGCTACTACTGGAAGGGAGCTACTACCCCCTCACTGAAGGCTTCGACCCTCAGCACCACTGCAGACCACGTTTCATCAATTTTAAAACTGGATCAAAGAGCTTCAACACAATCCTTCACTTATCAAAAAACATACTTTGCCCAATACTTCAAACAGAACAGAGAGACCACTGTAACTAGAATATCAGAGATAACCCAGACTTTAGAATAGATATGTAGATGTAAACTCAACCCAGATCATTCATTGATTCAAATATCATACGTTACTTTTATTCACTGAAGTCGCGTGTATACGCGATTTTCTGCTCACCAACCTACGTAGGACTCAGTGCATAGTAACTTTGTATACGCGAATTTTTTTCACCATTTCTGCGTATGCACGTGCTTTCCTTTTCACCAACTAGCTTATTCTTCTGTGTTTTCTTTCTTTCAGAATTAGTTCAGACTCATATTTAGATCTGAAATCAGATTTCTGTTTCTGACAATCTATCATCCATGCAGAGCTGTTTATATAGTCATTCTTCCTTCATCAATTTAGTCATTGAATCATCAAACAAGCTGATATTTAATCAACATAATTAGCAGCACAATCAACATTCAAACAACCCAGATCTGTATGAATACATCCTTGAAAGATAGCAGTAAAACAACATAACAGATTAGACATTTCATTCCACACACTTCAACAAAACCATAGATTCCATATGCGCTTTTACTTCACTGAACCTGCGTATATACGCGCTTTTACAGAGGAAAATCTGCGTATACTTTAGTGCATTTTATTCTTTAGAAACCCTGACTTCCATACGCGCTTTTCTTTAAGCGGACCCGCGTATATACGTGCTTTTACCGAGACAAACTAGCGTATAGATCTATAAAAGATAAAATTTTCAGAATAGTCCAGATCTATAAACTTAGTCAGATTTCTTCAATTTCTTCATCAGACTTGCGCCAGGTCTTCATCATTTCTTTTCAGATCATCCTAGAGAGTCATCATTTCTAGATCTAGAGATCTTGAACCTTCATCATATCCATAGGTGCATCATATATTCAGATCTATCAATCAAGAGCAGAGTTCAACCATGCAGATATACTTCAGAGTGAAGTATTCATTTAAACCTAGACATATGCACACATTGCACTATTATTCTCTTCTCCTTATATAGGTTTAGCCTTTATCAATACCATGAGTCAAAACCACTCAACCACTCATGGTATTCTTGGACAGGATCAAATAGATAATCCAGCGCTCAATACTATGGGCCAATACCATCGTTATGTCCCCTGGTTTTATAAATTTAGAGCGCAAATAGGCATACGCTACTTGTTACGTACTTTTCCGCGTACATACGCTACTTCGCCTTTACAAACCCACGTATGCTTTGTGACATATCATATTTATCATTTCTTTGACACTTACTTAAATTTCTTTCTCTGCTACTTCTGAGCTGCTTGTAGATACATCAGATTTACATCGTTAATACACTCATTAAGTCAGTTTCCATCAAATTCATCAAGTAGGTTGCCATCAAGGACAACACATTGCATCATATTGCCCAACAAAGTTGTCCAAAAATGCTTAGGAAACAGCATCGACTATAGGTCCGTTTTGATGGGTAGTAGTTCCGAGGGATAGCTCGTGTAATGCTTGGCATTGACATTTGAAGGGTCATAGCAATAGAAACTTGGGAAACTCCCCGGGATGGGTGTGCTCGGTTGTTGAACAAATGTTTGCACGTAAGATTGATATGAGTACGAGAGTACTGTGCCATCTTGTTGAATACTTGCAATGCATTCCTTGGTTAATTTGAAGTGTACCGAATATTTTGTTGAACTTGGGAGAAACCAAATTGTCCAAGTGGCTGAAAAAGTTGATTATGTTGGGTATTTTGGGGTAGGTTGCAAATATTGTTGAGTAAACGAGGGATTCATATAGTGTCTATCCATGGATAAGGAGTTCCACCGAGGGTTGTGATGCATAAAGGTTGACCATAACCTGAAGCAGGCATTGGACCATAATTTTGATAATTACTGGGAATAGGAAGCCCTACAAACGTAGGATAAGTTCCAGTGAAAGGTTTTCCTCTCGAAAGAGGTTGCTACCCCTAGCTGGAATGTAACCACCTGATGATCTATATTGAGGATTATTCCCGAAAAACATATAAATATGGTCTATAGTAAAAGTTTGGATGGTAGAATCAAATAAACCAGTCGTCATCGTAGAAGCTTGAGAAACAGGAGATGCTTCTGAAAAATTTCCAGAAAGTGACTGATACCCAAGAGGAATAGAAGGACCACCATACAAAAATATTTCTAGAGAATATGAAAACATGGATGAATCAATAGACATGTTTCAGAAGCCATGTTAGATGTATTATACCTGGGTAAAGAGTAAAATGGAGTTTGGTGTCGTGGATGTCTCGTAACTAGAAGAATGTGGAAAAATCGGGAGAATTGAATATACCAAGGATCTGGTCAAAAAGGAGTGAAAGTAGAATCTAAAGGCTATATTGGTTCACTATACCTTAAATCTAAAGATACTTGACGACAGGGAATTCCAACTTCTTCTTCTTTGTCAATGGTTTCTTCAATGCTAATAAGGCCAGGAGGAAGATTCTCAATGATGATAAGCTTTACTTGAGGTGAATGAGGACAAATAGGAGTAGGGTCTATAACATTCGAAGGTGACTCAGATGAAATGGAATCAGACTCGGGTTCAAATATTTCTGGTTCAATAAGCGTTATGACTAAGAACTCACTAGTGATAGATTCAATCATGGACGCTTTAAAAATTTCGGTGAATTTTTTCAAAGTCTCTTTCGTATGTTTGAGGTCTATTACCATTGAAATCATGATGTATTATAATATGATTCTCCTTTTAGAAGACCCAAGCCATGATTGAACCTTTCGCTATTTAAATTGACTGGGTGTATATTTAGGCAGGAAATCCTAATATTATATCTACTAAGGTTACCAACAGCATAATTCAACTGGGAATAAGATACTTATATACATGCAAGGGAAGAGAGTATCAAAGCTCAATCCTTGAAAGTTCCCCTCAAAATGGTAAATAAGAGGTTTACTAACAAGTGATCCTGCCTCGACAATGGTTAATCCGAGGTTTACCATTTGTAATATGTCACATATTCTATCTTTACCAATGAAGTAGGTATCGATTACCCAATTAAAGTCCGACATGACCTCGTGCTTGAATCGTGTTATCCACCGAGATTCTCCCATCACACACTATTTTATCTTCATGCACAATACAAGCACTTAATTGATCATCAAGAAATAAAATCAATTGCATGCACTCATTAAAGCCATAAAAATTCACACATATGAACACAGATGGAATGGGGAAAGCTAAAGTTGAAAACCCCCAACTATCCGTATATTATATATGTCATAGATATCATGTAACAATCATCATACAAAGCTCCTCACAAGCTCTTAGTATAATCTCCACTTGCTAAGACACTAATCAAGCTAGATCTAGCAAAACACATGCTCCACCGCCACTTGATAGCCTCGCCCTCTACCGCGCAATCCCCGTGAAGAATGCCTCTTGATGAGAATTGATTACTCCCGCCTTGCTCACACAAATACCGTATAGGCATATCTATCGAGTGTTGGATGCAAACCATGCATCACTTATAGTCACAATTGATAGTCACACTTGCCCTTTCACCTTTCTCCGCACCTGTCTCCACCGAAACTCGTCCATGCACCGAAGTTAACCGATGTATTCTTTAGTTGATTAATGAGTTTATAATTAGTGAATTAATTAATAATTAATTCACACCACTCTCACTAATTGTATCAATCATTAAAATAGATAGAAATAGCTCAACTATATTTAGATTAGTTAAACTCGAACACAACTCCATTAACTTCCTCAACTCCACCAAACTTTCAAGCATGAGTTCTGAATCAAGTATCCATGAAATAGCTCCACATAACCCTCGGTGAATAGTTTAATTTCTTCGTCAACTCCCCGTGCTACATCCGTGCACTTAACTAAAGTGATCCAAGAGAATAAGATAATGTTTATAGTCCAAATATTATTAAGAGCTAATAATATTCGATATATCTATTTTTAGGGACTACAATCTAAAAATAGATTCCACCCAATATGTCTAAAAATAGAAATCCATCTATTTACAACCTCTGACCAACCATCCACAAATAGCATCCCAACTCATAGAATACATCTGACGTGTCTAAAAATATACAGTTCAAAAAATAGACTTTGCGACAAAAATCAATTGTGGTGTATTCCCACCTTAGTTTCGTGATCACTTTCCAACTAGGATTAGGAATGATAAATTTTGATGCCCTATCCATCGTTTCTTGTTGCAATCTTCAACAATTCCAAGAATGCAATACAGTGAAAAAATGTATCCAAATTTATTATTTAGGAATAGAAGATAAATCTTATAACCAAGCCTCGATGTCGCACAAACCTCGTTGAAAAATACCGAGAGAGGGGGGTGAATCCGCATTTAGTGCGTATTTAAAAACTATTTAATTTTTCTCTGCTTTAAATCCATACGCTACTTTTTACCGAACACAACTCGTGTATATACGCGGATAACCGTAAGGAAACTCGTGTATGCACGTAGATCTAATTATGCACTTAATTCTTAACTTAGATCGTTGATTTATTCATTCATCGTATGTTACATAAAGAACAAAAGGCAAAGAAGAACGAATAAATCATCACACATCATCAACACACATGAACACCAGGATTTAAGGTGAAAACCCAATTCGGGAGAAAACCACCGCCGCCGTCGTCTCGCCTTCTCAATACGATGCATGAAGAAAACTTTACAATCATGTACTCGGGTGCGTACCATACCAAAGACGTTGTGTACCAACCCGCCGTAAGGCACAGCAACCTTCTCTGCTTACCATCCTCTCCGGAAGGGGAGCAACAACCCCCCGCTCTCGTTTACTGGGCCTCACCTCGGAAGGGAGCTACTACCCCGCCTATTACCGCTACTTACCGGAAGGGGAGCTTCAACCCCCGACCGAAGGCCTCGACCCCCGCACTCCATCGGGCACCACGTTTCATCAATTTTCAAACTCGGATCAAATAACTTCAACATAACTTCACTTATCAAGAAACATCCCTTTCCCATTGCATCAAAATGTAATGTTAAAACCATTGTAACCAAAATATCGCAGATAGCCTGGGATTTCCTAATAGATAAGCGTAAACTCAATCACTTTGAGCAACCATCAGGCTTAGATACTATATGCGTTTTTAAAAATGTACCCGCGTATACACGCGCTTTTAATGAAGCGAACCCGCGTATACATCCGTGCATTAAAACCCTACGTCCATACGCGCTTGTTTAAACATCCGCGTATACATGCGCTTTCCATGAAAATGAATCTCGCGTATAGATCTATAAAAGATAAACTTTAAGTGTATCAAACCGTATCTATGAACTTACCTAGATTTCTTCAATTTCTTCAATGATTTGCGCCAGTCTTCAATACTTCTTTAGATCATCCTAGAGATTCATGATTTCCGTATCTAGAGATGTTGAACCTTCATCATATTCATAGGTGCATCATAGATTCGTATCTATCGATTAAGAACAAGAGTTCAACCATACGTATAAACTTCGTAGAGTGAAGTATTCATTAAAGCCCAGACACTTGCCCCCCTTGCACAATGATCTTCTTCTCCTTATATAGATTATCTTTTTTTTAATACCATGAGCCAAAACCACACCACTTCTAATGGTATTCCTGGACGGGATCAAATAGATAATCCAGCACTCAATACCATGGGTCAATACCATGGTAAAAGTCCCTTGGTTTCATCAATTTAGAGCGCAATTAGCATACGCGACTTGGCACGTACTTTTCACGTACATACGCCATCGATCTCAACAAACCCGGAGATTTGTGACATAATTGTTTAACATTATTCATCAAGGTGTTCCAACAATCTCCCCCTTACTCATTAAGTGTGTTCCCATCAAGTGCAAAATTTTCATCAAATAGGTTGCCATCAACTTTATCAAGTAGGTTGCTATCAAGGACAACACCATATTGCCAACAATCTCCCCTTGGACTTGATGGCAACCATGATGGTGTTTGATCATCACAATGTATAGATACAATGATTATAACCATTATGCAGACACCATGATATTTCTCATTCAAACATATTCAAACACCACATGTTACTCTCCTTTGACATCAAGGGAAAAGGGCGGATCAAAACCAAGACACAGTTTTGCTTCCCTTGTATAAAGAAGAGCTTTGTAGAAATGATGTGTACTGAAGTTACCATGCTCCCCCTGAGTTCATGCTGAAACTTTAAACATATTTATCAAAGAAGTACATGACTCTATGACCTTCCTATCACCAAGGACTCATACTTACATCAAAGATCCAACCAAGTGGATTTACATATGTGACTCAAGTACCCAATCAAGTGGGTTTACAAATTTTGACTCAACTATCCAACCAAGTGGATTTACAAAAACACCAAGTCCTTACATGACTGAATATTGCAAATTTACATCATAGGTCTCAACATGACCTTTACATCAAATTACAAATATGACTTTTGATAACCAAAACCAAAAAGGACTTCAAGAAAGTGATCATATTTCAGAATCATAATGCCAGCAATGCATAATACTCAACAAGACTAATGCTCCCCCTAAGCCTGTACATCAGTTTACTCCTTCATCTTCCCCTTAGCTTTTGCATCCTGAACACTTTCAACAGCATATCATCAAGGTATCTTCATCAAATATCAAAGAGTGAAACAAAACTATGAGAGCTGAAACATCACTGTATATACCATAATAAAGATCGCAGATATCAAACAATACGTGTACCGTATAAAAAATGCCGACCCAAACAAAATTTGTCGAAGACCAACTATACGCGGCTTTCCGTGTATAAAATCGCGTATATACGCGATTGTCTTTCGTAAAACCCACGTATCCATTTTAATTTTCCAATTTAATCGCATCTCGATCTTCGAGAGGTAGACAACACCCAACTTCGTATGAGATATTCGGAACGCTTCCCTCGCGCAGGTTTGGTAAATATATCAGCAACTTGTTCTTTTGAGGGAACATACTCCAACTTCACCTTTGCCTGCTGCACTTGTTCTCGTAAGAAGTGATACTTGATGGGAATTTCCTTGGTCTTCGAATGCATAATAGGATTCTTTGAGATACTGATGGCACTTGTATTATCACACATAATGGAGATAGGAGGTGTACATTTGATTTGAAAATATTGCAAGGTTTGCATCATCCAAAGGAGTTGAGTGCAACAAGATGCGATGCCACCACATATTCTCCGCTTCGTTGTAGATAATGCAATAGAACTTTGCTTCTTGCTTAACCAAGATACTAATCCGGGGCCCCATATAGAATGCACCACCACTAGTGCTTTTCCGATCATCAACATTTCCAGCCCAATCTGCATCAGTGTAAGCATGAAGAGTGAGATCATCATTCTTTGGATACCATAGTCCAAAGTCTTGAGTTCCTTGTAGATATTTGAATATTCTTTTGACAGCCTGAAGGTGAGACTCTTTTGGATTAGCTTGGAATCGCCCAACAATCCCAACTGCATGCATAATGTCTGGTCTAGTCCCAGTGAGATAGAGTAGACTTCCAATCATAGATCTGTATTCTGGTTGATTCACCGTGGGAGAATCATCATGAGAACTGAGATTACATCCAGTTATCATTGGTGTACTTACAGGTTTGCATTCTTCCATGCCATACTTCTTCAGAATTTGCTTAAGGTATTTTGCTTGTGATAAGAATATACCATCTGTCGTTTGATGTACTTGCAAGACAAGGAAGAATGTTAGTTCCCCAAGTAAAGACATTTCAAATTCTTGCTGCATAACAGAAGCAAATTTCTGACTCATAGATTCTTCATTACTTCCAAAGATGATATCATCAACATATACAATCACAATCAATAATTTATCATTTTCAATTTTTGTGTATAAGTTGCTATCAACAGACCCCTTTGTAAATCCTTGTTGATGAAGATATTTGTCAAGACGATAATACCATGCCCTTGGAGCTTGTTTGAGACCTTATAGAGCCTTTTTAAGTCTACAAACAAGATTTATATCATTTCCCAAAATGAATCCTTGTGGTTGTTCTATATAAACCTCTTCTTCTAGATCACCATTGAGAAAAGCAGATTTAACATCCATTTGATAAACTTTGATTTGTTGAAAGCTTGAGAAGGCAAGAAACATTCTTATAGCTTCAAGTCTAGCTACAGGAGCAAAAGTTTCTTCAAAGTCTATACCTTCTTGTTGAGTGTACCCCTTGCAAACAAGTCTAGCTTTGTTTCTTACAACATCCCCATTTTCATTTAACTTGTTTTTGAATACCCATTTAGTTCCAATGACATTTTTATCATGTGGTCTTGGAACTAACTCCCAAGTGTGATTCTTTTCAATTTGATCAAGCTCTTCATTCATGGCTTGAATCCAACATTCATCTTTGCTAGCTTGATTGACATTGTGTGGTTCAACAGTGGATAGAAATGCCAAATAGCTAGAGGATCCCACACGAGTCCTTCTTGTTTGTACACCTGATCCCTTGTCACCCAAAATTTGAGATTCTGGATGGTTCTTTTGAACATATCTGGATGGAGCTTTTTCAGATAAGTCATCTCCAGATTCTTCATTGGGTTCACTGTCTGTATCATTTCTATTTGATGTAGAAGGATATACATCATCATCACCTTCATCTGTTGTTTGTTTTTCTTCTTTTGGAGCTGCAGAAGACTCATCAATAACAACATCAATACATTCAACAATCTTTCGAAGTCTTCTATTGTAACATTTATATGCTTTACTTTGAGAGGAATAACCAAGAAGTATACCTTCATCTGCTCTTGGTTCAAACTTGCCAAGATTTTCATCATTATTTTTGATAAAACATTTTCTCCCAAAAACTTTAAAATGCTTCACAGTGGGAGGATTACCATACCAGAGTTCATATGGCGTTTTGTCACTATTTACATGAACATGTGCCTTGTTGAGAATATTTACCGCTGTATGAGCTGCTTCTCCCCAAAATGTGTCAGGTGTTCTGGAATCATCAAGCATGGCTCTAGCCATTTGTTGAACTGTTCTATTCATTCTTTCTGCTACACCATTCTGTTGTGGAGTGCCTGCTACAGAAAACTGTCTTTTTATGCCATGTTGTTCACAAAATTCAAGAAATTCATTTGATGTATATTCACCTCCTCGATCAGATCTAAGACATTTGATTTTTAGATCTAATTCATTTTCAACCAGAGCTTTGAATATCTGAAATTTCTCAAATGCTTCATCTTTGTGTTTAAGCAACCCAATCCAACACATTCTAGAGAAATCATCAATAAATAAGATATAGTATTCTTCACCATGTGGTGACTTTTTCCTCATAGGTCCACATATATCTGTATGAATAAGTTCAAGAGGCCCACTTGATGATCCTTCCTTGGCATTAAATTGCACTCTGGTCTGCTTACCGAATTGGCAAGATTTACATATGATATTTTCAGGAAGAGTAATATTAGGAAGACCACGAACAGCTTTAAGTCTGCTTGACTTGTTGATTTGAGAGAAGCTCAGATGCCCCAACCTTCTATGCCATAGCCAATTTTCTGAAGATTTGCTCAAGTAACATTGTTCTTTGCAGTTCTTCAATACATACAGGTTACTTGGAGTTCTGTTTCCTTTTATAATTGTTTTACCTGTATCAAGATCACGTACCACACATTCTTTTGAACTAAAGACAACTTTAGTTCCTTGGTCACACATTTGGCTTACACTTAACAAGTTATGTTTTAATCCATCCACATACATGACATTATTGGCTTTCACTTTTTCTTTTAAGAAAACATACCCTTTTCCTTTAATAACAGCAGGTGTATCATTTCCAAAAGTAACATTCTTTTCTTTTTCTAGAGCACTATATGCAAGAAGTTTGTTCTTGTCACCTGTCATGTGTTTTGAGCATCCACTATCAATGTACCATTGATTTTCTTCACCTTCTGCAAATAAAGCTATGCCACAATTTTCAACCTGTAAATCCTTCTTTTTCCATACTTTGGTGCTTGAAGGAACATGTTCTTTTGGCTGGACTTTGCTCCTGCATTCAGATTCTTCATGGCCAAAGTTATTGCAATAAGTACATTCAACTTCCTTTTGAAGAGGAGAAAAGTTGTTATAGGTATTCTTCTTTGTTCCAATATCGGTCCTTTTCTTTCTTGCTTCTCTTGTCATGATAGTTTTATATGCAACACATTGAACAGCTTTATGACCAAAATTGTGACATGAGAAACATTGTCCATTGAAGTAGAAATTTCTGCGATCATGAAATCTTCTATTTGAATTTACCTGTTGGTTGGTGTTCCTTTGAAGAGTATTTGAGTTGAAGTTCCTTGACTTGAGCTGATCATGCTTTACCTGTGAGGGGTCTTTATCCCTTTGCTGAGTGGCAGAATGTTGTAGACCAGTTGTAGCTGCTTTTAGATAGTTTGGTGCTGAAGCTTGAGAAGATTCTTCGGTATATCCAAGACCTGTCTTTATAAGAGGAGAACGTTGTACCTTGATAATTTCATCCAAGGTTTTAGATCCTTTAGTAAATCTAAGATTCAGAGTCTTTACTTTCTCAAGTTCTTTTCTTAGACTTACCACTTCACATTCTAATTTTTCATTGTGCTTCTTCTCTTCTTCAATCTGATTTTTCAGAGTCTCTATGATTATTTTACTTTCTTCTAAGAATATTTTGAGTTGATTGTTTTCATTAAGAAAATCATTGTCCTCTAGAGTATCCATAAAAGTATCCTTTTCTTCTTTAGATTCATTTTCAAAAGCCATAAGAAGTCTAAGATCTTGTTCACCTTCTTCCTCACTATCAGATAACCCATCACTATCTTCATGAGTATAGTAACTTTTTCTAGTGCTAGACCGGTTCTTATTTCTTCTTGCTACTTCCTTTCCTTTAGCAGGTGTTTATTTGTAAGGACACTTGGCAGCATAGTGACCAACTCTTCCACAATTAAAGCATTTGAAAGGAAGCTTACCTCTAAATCGTCCTGTACCAAGTTGAAGTTTCTTTACAAAGTTTGCCTCCTCTTCTTCTGAAACATATCCTGATCCTTTTGCTTCTTGTACTTCTTTCCCTTTTGTAGAAGCTCTAAATACGGCTTCTTTGACTTCAGATGGTCCTCCTCTTCTCATTTCGTAAGCAGTTATAATGCCATGAAGTTGTACCACAGTAAGGTTTTGAAGATCCTGTTTTTCTTCAAGAGCAGAAACTTTTGACTCAAATTTTGTCGTTAGTGATCTCAAGATTTTCTCAACCAAAGTAGATTCTGCTATTGTCTCTCCCATATTTCTCATACGATTTACAATGTCATCAAGACGTAAAAATAAACTAGCAATACTCTCATCACTATGCATTCTTAACTTTTCATATTCAATTCTGAGAGTTTGGAGTTTTGCACTTTTTACCTTTGCATCACCTTCATAACTTAGAATGATTTTGTCCCATATTGCCTTTGCTGTATTCAGCTGCATGACCTTGAAAAATTCTGATTCAGTTAGACTCCCTAATAGAGCATTGACCGCCTTTGCATTTGTTTCATAATTCTTCTTTTCTGTTGCATCTGTTGGTACAGTGGCTGGATATTGATATCCTTGTTCAACAATGGCCCATATATCTGCTCCCATAGACTGAAGATAGGACCTCATCCTTATTTTCCAGAAGATTAGATTACTTCCGTTGAAGAGCGGAGGCTTGATGGATGTTGTTCCCTCTTGATTGCTCATCTTGCTTGAACTTCCTTCTAGTGGTTAAGCCTTTTCAGAAGGACCTGGCTCTAATACCAATTGTTGGGAAAATACTGAGAGGGGGGGGTGAATCAGTATTTAGAAAAATTATTTATTTTTCTTGCTTTTAAACCCATATGCTACTTTCCTGAATAGAACTCGCGTATATACGTAGATAACTAGAAGGAAACTCGCGTATGCATAGAGATACAAATAAGCAGTTAATTCTTAACTTAGATCAGTGCTTTATTCATTCATCAGAAGTTAAGAAAGCAGTAAACAGGTGCAGTAAGAACAGAATAAAGAATCACATATCATCAACACACATGAACACCAGGATTTAAGGTGGAAACCCAATTCGGGAGAAAACCACCGCTGCCGCCGTCTCAATCTTCAATATTTATTATATAAAGAAAACATCTTACAATCATGTACTGGCGCAGACTCATACCAGCACACAGGCACCCACCTGCAGAAGGCTACAACCTTCTCTCATTTACCAGCCTCTCCTGGAAGGGAGCTACAATCCCCTATTATTTGCACCAACCTCTACTGGCAGAAAGCTTCTACTTTCAGACTGAAGGCTTCAACCCTCAGATCCACTGCAGACCACGTTTCATCAATTTTCAAACTGGATCAAACAGCTTCACCACAATCCTTCACTTGTCAACAAGCATCCTTTTCTCATTTCATCAAACAAAACAATGATACCATTGTAACCAGAATATCAGAGACAGCCCAGACTTTAGAACAGATATGCAGAACCTCAATTATCTTCTCAGCAATTTAAATATCATACGCGCTTTTCTTTAAACAGACTCGCATATACATGCGCCCTTACTGAAGTGAACCCGCGTATACATTTGTGCAATTTGTCAGAAAAACCATAACAACCCATACGTGCTTTTGTCTGAATAGAGCCGCATATACACGCTCTTTTCACGAAACGAACCTGCGTATAGATCTATAAAAGATAAATTTTGCAGATCAGACCAGATCTATGAACTTACCCAAATTTCTTCAACTTCTTCAACAGATTTGTGCCAGGTCTTCATCACTTCAATTCAGATCATCCAAGAGATTCACCATTTCAAGATCTAGAGATCTTGAACCTTCATTATGTTCATAGATGCATCATAGATTCAGATCTATCAATTTAGAGCAGAGTTCAACCATGCAAATATACTTCAGATTGAAGTATTTATTAAAGCCCAGACACCCACACTTTGCACAATGAAATTATTCTCCTTATATAGATTTAGCCTTTTTCAATACCATGAGTCAAAACCACATTACTTCCAATGGTATTCCTGGACGGGATCAAATAGACAATCCAGTGCTCAATACAAAGGGCCAATACCATGGTAGTAACCCCTGGTTTTATAAATTTAGAGCGCAATTAGGCATACGCAACTTGGCACGACCTTTTCCGCGTGCATACGCGACTTCACCTAAACAAACCCGCGTATGCTTCGTTACATACCTTGTTTGACATTCTTCTTGCACATACTATAGATTCTTTCTTCTGCAACTTCTGTACTGAATGTAGATACATCAGATTTACATCATTAACAAGTTCATCAAGTACAAAGTCGTCAGATACTTGGCCTAGCCATTTCTAACATTGATCCCAGGACGAAAACCCCATGGTGAATTTATCTGGTGGATCTATTCAGGGTCCACGATTATGCTTAGTGTTTGTTTTTTGTTTTAAGGAGCAGCCAAGCATGCCATTGGAAGGATCTTAATTTATTTTATGGGCATGTATCCTATTTTCAACTAATAATATAATAAAGGTTGCATTTCCACATCTTGTCAATGTTCATGGTTTTTACTGAATGAATTTTTATTGAGAAAATTAGAAATGTGCTAGATCTGACTAAATTATTAAGGTTTGGGATCTTACAGTGGTATCAGAGCCTTAATAAACTGATTAAATGTGCTACAAATGTGATAGATATGACTAAATTATTAAGGTTTGTAATATTCCGTTTCTTGATCCAGTCAAAGTGGATAGAATCGATCCATGGTATTTGGCCCATGGTATTTGTTGTCGGTTTCCGAGAAAAATAATAAAATAAGGTCTCTAGAAAGTCCATCAAGCTTATAAAATGGGAGAGAATATAGGCATTTAATTAGACACATTTTGGTATTATCTGTCTTATTACGTTTGGGTTGAGAATCTGGCCTGGCCAGTTCAAGCATTGATCCTGGAACGAAACCCTTGTGGTGAATTTGTCTGGTGGATCCACCCAGGAGTCCATAATTGTGATTCATTGTTTGTTTTTTGTTTTAAGGAGAAGCCAAGCATGCCATCTGCAGGAGCTCAGATTTATTGGATGGGCATGTATTTTATTTTCAGCTAATAATATAATAAAGAGCTGTAGTTTCAGATCTCATTGTGTTCTATGTTTTATCACAATTATTTTTAGTTGGAACACTTAAATGTGCTAGATCTGACTAAATTATTAAGGTTTGGAATCTTACAGTGGTAGCAGAGCTGTGCATCTTGCCAGCCTAAGGGTTTTATGCAGGAAACATCGGTGGGATTTATTCTCACCCTAGCAGACATCCCGATCTTTGGTGGTATTGAGTATCACCCTAGTTGGTTTTATTTTTTAGTTGATTGAAAGGAGAATTTGTGCGTTGCAAAAGGAGCAGAAATTGATCTAACTTGATCTGATCTTTTGGAAAATCAAGGAGGAGGATTGGTTCAACCGGCAACATTGAGAATGAAGTTGAATTTTGCTTAATCAAGAGATGTATTTGGAGCGTGAAAGTGGGTAAATGGACTTGACTCATAATTTTAAGCCATGTTTATAGTTTTGAAAATTATGACAGGGGTTGATATTATTTTTAGGGGTTTGATTTATAAAGAAAAGGGAAGGAACATAAATTTGAGTTTAGTTTGGGAGCTTTAAGGATTTAATTAAAAAAAAAAGGAAAAAAAAACAAAAAAAAATCTTTGATATAGTATTGTTGAG
Source organism: Pinus albicaulis (assembly GCA_034641835.2). Lineage (NCBI taxonomy): Eukaryota > Viridiplantae > Streptophyta > Pinopsida > Pinales > Pinaceae > Pinus > Pinus albicaulis. Next base: position 609,080,662 of record CM076575.1, on the reverse strand, counting down.
CGTATTCCTTCATAGTGCATCATGGGGCCTACTAAATTCTTCCATCATGAGATGAGTTTACACATACATTGAAATAATAATATTGTATTGTGCAAAAGGGAACGTGTATTTGGGCAGCATATCTCCAAATCAAGTGCTAAAATATTATTTCAAAAGGTTGTGTTATTTATATACTTTTGTTGGCACCAACTTAAGCTAGTTTCATCAGGGCCAAAATCAAAATGTGAGAAGGCAGAATACATTTTTGTATATTTCTTTGTCTGGCTATGTGAAGATGGATCATCTTGAAGAAATTTTGAAAAAAAGCTAGAAAATACTTGATGTAATAGTGAGGTTATATGGTCCTTTAAGTAGCCATATCTCCATATACCAAAATGATAATCAAAGCAAGAAAAAAATCTACAGCAACAATGAACTAAGGAGGAGAGGACTATGCTTTATCTGCAAGGGAACTTGGGCCCTTAACCATTCTTGTCTAGGTGATAAGAAGAAGGCAACAAAGACAGAACAAGAGGATATTACTTCAAATCATGGGGAATATTTTGTAGATGGGTCTATTGATCTTAAGTATGGTGAGAAACATCGTGACATTATTCAGGGAGGCTTGCAGGACGGCAAAAATTTGGAAGTGCATGAGGAAATTCTACCTAATTCCATTGATGAGGTTGATTACTATACAATGGAGTTCGTAGATTTCTAGGGGAATATCCATGAAGAATATGAACAATCAAGTATAGATAAAATTCCAACAATGCATCTATGTTCGACAGTTGAAAGGGATGAACAGGTTGTCTCCACAGATGAAGGATACCTGGGAGATTTGGGTGAGGATCCAGCCATAGTGAACTAGCATGATGAGTATTGTCACAAGGAGCAACATGACAAACATAATGTGCAAAATGGAACATTCCTAGAGAGTTGGTAAAAGGCTCAAGTTGAAGATGTGGTCGTTGGGCATCGAGTGCAAACAGATACAGAGATAGTCATCACGCCACTAGAATTTCCAGTAGAAGACTTTTGAGAAAGGATCAAGAATTTCAAGACAGATATTATTTTTTTGAAGAAAATTTTTTGGACATTCTGAGACAATGTGTTACAGGAAAACATAAAAATTGAGGAACTCATAGGGGTATGTGTCAAATCATCAACCAAGCTGTCTAGTATTGAGGAACAACTCAAGTCCCTCAGAAGGCCGCATGAGGAGTACAATTGGGAGTTCCATAGTAGCACTCTACAGGAATACATAGATAAGGCTTGCAACACCAAAAATCGACCTTTATGCATTGAGAAGAGCAAGGTAGAGTTGCAAGTAGAGTAGCATGAATCAAGCATCGAACAACATCAACATAGTATATTTGCAGATATTCATTCTTTCACAAGAATGGATTGGTGAGAGATTATGAGTTAGTATTCTATTGATGGGTTGATTATTTGGAGGATACCCATAGCCAAGGGAAAATTACAAGTTGGACCACTTAGTGCGGGCAGCGATAGAGAGTTGAAATGGTACCATAACCCACAAGTCCCAGGATTTAGGTGGTATTGGGATCTAGGAGAATCCATTGAGGAAAGGATTGGTTAGAGGATTGTTTGGGATCCAGGTATCAAAGGATCCATTCCGGACCATTCAACATGGAGGGTACATCGGATTATATGGGATCCTAGTATCAATGTACAAATTCTTCTGTTGTGGATAGAAGTGGATCGCTTGAGGACAATCAAGGCAGGAGGATTTGTAATATTCCCTTTCTTGATCCACTCAAAGTGGACAGAATCAATCCATGGTAATTACTGTGGTATTTTCCCATGGTATTTGTTGTCAGTTTCCGAAAAAAATAATAAAATAATGTCTCTAGAAATTCCATCAAGCCTATAAAAGGGGAGAGAAGCTAGGCATTTAGATGCATTCCAGTATTATCTATATTATTATGTTTGAGTTGAGAACCTGGCCTGGCCAATTCTAACATTGATCCTGGGACGAAAACCCCATGGTGAATTTTTCTGGTGGATCCACCCAGGAGTCCACGATTGTGCTTCAGTGTTTGTTTTCTATTTTAAGGAGAAACCAAGCATGCCATCTGCAGGAGCTCAATTTATTGGATGGGCATGTATTTTATTTTCAGCTAATAATATAATAAAGAGCTGCAGTGTTAGATCTCATTGTGTTCTATGTTTTTATCACAATTATTTTTAGTTGGAACACTTAAATGTGCTAGATCTAACTAAATTATTAAGGTTTGGGATCTTACTAAATTAATGCTAGAAATGTGCTAAACATTGATCCCGGGACAAAAACCCCGTGGTGAATTTGTCTGGTGGATCCATCGAGGGTCCATGATTGTGCTTCAATATTGGTTTTTTGTTTTAATGAGCAGCTAGGCATGCCACTGCAAAGGATCAAATATTTTTAGTGTGGGCATGTATCTTTGTTTTCAGTTAATAATATAAATAAAAGGTTGCATTTCCAGATCCCATTTATGTTCATGGTTTTTACTGAATGTAATTTTTATTTAGAACACTAGAATGTGCTAGATATGATTCACTTATTAAGGTTTTAGATCTTACATTGGTATCAGAGCTGTGCATCTTTCCATCCTGAGGGTTTTATGCAGGAAACTTTGGTGGGATTTATTCTCACCCTAGAATACATCCTGATCTTCGATGGTATTGAGCATCACCCTAGTTGGTTTTATTTTTCAATTGATTGAAAGAATAATTTGTGTGTTACAAAAGGAGCAGAAATTTATCTAACCTGATCTAATCTTTTGGACAGTCAAGGAGGAGGATTGGTTCAGCGGCAACATTGAGAACAAAGTTGAATTTTTCTTAATCAAGAGATGTATTTGGAGTGTGAAAGTGGGTAAATGGACTTGACTCACAATTTTAAGCCATATTTATAGTTTTGAAAATTATGACGGGGGTTTATATCTTTTTTTAGGGGTTTGATTTATAAAGAAAAGGAAAGGAACAAAAATTTGAGTTTATTTTGGGAGATGTAAGGATTTAATTATATTAAAAAAAAAAAAAACTTGATACAGTTTTGTTGAGTGTATTCCTTCATAGTGCATCATTTCGAGGCCTGCTAATGTCTGCGATCATGAGATGAATTTACACATACATTGAAATCATAATATTCTCTTGTGAAAAAGGGAATGTGTCTTTGGGTAGCATATCTCTAAATCAAGTGCTGAAATATTATTTCAAGAGGTTGTGTTACTTATATACTTTTGCTGGCACCAACTTAACCTAGCTTCATCAGGGCAAAAATCAAAATGCGAGAAGGCATAATACATTTTTGTATATTTCTTTGTCTTGCTATGTGAAGATGGATCGTCTTGAAGAAATTTTGAAAAACAACCAGAATATCCTTGATGTACTAGTGAGGCTATATGTTCCTTTAAGTAGCCATATCTCCATAGACCAAAATGATAATCAAAGCAAGAACAAAATCTGCAGCAAGAATGAACTTAGGAGGAGAGGACTATGCTTTATCTGCAAGGGACTTTGGGCCCTTAACCATTCCTGTCCAGGTGATAAGAAGAAGGCAACAAAGACAAAACAAGAGGAGATTACTTCAAATCATGGGGAATATTTTGTAGATGGGTCTATTGACATTCAGGATGGTGAGCAACATCATGACATTATTCAGGGAGGTTTGCAGGATGACAAACATTTGGAAGTGCATGAGGAAGTTCTACCTAATGCCATTGATGAGGTTGATTCATATACAATGGAGTTCATAGATCCCCAGGGGAATATCCATGAATAATATGAACAATCAAGTATAGATAAAATTCCACAAATGCATCTATTTTCAACAGTTTAAAGGGATGAACAAATTGTCTCCATAGATGAAGGAGACCTGGGAGATTTGAGTGAGGATCCAGCCATAGTGAACCAGCATGATGAGTATGATCACGTGGAGAAACATGACAAACATAATGTGCAAAATGGACCATTCCTAGAGAGTTGGTCAAAGGCTCAAGTTGAATATGTGTTCATTGGGCATCAGGTGCAAACAGATACAGAGACAGTAATCACGGCACTAGAATTGCTAGTAGAAGACTTTTGAGAAAGGATCAAGCGTTTCATGATAGATATTATGTTTTTGAAGCAGAAATTCTAGAGAGTCTGAGACACCACCTTACAAGAGAACAGAAAAATTGAGGAACTCATAGGGGTATGTGTCGAATCAAAGACCAAGTTGTCTAGTGTTGAAGAAAAACTCAAATCCCTCATAAGGCAGCAAGACGAGTACGATTGGGAGTTCTAGAGCAACCCTCTATAGGATTACAAAGATAAGTCTTGCAACACTACCAACAACCCACCTTTATACATTGGGAAGAGAAGGGAAGAGTTATCCAACTGCATCATGTTGGTTAACGAAGTAGAGAAGCATGAATTGAGCATCGAACAACATCAACATAGTATATTTGCAGATATTTATCCCTCCCCAAGTATGGATTGGCGAGAGATTATGAGTTGGTATTCTATTGATAGGTTAATTCTTTGGAGGATACTCACAGCCGAGGGCATATTACAGCTTGGGCCCTTTGGTGCAAGCAGTGATGGAGGGCTGAAATGGTACCATAACCCACAGGTCCCAGGATTTAGGTGGCATTGGGATTCGAGAGAATCCATTGTGGAAAGGATTGTTTGGGATCCAGGTAAATATATTGAGGGGAGGATTGGTCAGAGGATTGTTTTGGATCCAGGTATTAGAGGATCCATTTAGGACTATTCAACATGGAGGGTACATTGGATTGTATGGGATCCTAGTATCAATTTACAAATTCTTCTATTGTGGATAGAAGTGGATCGCTTGAGGACAAGAAATCTTTGGGTGGGAGGATTTTTAATATTCCCTTTCTTGATCTAGTCAAAATGGATATAATCAATTCATGGTATTTATCGTGGTATTTTCCCATGGTATTAGCCCATGGTATTTGTTGTCAGTTTCCTAGAAAAATAATAAAATAAGGTCTCTAGGAAGTCCATCAAGCCTATAAAAGGGGAGAGAAGCTAAGCATTTAGAATCATTCTGGTTTTATTTATCTTATTTGTTTTGGGTTGAGAACTTGGCCTGGATAGTTCTAACATTGATCACGGGACGAAAACCCCATGGTGAATTTTTCTGGTGGATCCATCCAAGGTCCACGATTGTGCTTCAATATTGGTTTTTTTTTTAATGAGTAGTCGAGCATGCCACTGCAAAGGCTCAAATATTTTTAGTGTGGGCATGTATCTTTGTTTTTAGTTAATAATATAAATAAAAGGCTGCATTTCCAAATCCCATCTATGTTCATGGTTTTTACTGAATGTAATTTTTATTGAGAACACTAGAATTTGTTAGATTTGATTAAATTATAAGGTTTGGGATCTTACAGTTTATTGGCCCTTTTATTGCTACTCATGGCCCATGATCTTCCATTCTCTTGCTACCATATGGTGACCCATGACTAGCCCAAAAATTATTTCAGTCCTTCACAAGTCTGTTGATTGATATATTTAGGTCTTCCATGGCTGCAGTTTCGTTCACCCCTAAGTGTTTTGGAGAGACTGTTTGGTAGGTATGACTTCACAAACTAATATTTGGCGGATTGCACGAGGTCTTGTGACCTATTGGCTCTTAAATATGCTAATGTGGGGCATGCACACACAATGATCTGGCCTATCATCCTTGTGCCCTTCGCAGCAGATGATGGAAATTTCTCAGCCCGATTCCTACATAATGAGTGAATGGGCACTTCCACTGGTTCAAAAAAAAAAAAAAAGAGAGAGAGAGAGAAGAAGAAGAAAAGAAGAAGGGTGTTTTAAATGAGAATATTCAAAAGATGGATTGTCTTGAAGAAATTTTGAAAAACAATCGGAAAATCCTTGTTGTACTAATGAGGTTATATGGCCTTTAAGTAGCCATATCTTGATAGACCAAAATGATAATCAAAGCAAGAACAAAATCTGTAGCAAGGAAGAACTAAGGAGGAGAGGACTATGCTTTATCTGCAAGGGACCTTGGGCCCTTAACCATTCTTTTCCAGGTGATAAGAAGAAGGAAAAAAAGACAAAACAACAGGATATTACTTCAAATCATGGGGAATATTTTATAGATGGGTCTATTGATCTTCAGGATGGTGAGAAACATAGTGACATTATTCAGGGAAGCTTGCAGAATGAAAAAAATTTGGAAGTGCATGAGGAAATTCTACCTAATGCCATTGATGAGGTCGATTCCTATACAATGGAGTTCGTAGATCCCTAGGGGAATATCCATGAAGAATATGAACAATCAATTATACATAAAATTCCACCAATGAATCCATGTTCGACAGTTGAAAGGGATGAACATATTGTCTCTACAGATGAAGGAGACCTGGGAGATTTGAGTGAGGATCCATCCATAGTGAACCAACATGATGAGTATGAGCACGAGGGGAAACATGACAAAAATAATGTGCAAAATGGACCATTCCTAGAGAGTTGGTAAAAGGCTCAAGTTGAAGATGTGGTCATTGGGCATCAGGTGCAAACAGATACAAATACAGTCAGCAGGGCACTAAAATTTCCAGTAGAAGACTTTTGAGAAAGGATCGAGCATTTCAAACAGATCTTATGTTGTTGAAGCAGAAATTTTGGACAGTCTGAGACACTACCTTACAGGAGAATAGAAAAATTGAGGAACTCATAGGGGTATGTGTTGAATCAAAGACCAATTTGTCTAGTGTTGAGGAACGACTCAAATCCATCATAAGGCATCAAGAGGAGTATGATTGGGAGTTCCAGAGTAGCCCTGTATAGGAATACATAGATAAATCTTGCAACACCAACAATCCACCTTTATACATTGGGAAGAGCAGGGGAGAGTTCTCCAAATACATCATGTTGGGTAACCAAGTAGAGCAGCATGAATCGAGCATTGAACAACATCAACATAATACATTTGCAGATATTCATTCTTTCCCAAGTATGGATTGGTGAGATATTATGAGTTGGTATTCTATGGATGGGTTGATTATTTGGAGGATACCCATAGCCAAGGGAAAATTATAGCTTGGACCATTTGGTGTAGGTAGCGATGGAGAGTTGAAATGGTACCATAACCCATAGGTCCTAGGATTTAGGTGGTATTGGGATCCAAGAGAATCCATTGAGGAAAGGATAGATAAAAGGATTGTTTGGGATCTAGGTATCAAAGGATCCATTCAGGGCAATTCAACATGGAGGGTACATCGTATTGTATGGGATCCTGGTATCAATGTAAAAATGCTTCTGTTATGGATAGAAGTGGATTGCTTGCGGACAAGAAATATTTGGGCGGGAGGATTTGTAATATTCCCTTTCTTGATCCAGTCAAAGTGGACAAAATCGATCCATGGTAATTAGCATGGTATTTTCCCATGGTATTGGCCCATGGTATTTGTTGTCAGTTTCCAAGAAAAATAATAAAATAAGGTCTCTAGAAAGTCCATCAAGCCTATAAAAGGGGAGAGAATCTAGGCAATTAGATCATTCTGGTTTTATTTATCTTATTGCGTTTGGGTTGAGAACTTGGCCTGGCCAGTTCTAACGTTGATCCTGGGATGAAAACCCCGTGGTGAATTTATCTGGTAGATCTATTCAGGGTCCACGATTGTGCTTAGTGTTTGTTTGATGTTTTAAGGAGCAACCAAGCATGCCATTGGCAGGAGCTCAATTTATTTTATGGGCATGTATTCTATTTTCAGCTAATAATATAATAAAGGCTGCATTTCCATATCCCATCTATGTTCATGGTTTTTACTGAATGATTTTTTATTTAGAACATTAGAAATGTGCTAGATCTAACTAAATTATTAAGGTTTGGGATCTTACAAAGTGTTGTTGGATGACTCTGCCAAACCGTTTCCCTGTGGATAATAAGCCGTGGAGTGTCCCACAGTAACACTGTAATGCTGAAAATTTTTACAAACTTGGTTGACTTGAATACCTGGGTGTTATTAGTGATGATTTTAGCTGGGCACCCAAACCTAGCTATTATGTTTTCCTCCATAAATTTGATCACAACCACATCTGTGGAGTTTCTTGTAGGCACAACCTCAACCCACTTATTGAATTAATTAGTGGTAGTGAGAATCCATCGGTGCTGGTTACTAGAGATCAGGTGGATCTCTCTAATGAAATCGATTCCCCATTGTCTGAATGGTTTATCGACATGGATCGGGATCAATGGGAGTGACGCAAACCTTTGTTTCTCTACAAAAGTCTAACATTTCTCACATGCCCAGACACGAGCATGTACATCTCCAAATAGCCTAAGCCAAAAAAACCTGCTCTCAGGATCTTGTGGGAAGTAGATCACCAGCTGTAATTCTTGCTACATACACCTTCATGAAACTCGGTCGTCACCCCGTCCACCTCCTGCTCTGTTAAACATAATAAAAAAATCCCGACCGGGTCCCTCCAATACAATCGCCCATTCGCCACAGTGTGCTTTTGTGACCTTAATCTCAAGGTGTCATACTTCGCCTTGTCGTAACTGGGATGGAACCTTAGGGTTAGAAGGTATTCCACCACATATTTATACCATGTAGACAGAAGGTACTTTACATGTGTTCTTTGCGCTGAGGATTCTATCCCCTATTGTACTTCTGCACCTTCTGGTACCTCCCCCCCTTCCATAGATAGGTTTATCCCCAAAGCTTGGAAGTTGGATTCAGATAGAATTTTTGCTAGTACCTTTCCTTTATTGAGTTTAGCGGGCTTGATCTCCAATTCATACTCCTGGATCTTGGCAATCCACTTGCCCCTCTTCCCTTAATTGTATCCTTGAATTAAAATTTCCTTCACTGTTGTCGTGGGAACGTAGGAAGTTGTGGCAGATTCTAACACATATGTTCGTAATGCCTTTAGAGATATGACTAGAGCATATGCCCGCTTCTACAGGATATTATGCTTTAATTTGGCATCTCGCGGGACCTGGCTGAAAAATGAAATTGCCTATTCGTGCCCATCCTCGTTCTTCTGTAGCAGTACTACATCCACTGTATGAGGGGAGACGAAGGATAAAATCATGAAAGGCTTGCTATAATCGGGACCTACTAACACCAAAGCTTCAGCGAAAGCCTGCTTGATTCTATCGAATGAGACCCTTGATTGGGGAGCCCATTTCACTTCATTATTTTTCTTAAGCATTTTAGTAATGTGGCGGACGATCTCAGTATGATTGGGAATGAACCTTCTCAGGAAGCTTATTCTCCCCAAGAATGCCTATATATCCTTTTTATTCTATGGGAGGGAAATGCCATTTATCACATCTACCCTTTTCAGGTCGATCTTCATTCCCTTCTTAGTTACTATGTGCCCCAGAAGATTTCCTTCTTCCAGTGTGAACATGGATTTTTGGGGATTCAAATACAAACCGTACCTGCAGCATTTTTCAAAGGTATTCATAAGATGTTCAATGTGCTCAGCATCACTCTTCAATAAAATAGTGATGTCGTCCAGATAAATCACTACGAACTTGTCTTGATCTCCTATGAAGGCATTATCCATTGCATGTTGGAAAGTGACACCAGTGTTGATTAGACCGAAAGGCATCTAGGCATACATGAAGGTTCCCCATGGTGTGAAATTTTTTTTCTTCTTCTGACCTTTAGGGAGCACTACCACCTGGTTATATCCCAAAAAGTTGTCCATCATAGACATGTGGGAGGATCCCATTACCTTTTGCAAAATATGGTCCATCTTTGGAAGAGGATAGTTTCCTTTTAGCGAGGCCCTGTTGAGATTTTTGAAGTCCATTCATAATCTAATTTATCCATTTTTCATCCTCATTGGGACCAGGTTTTCCAGCCACTTCGAATATCTCAGAGGAACAATGATTTTTTCCTGTAGTAGCTTCTTTATATATTTTTCAATTTCTAGGAGGATAAGAGGATTGATCTGCCTCATCTTCTACTTATGAGGCTTGGTGTCCCCCTTGAGTGGTATTTTATGTTGCATAACATCAATGTCAAAAGTATTACAATCCTGGGATGACCAGGCCAAGACATATTTGTACGCTTGAAACAACCGAATATATTGATCCTGGTATTCTTCAGGGACTGCCTTGGATAGCTTTACAACCTTTGGATCTTCCTCTATCCTGATATTTATATCATTGACAGGCTCATCTAGAGTTGTTTTATTGGGTTTGATTGGAATGTCGTTTTTATCAAATAGAATTTCCAATGGCACAAGACCTCTGGGAATGAAATTTCCCTTTAATTGCAAAACGTGGTGTCTGGCCAATGTCTTCTCCCATTTGGTTTGTGGTTATTCACTAGGACCTTCATCGACTAAATCGATAACCAAATTAGAGAATTCACAGACCATTTCCATAAATCCCTTAACCTGTTATTCATCCTCCAAGACTTGCCAATGCTTCACATTGTCTGGAATGGAGGTGCGATATCGTACCTTGGCCTCATATCTGAGAAAGGGATTCTAGTGAGTTGGCCATCTGGTTCTTGTCCATAGGAATGAACTATATATTAAAAGCTCAGGAAAAAATTTATACCAGGTCATACACCTCATTTCTATAGGCTCTAAGTCATGGGTGTTTACTTTCGCACTGGTTCCTATTGGGTGTGGAGCCTGATTATCTTGTTTACTTTGTATCACAACATTGGACCCCTGTACCTTAAAAGGGGCGGCAACACCACCTGTAATTAATCACTGCCGTGGGGGGTCTAGGGGGGGTGGTAGCACTTTTTGGAGCCCCCCCCCTGGTGGGGGGTTTCAGAGGCAGCACCCCGAAGCTAAAAACAGATGTAAAATTGCCTTGTAAAAGTATAGTAATTTCTAGTCAATCTGGGCCGTTCATAGGCGGATGATCTGACGGTAGAAGTTAGGTTTAGTTTAGGGTTTTTTTTGCCCTAGAAGGCAACCGCTCGCTTTTATGAGGGTATTGTATTGAAGCTGTGTATTGAATGTGTATTCTGAGAGTGAGAAACAGAGAGGGAGACTGTGAGAGAGAACAGAGGATATTACAGCGGATCTGCTGTAGGTTTTGTCTCTTCATTTTGCTGGATAATAGAAAGGAAGGACTGGTTGTTTGGGGTGGACGTAGTCCAAAATGGTTGAACCACGTATATCTGTGTCTCTCTGGTTTTATGTGTTTTGTGTGCTTGTATTTTCTGCATATTTTATGTGTTACATTGCTCCATAATATATAATTTTCTAACAACTGGTATCAGAGACGAAGGTATATTTGGCTGATAAACTCGCAGGAAAGAAGGGTTCCTGGTTTGAGTGGGAGCAATGGCAAAAGATGGTAAGTTTAGGGTCGAGAAATTTAACGACCAAAACTTCCCGCTGTGGAAGATGCAGATGGAATATTATCTGTATCAAAAAGATCTATACCTACCCTTGAGAGGAAAAACAAAGAAGCTGGCGGCCATGACAGACGCGGAATGGAACATTCTCGATAGAAAGGCACTCGAAATAGTATGGTTGTGCCTTGCGGCGTCAGTCACCTTCAATATTTCAAAGGAAACAACAACATAGGGTTTGATGCAGACATTGGCGAAACTATATGAAAAGCCCTCAGCCTCAAACAAGGTATTTCTTATGAAATGACTATTTAATATGAAGATGTTGGAAGGCGGATCTATTGCAGACCATTTAAATGATTTCAATACAGTTACCAGTCAGTTAAGTTATATAGGGGTAAAATTTGATGATGAAGTTAGAGCTCTGTTATTCTTGTGCTCATTGCCAGAGAGTTGGAATGGTTTAATAATGGCCATTAGTAACTCTGTCTCTGGATCTAGTACTTTAAAGTTTGATGATGTTGTTGGTGCTATCCTTAGCGAGGAAATGCGATGGAAAAGCTCCGGTGAGACATCAGGTAATGCTTTGAGTGAAGAGTCTAGGGGAAGAAGAATGGAAAGAGGAAAGAGCTCGGGATATCGCAGTAAATCAAGGAAAGGCAGATCCAAGTCCAGATCGGGGATAGTGTGCTGGAATTGCGGAAAGAAAGGACACCTAAAGAAAAACTGTAGATCTCGGAAGGGAAAAGAAGGAGACACACAGCAAGAAAACAATCATGAAGCAAATGTGACAGGTGATGTGTTACAAGATTCTTTGATTCTTTCTTTCGAAAATGTTACTGATTCTTGGGTTGTAGATTCGGGGGCTTCATTCCATGCCACACCTGATAAGAAATATTTTCATGACTATGTTCAAGGAGATTTTGGACAAGTTCGTTTGGGTGATGATAAACCCTGTAAAATTTTTGGAATGGGTAAATTTCTTGTAAAACAATAGAATGGAAACCAATGGCTACTAAAGGAGGTAAGGCATGTTCCAGATCTGAAGAAAAATCTGATTTCAACAGGGCAGTTAGGCGGTGAAGGTTGTGTGACAAATTTCACGGATAAAACTTGGAAGGTCACCAAAGGAGCCCTGGTAATAGCAAAAGGCGAAAAGGTTGGTACATTGTATTTATGCAATGGTATTTCTAACTCTGTTAATGCTTTAACTTCCAAAGGAGCAGATGCAGAATTATGGCATCATAGGCTCGGACACATGAGTGAGAAGGGAATGAAGATTCTTCACTCAAGAAATTTGTTGCCAGGTTTGAAGAATGTTGATTTGGATTTTTGTGAAAATTGCATTTATGGAAAACAAAAGAGAGTCAGATTTCTCAGAGTTGGGAAAGAAAAGAAGAGCGAAAAATTGGAGCTTGTGCATATAGATGTATGGGGACCTGCTCAGGTATCATCTCTCGGTGGCTCTCGTTATTATGTTACTTTTATTGATGATGCAACTAGAAAAACATGGATTTATTGTATTCAGAATAAATCTGATGTATTTGATACTTTCAAGAAATGGAAAGCTTTGGTTGAGGTTGAGACAGGAAAGAAGTTGAAGTGTCTCAGATCAGACAATGGAGGTGAATATTGCAGCAAAGAGTTTGATAGGTACTGTTCAGAGCATGGAATTCGTAGAGAGAAGATAGTTCCAAGAACACCACAAGAAAATGGTGTGTCATAAAGGATGAACAGAACAATCATGGAGCGTGCAAGGTGCATGAGATTGCATGCAGGATTGCCTTTACAATTTTGGGCAGATGCTGTAGATACTGCTGTTTACCTAATAAACAGAGGGCCTTCAAGTTCCTTGGATGGTGGTATTCCGGAGGAAGCATGGACAGGTAAAAAGGTAAACTACTCTTTTTTAAAGCCTTTTGGTTGTGAGGCCTTTGTCCATATTAATAAAGAAAATAGAACAAATCTTGAGGCAAAATAAAAGAAATGTATCTTTATTGGATATGGTGTTAATGATTTTGGTTATCGCTTATATGATTATGAAAATCACAAAATCATTAGGAGCAGAGATGTAATATTCAATGAAAAGGTCTTGTATAAGAATCAGTTGCAGGAAAAGAAACAGGAAAAAGAAAGCAAGGAATACACAATTCTTGATGAGATAACTGAAAAAGTAAAGGTGCCTGAAAATAATAATAATCAACAACCACAGCAGCAACAACCACCACAACAGCAACAGGCACCTCAAACACTTGAAAGTGGTGTTAGAAGATCTACCAGGATAAGTAGACCCCCTGAACGATACTCTCCTTCATTATATTATTTATTGTTGACTGATTCTGGTGAACCTGAATGTTATGAAGAAGCAATGCAGGTTGAAAGCAGGAAGAAGTGGGAGCTAGCCATGGATGAAGAGATTGACTCCTTAATGCATAACCAGACTTGGGACTTAGTCAGGTTGCCTGTAGGTAAAACTACATTGTAGAATAAACGGGTTTACAGGCTGAAGGAAGAAGATGGAGGAAAACAGAGGTATAAAGCTAGACTTTTGGTGAAGGGGTTTGCACAGAAGAAAGGTATTGACTTTGATGAAATATTTTCTCTTGTTGTTAAGATGAATTCAATCAGAACTATTTTAAGTCTTGTAGCAGTGGAAGATTTACATCTTGAACAGTTAGATGTAAAGACAACAATTCTCCATGGAGATTTGGAGGAAGAGATATACATGCAGCAACCAGAAGGATATGAGGTAAAAGGGAAAGAAAAATTTCTGTGCAGGTTAAAGAAGAGCTTGTATGGCTTAAAACAGGCTCCAAGGCAGTGGTATCTAAAATTTGACAAGTTTATGTTTGAACAAGGTTATACTAGATTTCATTCTGATCATTGTGTTTATCTAAAAAGGAAAAATGATGGCAGCTATATTATATTGTTATTGTATGTAGATGACATGCTTGTTGCAGGGTCTAACATGCAGGACATAAATGTGCTCAAAAGAAAATTGGCAAATTCATTTGCAATGAAGGATTTGGGAGCTGCAAAACAAATCCTTGGTATGAGGATTACTAGAGACGGGAAAAATCGCAAATTAACACTGTCTCGGAATGAGTACATAGAAAAGGTGTTGAAAAGATTTAATATGCAGAATGAAAAACTAGTTAGTACACCTTTTGCTAGCCATTTCAAACTTAGTAAGGAGATGTGGCCCAGGACCCACGAAGAAATGGAATATATTTCTAAAGTTCCATATGCATCAGCAGTTGGAAGCTTAATGTATGCAATGGTCTGCACAAGGCCTGATATTGCACATGCAGTGGGAGTTGTAAGCAGGTACATGAACAATCCAAGTAAAGAAAATTGGATGGTAGTAAAATGGATTCTTAGATATTTTAGAGGTACCACAAATCAAGCATTATGCTTTGGTGGTTCAAACATTGCTCCATAGGGATATGTTGATGCAGATATGGCAGGTGACAGAGATAACAGGAGGAGAACTACAAGATATGTATTTACTGTAGGAGGGACAGTTGTTAGTTGGGTTTCAAAAATCCAAGGTGTTGTTGCACTTTCAACATCAAAAGCAGAGTATGTTGTTGCTATAGAGGCTAGTAAAGAAAATATTTGGTTGCAAAGGTTTATGGATGAATTGGGTAAGATGCATGATATGGGCACGCTATACAGTGATAGCCAAAGTGCCATTCATCTTGCAAAGAACTTAGGATTTCATTCCAGGACTAAACACATACATCTCAAGTACCATTTCATACGGTCAGTATTGGAAGATGGAGAGTTGAAGCTGGAAAAGATACACACTAGCCAGAATCCTGCAAATATGCTAACAAAAGTTGTAACCAGTGAGAAACTGAGAATATGCTCAGTTTCAATTGGTCTTCAAGGATGACGATGAAGATGAGGAATAGCCAAGTCCAAAGAGGAGTAATTTTCCAGCAAATGAAGCAGTGATGGAGGTTCTACAATCAGTCTCCAAGTGGGAGATTGTTGGTTGTGGAGCCTGATTATCTTGTTTACTTTGTATCACAACATTGGACCCCTGTACCTTAAAAGGGGTGGCAATGCCACCCATAATTAATTGCTATCGTGGGGGGTCCAGGGGGGGCGGCAACGCTTTTCGGAGCCCCCTCCCTAGAGGGGGGTTTCGGGGGCAACACCCCCAAAGCTAAAAACAGATGTAAAATTGCCTTGTAAAAGTATAGTAATTTCTAGTCAATCTGGGCCATTCATAGGTGGATGATCTAATGGTAGAAGTTATGTCTAGTTTAGGGTTTTTTTTTCCCTCGAAGGCAACCCCTCATTTTTATGAGGGTATTGTGTTGCGGCTGTGTATTGTATGTGTATTCTCAGAGTGAGAAACAAAGAGGGAGACTGTGAGAGAGAACAGAGGATATTACAGCAGATCTGCTGTAGGTTTTGTCTCTTCATTTTGTTGGATAATAGAAAGGAAGGACTGGCTGTTCAGGGTGGACATAGCCCAAACTAGGTGAACCACGTATATCTGTGTCTCTCTGGTTTTATGTGTTTTGTGTGCTTGTATTTTCCGCATGTTTTATGTGTTGCATTGCTCCATAATATATAATTTTCTAACAGTTCCTGACTTTCCTTACCATTAGCTCTGAGTCTCCAAAGAGAGTCAGATTTTGTATGTTTATATTCCATGTTGTCTTTAGTCCTAATAGCATGGCTTCATATTCGGCCACATTGTTTATGGATTCAAACTCCATTTTGAAGGAGAGATGAACTAAACATCATTTGGGTGAGATCAAGAGCACCCCGGCTCCATTTCCTTCTCGCGAATTGGCCCCATCGAAATGCAGAGTCCAGATATTATCCTCATCTTTATTCACAAGCTCCTTCTGTTTTAGAGGATGAACTTTAGTTTCTTGCAAGAAATTCTCATCCTTTTCGAACATGAGATGAGCAAATTCACCCTCCTTACCATACATCATGGATTTGATCGAACCATCAGCTTTGGTGACCATTTTCATGAACCTAGATTCATGGTATAGTTTCCTTTCCACCCCACCAAACAATGGAATATTCAGGTAGGTGAGGTCCAAATTAAATGATCTGCCGATATTATAACCTCACGATCTAGACAAAAGCATTCCAAATCGCATCAGGATATCAACTACCATGATATCCATCACCATGCTCTTAACCTGGATATGGGCTAGGTTTACTACAAGGTCTTGTATCATGCCCAGGCACTTTACCCTCTTGGAATCAAAATAATATTGATCTTTATAGGGTGTGGTAATCTACAACTGCAACTTCTCCATGACAGACAATGGTAATAGATTATTTGAAGCCCTAGAATCTAGCATGCACTTGTGTAGTAACAGGTTAGGAATAACGAGAGACACATAGAATGGGGGGGTGGTTGAGTCTAAATCTTCTACATGAGGTCCAAAGACTATAATGGGTCTTTCCTCTTGGAGATTTAGGTTGTGAGGGAGGGGTTCTACGCAATAGGGAAGCATGAATTCAGATACTTAAGCCTTATATGAATGCTTCTTTAGCAATTCGATTAGGGGAACCAGGATCTTGACCTTCTCTAACTCTTTTTATAGGTTAAAGGTCGAGGGGTTTTTTTCTACAGTGAATTCTTTAGACTGTTCTTTAAGGTGATTGGACAATTTTGAGGCTACAACAAAGACCTTGTGGTTTGCAGTAGGATTGAAACCTAGCTTTGTGGAGGAGGACACAATGGTCTTATGATGTACATACTATTCTAAAGGATTTTTCCCCTTACCGGCAGAAATAGGAGGGGTTTATTCTCTTGGTGTTGACTATCGTCTTGTTCTTGCACCCGGGTTCTCTTTCTATAGAACCTGAGGTCATGCTTCTTATGGATTTGAGCTTGCATGAAGTCCACAAATTTCCTGCAGTAATTACCAATATCCCGATCCTCTAGAGAAACTTCCTTCTCTTCTAGCTCTTCTTGCAGGGTAAGTTCCCCTTATTCATCTTCCGAATATGCAAGGAATTGATCTTCTTGATTGTCAGGGGCTTCCTCGGTATTTTCTTCTACTTCCGCTTCTGAGTAAAGAGGAGGTTGGATATGATCTTTTTGCTCCTTCCTTTCCCATTGTAACAGTTGTAGAGGTGGCTTCTGATACTAGGGATTAAACTCTTGATTAGGAACCATATGGTTGGGACGAGGAGAAAAATTCTTAGCCTCCAATTCAAGATTCACCAGCTTATTAGAGGGGTTCTTTATCAACTTATTCATCTCTTCAATATTATACTCCGATGATTCCATTTCTTGATTAGAGGTAGAAGTCTCCTCCCTAGCCCTTCTCCTAGCCTCATGTTCTATCCTTCCTTTGAATTTTCCTGTAGAAGCGCAGTTTGCTTCTACCTCTAGTGCAACAATCTGGATCTGGTCTAGGGATGTAGACTTTCTTTCTCTTAAGATGAATCCAAACTCAGGCCCAAACGCTCTTACAAAGAGAAGTTTGGAAGCTGCTTGAGGAGGCCTTATTTCAGCAAGTAGATTATTGTAAATCTTATTAAACCTTTTTATAAATTATGTTACATATTCATTGTGTTTCTTCTTTAGGGCATTGAAATCTGTGAGGATGTAAACGTGACCCCTATTTTCTCCACATTTTTGAGTGGGTAAATTCTCCATTTCCTCCCAAGTGGTGACTACGTTATTAACAAGATATTTGAACCACTTACGAGCTTCTCCATCCAAGGATTGGACACAAAGACTTAGAACCACATCCAGGTGTTCTACATTCACATTTTCAACAAAGGCACAGAAGTCCTCAATATGTTTCTGCGTAGAAGTATTGTCTTCCCCTGTGAACCTAGGGAAGAGATTTAGATAGTCTTGAGGCATGTCATGCAATACTTGAGGCAATACCAATGGGGCATATTTGTTAAGGAGGAAGCCAGGTACAACCATGAGGGGCGGTGGTAGCAGATTCTGAAGATGATTTGGTTGTGGAACAATGGGTATATGCTGAGGGGAGGTTTGGATATTTACCTGAAATGAATTCTGGAGTTCTGTAATTTCTTTGACTTCCTCAACCTTTTGAGTAGGGCACAAGGGAGGAAAAGAGATATAAACAGATCCAGCTTCATCTTTTATGCCATAACTGGCTAAAATAGGAGTCTCTAGAGGATACTCAAGTACATGGGATATGGAGCTAGGGCCATAGAATTCAGCTTTCTGAGATGAGGATGGCAAATCTTCTAGCGAGAATGAAGGTAAGTCAGCTCAGATGGGTTGCTTTTCTTTTGATATTCTCTTGAATATAATCTTTTTAGGATCAGATACGGAAGGGGTTCTCAGCTGAGAGGTCTCTAACCTGGTGTGAGGCCTAGTGTAATCCAGGATTGAAGTTGATTTTAGGTTTAGGTAATAGTGGAGTTGCCAAGGTGATGGATATGCAACTCTCAACCCTTCATGCTCACCTAATTGAAGGGTGAATATAATGTCGTATCCGAGGGAAAATATTTTCTAATACGTTCCTCGAAAACAGCGCCAAAAATATGTTATCCCTCCTAGAGATAGTCTTAAGTTGTAGGAGACCAGTGCCTAGGAAATCTTGTGAGAGAGAGGTCATATGGGTTTTCTCTATGCTCTTTGAGGGGACCTCCCAGATATAAATTTGGTGGTAATTATTTGATAAGCAGTTCTAGATAACAATGGGAACAGAGCAATAACTGCCAACTCTTATTGTGAGAAGGGGATAACTCAGAATGGGCCTAGGGATGCAATGAAGCTCAATTTGTTACAATAGGGCCAGATGTGGAACCAACGAACATATATTTTAAGATAATGCAGATGGACACTAAGAAGAACAAGGACGGTAAGTCAAAGTGAGGCAAGACTACCAAGATGTAATAATCTGCCCTCTAGGGACTTAAATAATAGAATGATTAAGATGAGAATTATGAGACAGGAATCATGTATCGAGCATAATTAAGGTAGCAAAATTACCATTATATGAGTATCATGTAATATAAATTCATTTAATTAGCTATTAGCAAGCCACATTCTGAACACATGATAACTTGAAATAAAATATGGCGAAACTAAATAAGAAGATTAAACTAATACACAAAATAAGCATACATACTACTCAAAAGCCCAGTAGGAATCCATTTTGCAACAAGTCATCATTATATTATCTTCTCAAAAAAACTCTTCTAGATATGCATTTAGAGCTAATCCCAAACATTACAAAATGTGCTACACAAAATATGCACTTCAAATATCCAAAGAAATTAGGACCTTTTATTCTTCTTTGAGTTGTCTTTTTATGGTTTTTACATTGGGCGCCATGGCCAGATATTTCCTTGGACAAAATATTCCTTCTTGATTTTACAGTTTCATATCAAAATAAAAAATGATGAGAAATAACTACATCATATTAGAGGAAGTATTCTTCAAACACTGACTACAACATAAACATAACAGAAACATAACAAGTAGACAAGACTTTGGGTGAAATCGAGATTTCACTCGATTTTACATCACACTGAAACTAAAACAAAAATAAAAACAAAGGCCACATGGGCTTGATCATGATATCCTTAGCAGTTACAACAAGGCATGGCAGATCCTCCTGAGTGTCGTGATCTGACTGAAGAAGTGGAGGAGCCAAGTTGCCAAGTCAACTGAGGTGGCAATTGTTGCAAGTTGGAAGGGGCTGGAGAATTTGCATATTCATAGCGCCTATGCCAGGTGACTGCTATGAGTAGAGGTGTTTTACTAAAGAGATCGAACATAGACTGAAGGTAAGTAAGCTCAGAATAATCAAGGTAGGCCATGAATAATCTCTTGACCTAGGCAAGGAGAAATAATTCCTTGCGTAATGTTGCTACTAAGGTATCTTCCTTCAGGCACGAGGTCTTCGCTAATTTTAAATCTTCCCTGCACTTGATCTCAAACATTTTATGGTCATAAGTGGTTAGGGGAAGAAATGTCCTTGAATATTGATCCCAACATGGGGATAGACCATCCTCCACTAACTTACGCCATTCCTGATCGAATCTCTCCACTCCCTTTTCCATGAATGCTAAATATCCCAATGATTTTATTCGTGCCTCCTCTTTCTAGATCATCATAGTAACCTCCATGATGGTCCTAAAATGGTCGACCACTCCATGGGTGCTCAAATCTTTATATGGGAGTTCTTTGATATACTTGACATATCCCCTTGCTATTTCTACATTCTCGTCTCCTTCCCTCCGGTCAGCCTCCACCTGTACCTAATACTCTTGGATGGCCGCTCTTCTTGTCATTGGGCAACACGATGAGATCCCAATGCTCTTTTACCTCTATTATGATCTCTTCCCAGACTATTTTCCTAGCCTATATTAAGGACATATTCCCTTTAATCTATGTTTTCAAGTCCTTAATAGACTTCTCGTGTCCCTGGGCCTCCCTGCGAAGGATTTCTACCTCCTTCTAAAGGGACAAGACCGTCTTTCTGTTCTCTGAGTATGCCACCTTGGCCTCGTCCAGGAGCCTTCGAGAGGTGTGTTTGGTCAATTTTGTGTGTCCTAAATTTCTACATGAATTTGTCAATCCAGGATTCATAAGCTGACGAAGTGTGGCGCACTATATGTGCAAGATAACCTATCTCTTACTTTTTGTCGTTTTTGGTTTTTTTATTTATCTTGGGGGTTTTTATCTTGGTTGGTTTCATAATGTGAGATGGAAATTCTAAAAGACAAGTATGGATATAAATTTTCAAGGAAATGATGTCCTTTATAATGATTTCCCAAACTTCAAACTTCAAAAGGGTTTTAAAACATGCAATGACAAAATTAATTCCTAAAAGAAAATGAAAATGTGCCACTATACTAGTCAAACAAACAATGAACTATTGATCATGAAACCCATTACCCTTGCTGCTATCTAAATACAAAAGAAACTGTGCTCAAAGAAATCCAAGAATTGCAAGCAAAGTAAAGCTAAAATAAAATTACATCAACTCATATTCTGACCCCTCACCATTAGTCTCGCTATGGCTTTCGGAGGTAATCATAAACAACTTGAGCAATCTGATATCTAATTTGCAAAAAAATAAACTAATATCAAATTACACACTCATACTTCAATCCCTCACCATTAGTCTCGCTATGGCTTTTGGAGGTAACTGATAATGACATGAGCAATTTAATATCTAACTTGCAGAAAAATAAACTAATATCAAACTGCACACTCATACTTCAATCCCTCACCATTAGTCTCGCTATGGCTTTCGGAGGTAACTGATAATGACATGAGAAATTTAATATCAACTTGCAGAAAAATAAAATAATATCAAACTACACACTCATACTTCAATCCCTCACCATTAGTCTCGCTATGGTTTTCGGAGTTAACTGATAATGACATGAGTAATTTAATATCTAATCTAACTAATAAAGCAAATGTACAAAACTGAAATAAATAAAACAGTGCTGGAATTAAAAGCTAAGAAAAATAAATCAGCAGAAGGACAAGACCGATTCCATGTCATTAGTCATTGTAAAACTATGTGCAAATGCCCGGGCTGCCTACTGTAATCTGGAACAAAGACACTGATCAGTTAACAGCAGTATAAAGCATGAAAAATTATGGACAGAAATAAAACGTTAATACCATAAAAGATGTAATATATACACGTGAATAACTATGGCATAATGAACGTAAGGAAATAAAGCATGAAACTATACAGCAATAAACAAAACCTCAGCGTGTGCAGGGGCCCTCTGCACAATCCTCGGGGAACAGCTATCAACCACGAATTATGCATATGAACAGAGTCTTCTCATGTATTAAAAACGCAATCATAACAAGGAAATAATGTCACGGCACAGTGGGCTTTCTTTACAGCAAAATTACATTACAAAAGCTAGCTACTATGCGTATGAGAACGCATTATTTATAACAGAGGATGACATAACTACTTTCCTACAATCTGCGCTGATAAAAGACACGTGAACAACCACGTTCAGAAATCTAGCATTATGGCTGCCGTGAAGATTAAATCTATGGAGGGTGGCCATTGGATTCAGCTTATGGAGCAGTTCACAGGTGTTGATATGTCCCCTGAGATTTAGGAACGGCCACACAAGTCTTCACGTGGTGAAAAATAGAGTTCTGTCACCGTAGGACTCTTAGGTTGACCACCACTTGACTACCTTTGACCACGGCCTTCTTTGGTGAATTCGATTGAGCCAATAGGACTCGGTCCATATCCATGTCATTTCCAACTTGCCCATGTGGCTTGATTTGCCTGAAGACACCTGCAATATAGAATTTAACAAAATGGCTGCGGAAAGTTGAAGCAGCTGCGGAAAGTGACAAGATTCCGCAGCTCAATGAGCAAAAATCTAATTCAAACAGCAGACACAAAACATAGTTAAAACCACTTTAAATGCTCTTTTATGATTAATATGCAATGATGTTGATGACTTAGGAGGTCCAGGTAAATGGAAAAAGTCTAGAAAGGTGTATAGGAAAGATGCAAGTTTAGGACTCAACATACCCCCACTGTGAAGGTGTTGCATGTCCCCATGCAACCAAAATTTTGATCATCCTCCTTCAATTCATATGCCCTGATACCTCTGCCAGTACATCCAGCCCTCTTCTCCTCTTTCTTGGTGCTGCTAACATCCTGGGCTTCTTCATCAAGCATCTGAATTTCAGATTAATCAGTGCTCTACTTATCTTCTTGCATTTCTTCTTCAATTTTCTGTTCTTTTTGTGCCACAGTCCCAGATGTAGCATAGTGTTGTCATGAATGATCTTGTCCAATATTCTTTTCTCCTTTAATGCTTCATTTTCATTTTTAATATGTATATTTAAAACCTCCAACTCAAAGACTTCTTGTTTCAACGATTGGACTAGAGATTCTTGTGCTGTGTGAGGTTGAGTGGATGAAGTGCTGGGACCCGTGGCTGTTCTTTCTAAGGATTCTATGTGATCATACACCTCTTGCTGCTTTGGATTTATCTCGGGTGTCGTTTTCCTTGGGCTGTCCCCAAAATGTTGTGGAGGATAATTGACTTCAAAATCTGGCCGAAAAGGACTCATGTCAACATCTTGAGGACTAGTTTCAACGTTTGGCTGAGAATGAGGTGGACTACGGCCAGTTGGAGTCTATTCAGGTGTTCCTTCTCCCAAATCAATAAAATGGGGTCCTTTTGTTTGTGCTTTCCTCCACTTTCCTTTAAGCCTGGTGCTTCTTCTTACATGTTGTGGACTACTGTCTTTTTCCTTCTGTTTTTCTTTTCCTTTCTTTTTGGCCATAGCTGACTGTTCCTGAAGGTGAACTAGTCTCTTAGACAATACTTGATGGTCTTCTTCCGAGGAAGGGGTTTGATGCACAGCCTCAATGCTTCTTTTCTCTTTTGATTTTGTTGGATTTTTACCCTCAGTCTTTTCCTTCCTCCTTTTAGACAGTCTTTCTTCTCTACTAGTTCTTTCAACTGTGTTAGTAGGAGTGATTTGAGTTTTATCACCTGTTCTCTTTCTTCTACTTATTTTTGATGTACTGCCTTCAGGGGTTTCTTGGGGTTCTTCAAAGAAATTTCTAATTAAAAATTGCTCCCAGGTGTCCTTTTTCTCTTTTAATTGTTTTTCTATCAAGATTTTCACAAGACCATGGTGATACAAATGTGGTTCTACGTCCCCCAGATGCTTTTGGACGGTTACAGACATATTTTTCAAACTGTTTAGTAAAAAGTATGGCAGATTGAGGGTCTGGTTGTCTAGGAAATTCATCAACAGTCGGGTATGATACATGTACATTGATCCAAAACATCCCTCACAGGTGATAAACTTTTGAATAACCAACAGTAAACTGGCCCACTCTTCTTTTAAAGCATGGACAGGAATTCTCTTTTTGAAAATGGTGACATCCATACCTGGGTTACGTAGGATCACTCTCCAGGCTTCCTCGCCAATGCTCTTGTTCTTGAACCAGCATTCACCTTCTTGAGGGAGTTCTGTAGCAGCTGCTATGGATGCCTCAGTCACTGTAAATTTGAGGTCCCCAATTTCCACCTCCAGACCGTTAAAAGACCTCGCAAAAGCTTTTGTTACCTCCTTATTGTAGCCTTTAAACTTTTGAATAAACCGAAGCCATTTTGCATTTTTCAATATGTCTTTGACTTGCGGGTATCCTTCCATAAATTTGGGTCCCTCTGGTTTTGTCCTCAACAACCGACCCATCCTTCCTTCTGTTCTTTAAAACTCGTCTGCGTGAGGAGGGTTTAGCGGAGGTAAGACGGCTGAATTAGCGGAAATGAACAGGGTTTATGAAGGAGACCAGTGACTGTAAGCGGATATCAGAGAATAGGTACACGGAATGAAGCGGAATAGAGAACAAAATGGGGTGAAGGCTTATGTGAACACGGTGGAAATGCAGCCGTGAGGTCAATAGAACAGTAGGGGGAGTAAAGTGCATCCGACAATATTTAAAATTGGGTGGCTGCAGAGTAGACGCAAGCACGTTTATGAAATGGCTGCGGATTTTGTGCGGCTGAGAGAAGCCGTAGTCAAATCAACCACGTTCCATAATTACAGGTGGAGTATCAAAGTATAGCCGAACACGAGTGAAGACCGGAGGCTTGATTATGAGGCCGTTTAAAAATGAATGCAAGGATTGTGGGGGAATCGTATAGAGATCGTGGAACGGTTATGGAGTTATCAACGCAATCATTGCATATAATGGAGCTATGTTTTATAACTATGTAAAAATGTGCTTGAATGCCATTTGAAATAAATTTCTACTCATACCTTGGAATTCTTGCCATTTTTCATTAGTCTTCAATCAGTTGCTCCTCGTTGATGCTTTTGAATGCCTCATGTCTTCATAATATGTCCTCATACCTGCATTTGATTTCATGATTGTTGAAATAACATCTGACTGTAATTTTTTGAAAAACAGAGTGGTGGCTGCAGAAACTGCTTCTGGCTGCAGAAACTGACACAGCAATTATTTGGGTGAATGGAGATGGATAGATGATAACTGACTGAATGAAAATGGTCATGAAAGAAAATTTTTATTGGTGAAATGAAATGAAATAGATGAAATGGAGTGAAATGAAATGAAGTGGAGTGGAATGAAGTGGAATGAAATGGAGTGGGTTGTCATAAAACTTGTGAAATGAGAAAGAGAGAGATTTTTTTTTTTTTTTTGGAAAATATAGGGTGTCAGGTGTTCCTGATTTTCACCCTACATTTTTTGTATAAGACTGCCAATCAGTGATTGGTTTTCAAGCTTATACAATTTTTTTTTTTTTTTTTTTTTTGAAACTGAAAAGAACAAAGGCTAGGCTGGTGGAGAAGAAGGATTCTTCTTCACCAGCCTTATTGCAGAATTATCTTGAAACATTTTGACAAATTCCTCTTTTGAGAGTGGTTTATGATAGATCTTTAATCTGTGGCCATTCACAATAAGAGGAGTTTGAGATTCATCAATGGTCTTGATTCTTACTGCTCCATTGCTAAAGATCTTGTCAATCTCATATGGCCCAAGCCAATGAGTCTGAAATTTTCCTTTAAAATATTTAAACTTGGAATCAAATAGCAATGCCCAATCTCCTTCTTGAAACTTCTTCTCTTTGATGTATTTGTCATGCCATTTAGCTCTTTGATATTGAACTATATCAGTTCTTAGAATTGCCTCTTGTCTGATCTCATCTAGCTCATTCAACTGCTCCATTCTATGCTTTTGGGCTTCTGATAGATCCATCCCCAACTGAACTGCCATCTTGAAGGTTTTGACTTGGAACTCAATGGGGATCAGGACTTCTTTCCCATAAACAAGTTCATAGGGAGAATGTCCTGTTGTATTTCTCCATGTAGTTCTGTAGGCCCACAAGGCTTCAGAAAGCCTTTCTGCCCAATCTCTTCTATGTAGATGAACAGTTTTGGTGATGATACTTTTGAGAACTTTGTTTGTAGACTCCACTTGACCATTTGCTTGCGGATGGTAAGGAGTAGATCTTCTGTGCTTGATTTTGTATTCTTCCATCAGCTTCTCCACCAGGTTGGATGTGAATTGGCTTCCCCGATCTGTCACAATTTCTCTTGGAACACCAAAGCGAGTAAAAATATCCTCATAAAGAAAATTAACAACTGAATTTTCAGTAGCAGACACTAATGCTTTGGCTTCCACCCATTTAGTAACATAATCAGTACAAACCAATATATACTTTTTTTGCTTAGATGGTGGATTAATAGGTCCAATGAAATCTAAAGCCCATTTTTCAAAGGGTTCAATGAGTACCTGCGTTTGCAATGGCATTTCATTTGAAAGGGTAGGTTTCCCTACTCTTTGGCAGCTGTCACACCTTTTGACATATTGTTTTGCATCTTTGAAGAGGGAAGGCCAAAAATATCCTAAAGAGAGGATTTTATAGGCTATCCTTTTGTCAGCAAAGTGTCCGCCGCATGGTTCATCATGACATGCCTTGAGGATATCAGGTATTTAATCCTCCCTGACACATCTTCTAATCACAAGATCTGGCCCTGTTTTAAACAATTCGTTAGAAATCCATGAATATTTTGAACTTTCCTGAATAATCTTTCTTCTTTCACTTGGAAATAAATGTGGAGGCAGTTTCCCTGTAACCAAATAGTTAGCAATATCTGCATACCAAGGTGTCTTAGTAGTTACTGCAAACAAGTATTCATCAGGAAACTTATCCTCTACAAGAGAATCTTCTTTAGTATTCTGAATCCTAGACAAGAAATCAGCTACTGTATTTTGTTTCCCTGGTCTATCCAACCTAGTAATATTGAATTCTTGCAAAAGTAAGAGCCATCTTGTCACTCTGCCATTAGTAACAGGTTTGTTCATTAGATATCTAATTGCAGAATGGTCAGTATGAATAAAATTTTCATAGCCTGTTATATAATGTCTAAACTTATTGATTGCATGAACAATAGCTAAAAACTCTTTTTCAGTCACAGTATAGTTTAACTCTGTGGGAGTCAAATTTTTACTGGTATAATAAATGGCATAAGGAACTAAATCTTTTTGACCCAACACAGCTCCTAGAGCTGTATCTGAAGCATCTGTAGAAATATGGAAAAGGAGTTTCCAATTTGGTCCTCTCAAGATAGGTGCTTCAGATATTCTTGTTTTCAAAGTTTCAAAGGCTGATTGACAATCAGGATCCCATTTGAATTCACAGTCTTTTGTAAGAAGTTTGAAGAGTGGAGATGCTATTTTAGTGAAGTTTTCTATAAATCTTCTATAGTATCCAATAAATCCTAGAAAACTTCTAACATCTCTTTGACAATTTGGAATAGGCAACTTGGAGATGACTTCAACTTTTGATCTATCAACCTTAATCCCATCTCCTGAAATATGATGTCCTAAAACAATCCCTTCAGTAAACATCATAAAGCATTTTCATGGCTTAATGAAAGGTTTGTTTCTTTACATCTTATGAGAACTTTTTCCAAATTTTCTAATGCCTCTTCAAATGAATTACCATAAACTGTAAAATCATCCATATAAACCTCTACACAATCATGGATTAGATCAGAAAAAATTCCTAGTACTGCTCTTTGGAATGTTGTGGGTGCATTACATAACCCAAAAGGAAGCACTCGATAGGCAAAAGTCCCCCATGGACAAGTAAATGTGGTCTTATCTTGATCTTCAGGTGCTACCTGAATTTGATTATAGCCACTAAAACCATCCAAAAATGAAAAGTACTTTTTTCCTGCTAATGTATCTAATACTTGATCAATAAAGGGCAAAGGAAAGTGATCCTTCAAAGTTGCTTTGTTCAATTCCCTGTAATCAATGCATACCCTCCATTTACCATTCTTTTTAGGTACTATAACCAAAGGAGAAACCCATCGGCTATCTGAAATTGGATAAATGAAGTTTACATTGAGTAGTTTTGGAGCTCTTCTTTCACTATCTCCCTAAGGTTTGGATTCATCCTTCTCTGAGGTTGTCTGATTGGTCTACTGTTTTCCTCAATATAGATATGATGGATGCAAGTCTTAGGATCAATACCTTTCATATCAGTATACTCCCATGCAAATGCGGTAGAATGTTTTTGCAAGATTTTGGTTAGTTCTTCCTGTTGTGACTTTTCCAAATTTTTGTTGATATTCAATGTTTTTCCTGGAAAAATCTCAATGGTAGAACTACCGAACTCTTCCATAGAGTAAAGAGACATTTGTCTTGATGATAAATATTAAATGTCAGATTCCAACTGAAATTGTGTGGGGTCATATTCTGTATATGTCTCAAAATTTTCTAATGTGTTCAGAATTTGACTATCCTCACTGATTTCAGAAATGGTAAAGACAGGTTGTATAGTGTCCTCATCATCGACCCATTCATTGTCTCCTACTTCTGTGATTGCTTTTGTTGGAGGATACAAATTGAATTTCTTTATCGAATTACCATTAGAAATGTACATATCCCCAGATCTACAACTAATGAAAGCATCAGCTGTGGCTAGCCAAGGTCTTCCTAAGATAAGTGGGTGCCCTCCTAGATTACTCTTGGGAGTCAAAATCATAAAATCTACTGGATATTCCCAAGAATCTAAGGAGACTGAAATATCTTCTAATACACCATCTGGTTTGATAATTGATCGATTTGCAAGTTGCAGTAAAGTAGGTGTAAAAAGAAGGTTAGGAAGTTTTAGCTGGTCCATAGTCTGTCTACTCATAATGTTGATAGCAGCCCCTAAGTCAATCAATGTGTTTGGAATTTCTATCCCATTTATATGTGTCTTGACAATTGGACTTCCTGGATCTACATACTTCTGCATGGTAATTTTCCCATCATGATATCTGCAATTTTTCCTACCAGGTGGATTCTTCTTGTGTCTTTTAGTTTCCTTCCTAGTCTTTTGAAACTCAACTCCTTTATTGTTTTTGCTAGAATAGGAATCTCTCGAATGGCTTGTAGCAAGGGAATATTGATACAAACATTCTTCAATTCATCTAGAAATTCATAGTTAGGCAACAAGATTTGTTTTTCCACCCCCTTGTCAATTTGTAGTCTTTCAGGAAAAGGAGGTGTAGATGAAGATGCGGGTTGCTCAACTATAGGAGTTGTGGATGTTAACTTTTCTTTTTCTTTTTGAATGTTTGAATTTTGAAGAGATTCTTCCTCATAACCCTTATTGACATGAAGAGAATCCTCCTCAGAGGTATCTTGCTCTTGAATATCTATAGAAGGTTTTTCTAAAACTCTACCAGATCTGAGTTGTACATCATTGAGAGGAACAATCATATAGGTAGGAAATTGTTGTCCTTCTATCATGTAAATATTCTGAGGATTTTTATTGTTAGGATTTGGCAATGGCTGAGCTGGAAGTTGATTTGTCTTTTGTTGGAATGGAAGCATGAGTTGAGGATTTGGATTTTTTTGAGAAGGTTGTTGTTGTGGAAATGGCAATGGAAGTTGTAGATTTGGGTTTGGAAGTTGTGGAGCTTGTTGATTTTGAAAAGATGGGGGATATTGATAAAATTGAGCAAATCTCCCACAAGGATTTTGCATACCTTGTACCCATGACTGATATGAATTTTGAGGTTGGGGCCAAGGTTGTTGCCAAGGATTCCAATTTGGTGGGGGTTGAAAATTCATAGGGTTGTTAAACCCTTGAGTTTGTTGCCCCTGCCAAGGTCTTCTTGCAACAAAACAGAGAGATTCTACTGAATTTGGATCTTCTTGAAAGACAACTTTGAGTCCAAGAATTGAAGGACAATCCTTGGTGGTGGATTCATTCAGAATCATCGACACCACACTATGTGAAGATTATTTTTACCCAATTTTGATGGGTCACCCAAGTGTTTTGCCAAATCTTGGGTAGAAAAACTTGACATCTACTTTCAGTTGAACAAGGTTCCAGAGATGAAGTCCATTAAGATTGCAGTGCTGCACCTTGAAGGTGAAGCACATGACTGGTGGTTCCATGGCTTTTCTACATTGGGTCATGCCAATGTGACTACTTATTCAGAGTTCACTAGAAGGCTGGTGGAAGATTTTATAGAAGAGATCCCGAAGCACCATTCATGAGCCTTGTAAAGTTGAAACAATCAGGTAATACAAAAACTTACATCTCTGAATTTTTAAGACTTTCTGTTATAATTCCTTATTTGTCTGCAACAAGAAGGGTGTACATTTCCATTGATGGTTTAGATGAACCTCTTCATGGGTTGGTTAAATATACCAAGCCCGCTACCCTACATGATGCTATTGAAAGGGCTAGAGACCTTCAAGATGCCTTGCCAAAAGCAAAGGAAAATTTCCAGCATAAGCCCTCTTTTCCATCAAAGGGAAAGGAAGAAAATGTTGCTCCTTCAAAGGAGAGCTCATAGAAGAAACCTCTTGATGATGATGTCTGGTTAGATCTAAGAAGAAGGAATCTTTGCTTCACTTGCCAAGAATCATGGGCACCTGGACAAAAATGTGTAGCTAGAAAATCACATTACATAGAGGTCTTCTCAAATGATGAGGAGAAAGAAGAAGATGAACCAGGGAGAGGTCACAACGGTAACACTACAGGAGGAGAGCCAACACCATCAAGAGATGGGAATGGAGCATTTTCTCCTATTAGAGGGGATCTTTCATCTTTGAGAGGATTACCTAAGTACTTGACCTTAAGAGTTCAAGGTTCCATCTTGAATCAAAGGGTTTCTATTTTGATTGATAGTGGGGCTACCCACAATTTTATTTATGTCCAACTAGTGCAAGGAGGGAAATACCAACTGATGCTTTTGAGGGATTCTCTATTTTGGTCCCAGGAGATAGAAAAATGAAATTCATGCATTATGTACCATTTTTATCAGTCACCATGGGGACATATACATTGATTGATCACTTCTTTATGGTTGACATACCTGACACCAATGTGATATTGGGTGTTCAATGGTTGATAACATTGGGGAAAGTCACCACTGATTGGGAGGCTTTGAAAATGGAATGGGTGGATAAGAAGAGTGGTGAGACTAAAATCATCAAAGGCATGCATACATATCCCTCAGATACAAATTCCACATAGAAAACAGAGATGGATTTGCATAGTGGAAGCAAGGACCTTACAGTCCCATCTATTATGCTCATGAGATTGCTGCATGGGACACTATTATCTAGTGGAAAACCACCTGCGAGGCCACTTGATTCAGATATTGTCAGAGATGTCTCACAACATGATGCTCCAAGAATAGATCCAGGAGGGATGGGAGCATTGGAAGACAATGATACAGCCCTGGGAGTCTTGGGTAGGATCAAGGAGGAGGGAGATCTTCTCCCAACATCATCATTACCCACTCCCATTTCAGATTTTCTGCTATGGGAGGAGAAGCATGGAAGGGATGACCTTCCAACATGTAACTTTGGCATGGGAGATGACAAGGAGGGGAGCAACCATATGAGAGACATTTATGTTGATAGATCATCAGCGTTGTCACTATGGGAGATTGATCCATATTGGAAATCCCAACTGTTGGTGGATTAATCCAAGGATCTTCACACATGCATGATACTTGATGACCAG
Organism: Pinus albicaulis; assembly: GCA_034641835.2. NCBI lineage: Eukaryota > Viridiplantae > Streptophyta > Pinopsida > Pinales > Pinaceae > Pinus > Pinus albicaulis. Next base: position 609,048,860 of record CM076575.1, on the reverse strand, counting down.
ATACATTAAGAGGGCTATTCAGTCCAAGAAGGAGTCATCTATTATCATAGTAGGATCTTCTTATCTAGGGCCTCCAAGCTCAAGGAGAAGTTACTACAAAGGGACTATGAAGAGTTATGTTTCAGCCACACTCCATGAGATTCTACAACATCATCATGAGAAGCTACACCTGGAAGGGTTTTGAAGGAGAACTATATCAGCATTTTCAAAGATGCATGTACCTTGTGGAGATGGGGCAGCAACATGACCCTATGAAGGAGTTAATTTAGCCATCTCTTTCTCTTTATGAGAGAGGAGATAGATCTATGCACCACTCCATTTGTTTAAGGAGAAATTTTAGTGGAGAATGTACTCATGTAAATAATGTTTCATTTTATTATTGTTTACATTATTTCACCATGTATATGTAGGCCATGACTCCAAGAAGGAGTATTGTACCTTATAAACTCCATGGCCAACTTTGGGCCACAAAAATTTCTGAACATGGCCACTCCCTTGAAGGACAAAGGGAGATTTTGTTTCATGATGGATGAATTCCTAAGGCACCAAATATATCTCACTTTCAGCCATGGTGAGATGACTTGGACAACAACTTAGTGGTGGGGAGACCACTTACCACATCTTGATCTGATGTAGCCAGGAGATTCATTTTTCTGGTTCCACATGTGGGACTATGACCCACCTCCATATGCACAAATTTCTATTTGTATGCTTGTAATTTTGATCCCATATGTTAGGGTCCTATAATAATAGGGTTCATAATTTTTGAATTGACTTTGATAGTATTTTAAATATGTACATACATTTATTTCTGCAAGTTTCTTCCCATATTTTGAAAAATGAAAAATAAATAAAAAATGAAAAGAGGGTAAAAGTACTAAAAGAAATATCAAAGGACTTAGAAAAAGATAGTCCCAAAAAGAAAAAAGAAAAGAATAAAACCTAAGAGTGAGCAAGTCAAAATGCCACTACTATTTATTTTTTACTGCAAGAATAATGATTATGTGCAAATTATCAATAAATGCCATAATCCATGATTAGTTAAACAGTTAATATTAAATTTTCATGCTTTGAACTTCATGCTTAGATAGAGAATAAATATATGTCAAACAGTTTAAACTTGAAAAATCAGTATATATTTAGAGAATAAATGAGGAGCTCAACAATTTAATCTAAGCCCTCGGAAGAAATAAGGTTAGAAATAATAATGTAAATGCACCCATGAAAATGAAGTAAAAATGTTAGAAATAATAATGGGTAGGTAGAAAGCGGTTGTGCAAGCATGTAATAAAGCATCATCGGGCAAAAAAACACTAATTTCCCTTCCCCCACAATCATTAATTATTATAATCTATCAGTTAAAAGGCTCAGAGCATTTCTCTGACTTTTGTTGGGATCGAACCCAAGGCTCGATAACTGATTAGTTAAAAATATTGAATTTCTCTATAAAACCCATTTTTCATCAACATTTTCCCTTCATCCATAATCATGATCCCTTTTTCCCCACGTAAAAACCCATTTTTACTTGGAAAAAGTAAAAACCCTAAATAACTAATTTCATTTCCTTTCAAAAGCACTCAAAAATCCATAAAATTCATTTTATCTTAAGTTCAAGTGTGAAAAATACAAAAGGGACAACTATGCTTTATTTTACACTTTACTTAGTGTTAAAACATGTATTTTCATTCATATCATACATTACCCCTTTTTTCATATTAATTTCTAACTTATTTTATTAACTCCCTATTCTATATCCTCCTGTATAGTATAAAACCTTTTTTATTTTAAAATAACCCACAAAACCCTTTATTTAATGTTTAAACCAATGTTATTATACCCCATGTGATGAAATAATCCCCGCCATTATTCCCATTTCTTTAAAAATTATCAATAAAATAAAATACCCCGCTCCCTATGGTTATTAAACACTCATCAAAAAAAAATTTAAACCATATAATATGACCCGCACATGTGTATTGATTAAACATTGTGAAATTTTTTGATTTACGCATATACTACGTTACACCCTCCACATATTATAACCCAATGTTTTAAAATTTATTAAATACATATTTATAAAGTTAAACAAACCATCCTAACCAAATACATAAACCATGGACCCCACTCTAATCCCGATGCAACTTTCAAAATAGATCTTGGCCGATCACATAAACCTCCCATGATCCAACGACAAAGAGACAAAATCGCAAATAAACTTTCCCACGTTTAACCTTTTCATTTCCACGAGAAATGGGTAGTTTTACCATTTTCTCTCTCCTTGATGTGGCATTTTTTTTACTATATCGCATTCGATCCGTATTAAACCACTTACCACCGAAGTGGCATGTGATAACCACCATTGGTTTTTCACCTATGGAACGCGAAAACCACCTTCTTTCCCGATTGACCATTCATTTATTGCATGTAAATTTAACCTAATTTGTCCAATAAACCTTGGAAATGAACTATTATTCTTCCTTTCAGCGCGTATCCACTGTATGTGCTTTTCCAACTCTGAAGACAAGTATTTTCCACTGTTTTATTATCCAGAACCTACAAATTTTCGCATGAACCTATTGAAGATTACTGAGGAGCTTTAAATTACTCCATAGATTAAAAAAGACACCATAGAATCTATTCAAAAACCTTCAGAGACATCCTCAAAGCCCTATACCTGCATATAACAAGTATTTCTTCAAGATTTGAGGCTGTTATCAGTTTTAAAAGACCTTTAATGAAAATTTTCAGTCATTGTTAAATTCATCAAAACAAGCCTATGAAAATCTCTAAAGAAACAGGCCAAACCCTGTCAAAATTTCTAAATAACCCCTGTTTTATGCTACGCATTGTTTTGAATGAAAAAATTGAGTTTATATAGTTTTTTAAAACTATTTAAAACTATTAATTGAGCCCCGGTCAATCCTCTGAAGGTAGCCAAATCATCTGTGCCTAATTTCAAAATATTCTTAGCCCTTCTATCCATTGAAAAACTCAAGAAACCCTTGTTTCTTGTTTATAACTAGTAAAGATATGTAAATCAAGTTGAAGAGTACAAAATTGAAAGAAAAAACCCAAGGAAATAATATATTCTACCTGTTTTAATCCAATAACCTCTGCTAGAGTCAAAAAATACTTCTGCAAACTGTTTAATCTTATAAAACTATCCAAAAAAGCCTAAAAGCAGAGTTATGTAGTCCAAAAGCCTCAAAATGCCTAAACCTACTCGAGCTGCATCTTCCAAAACTGCTATCGTTATAAATCCTCTGCAACCTCCAGTTGTAGACATTGAGCACACTCCATTAGCAGATATTGATTATAAGATAGTAGACCCTATTGTAGAATTCAATTTTTTGGAACTTCACAACTAGAGCTATAAAAAATCTTTAGATAATGTTGAAGAAGTTCAGATTTAGGAATCACACTTGCCCCAATATGTTGTTCCAGTTACCCACTCATGCCCAGAGGTCATTAGGTTATGCCATCATCATTATATACCTGAGCAAAGAGAAATAGTCAATGCCAATAAAGAAGTACTTTTTACCATTACTGTTGAATCCATTAATCAATTGTTACAACTTAAACCTGATCCTCAAGTAGTTCCTTTGTCCATTGAAGCACTTACCAAGATGTATATTGGCCTTCACTTTCCTAGAAGATTCAAAATATTCCACATATTGATGCCCTTACATGTATAAATTCCTCAAATCAATCCTCCATATTCCACTTCAAGATTTCCAGAGGGTTCTAGGCATGTAATTTCCATGTTATCTTTCATCCTAGGGTACTTTACTGATGAGCATACAGATGAATCCATTTTAGGTTTCCTATCCACTTTCACACTAGGGCAACCTCCATCTTTTATCTTTGATTATGTTGGGTATATTGCTGACAATATTCATGACCAATTAGTTAAACTACCAATTGAAGGAGTGTTTAGACACACATATTTCCTTTTCCACATGTTCTTGTATTTTGAAGAAGATAATTTTCCATTAACCCTTCAAAAGCTTGACATAGAAGAGAATCCTCTTTCAGTTATTTTCTGGACCTCTTTTATTAGGAAAGAGTTCGCAGAGTTCACATATGCAGAGGTTTTAGACTTCTTCATCCATCCATTGATAAAAATATTGACAAATGTTTGAACAACTCCATTATGAGATATTGATTATAAGATAGTAGACCCTATTGTAAATTAAATTTTTGGAACTACACAGATGGAATATAAAAAATCTTTAGATAATGTTGGCAGCGAAGTCACAAGAGAGAATTTGGTGAAGTAGAGCGGCCAAATCGTTGCTATTCCGACACGGTCGTGAAGCGACGATTCGAACGAAACGTGGTTGTCATGCGGTGAATTCGATGCCTAAATTCTTACAAAGTGTCGCACTCCACGACACTTCCCCGTCAGTTCTAAACATCAAAGGTTTCTTTCGACGTCTCCCAAACCGACGTTACAGGGGTAAGTCGTTATTCGACGGTCCGACGTTTTTAACGTCACTCTTCCGACGTTTGTAAAGTCTCGCCATTCCGACGAAATGTCGTCTGACGTTTTGAACGTCACTCTTCCGACGACTTTATACTGTCGCTCTTCCGACGTGTCTAAACTGTCACATTTCCGACGCCGTACAAAAGTGTCAGAAGACCGACGTATTGCAAAAGTGTCACAAGACCGACGCTTTCCAGAAGCGTCACAATATCGACGCCAGGAAGAACTGTCACAATTCCGACGAAATGTGGTCTGAAATTTTGAACGTCGCCCTTCCGACCTCTTTTTTCTGTCGCTCTTCTGACGTTTCTAGAACTGTCGCAATATTGACGGACGTCACAAGACCGACGAAAATGGAAATCATTCAAAACGTCAGAAGAGCGACGCTTACAAGGCGTCGGTATGCCGACGACGGTTTCAATTTAAAAAAAAAAAAATGAAACTTTAAAACAGGACAGTAAATCTCCAATGTTTGTTATCGCAATAAGAAATCAATGATCAGTGATCACGTCAAATTTTCCTCGTAGCGTGACGGGTCTAATAAATTTTATTGTAAAGGTTGCTGGCCAGTGACAATTGGCGCAGCATTGAAGGAAATGCATTAAAGAAAATTAATTAGGCTGCGAACTCCAAGCCAACTGGCAACAACCCTGATAATTTTCCTTACCAACTTCCAAGTTGTGACTCGAGCTTCAGACTCCAAAGCTAAGAATTTTCTTTTCATCGTGTTGGAGAAGCGAACTGCAACCTGCAGCAAAATAGCAATTCCTCAGTCTCACTGCTCAGGACTCGTAGTCATTCCTTGCTAACACGGTATGTGGAAATTTTGATAAGATGACTTTCTTCACCCTCGTTTTTACTAAATTTATTCTTTTGAAAAGGGCCTGGTTCCATTTCAAAAATTTTCAACTTTCGACTTCTAGAATTTGTACATATGATTTTTGGACCGAGGTTTTGTTATTAATGAGGAGATAGTGTCTTGGTTCTATCTGTATAAAATAATTGCCTCTTTTTTTTCTTCATGTTCAGGGTTTTTGATTTTACCAAAACCTATCTCTCTTTTAAGCATGCCTGCAAATTAATATATTCCAGGAATGTACACAATTCCAGGCTTCATGTACAACATATTGTATCAACTATATTTTAACAAGTGAGTTGCATGCCCATATAGTGTTACAGATTACAGGGCTTCATTTGGAGAATAAATGATAAGCCTGGCAACACTAAATCCAAGTAATTCCCCTCATCCCTTAAAAGACACCTCTAAATATAACTAGAAATTTCAAATAGTTAGTAAAGGAAAAGTACAAAGATATAACAGATATGTGTTGAGCCAAAAACCTGTGCATTCACAACAAAACTGGGATGGATAAAACTTAAAAACAATTATGGACTTTGACAAAAAATCGTCTTATGCATACAAATGAAAGAAGCATTGGCATACTACTATGTTTACAAATTTAAGGACAGGCAGAGTGAGTGTCCGGGCAACACAGTTTCATGTGGAGACCCTAGATCCTTGTACCCACAATATCTAGTGACTTAAAAAATGATTGCCAAAACAATACCTTTGCTATGCATGTAAGAACACCACCTGTATAATGAGGGAGATGTAATATTGTTCAAGAAGCAGATTTATACAGAGTGGTCCAAGATTGTGTATTTATGGAAGATACAACTGATTTTGGCATGAAACATGTATCCAAGATTTCAATGTGGCCTTATTTTAGAGCCCATTGATGATTTACTATGAAACCTAAACTTTCAAAACAAACACATTGAAATCACAGGATCTCCATCATGAATATCATAAATATTAACTATCTTTTGGGCACTGGCAGTAGATACCATAAGAGGCCCACATGGCCTGTACCACCAATGTTGATTCTCTGGCACAACATTTGCAAAGCCAAAATTTCTCCCCGAGACATCCCTCTCTGCCAAAACTGGAGAGATGGTACTGGACGTTGAAGTGAAGGCCTTTGATTCAGTATGGAATGCCATAATTTCTTTATTATAAAATTCCCATGAACAGAAACCTGATTCCAATGTACAACCTGCAGATGCTGCCACAACATATTTACCAGAGCGACCATCTGAACCAGCTGCTCTGATCAACCAGCAATCACCCCACATGTTTGGGGTAAGCCCATATGGAGCTTTATATTTAGCCTTCTCCTGGAGATTGGAAAATAACAATACTGAGTATTATTCATACATCAATTGCCCTTTATGTTAAGGGAAAATTTAAAGAGTGCATAAATATTCTTGAAATCCCAATCATAGTTTCTAGAAAATTTCAACAGTCTTTGAAATGAACTACATCCTATTTAAACTACATCAAATATTTAGGCAAATCATTTTTTTAAACATAAATTGGTGAATTTTATTTCAAATATAGAAATTTAAACCATGAGAATAATCTAACCCCTAGGCTTTTCCCTATTTCTAATAGAAAATCCCAAAATGTATAAATTATAACACCCATAAACCCCAAAATTAAGTACAATAATTAAAACCTCCACACCTCTGAATTTGCTATATCGTGAAAAGAGCAGCATCCATCATCATGGGAAAGCAAAACCGATTCTCCATCTGATACAAACCAGCCTGCAGTAGATGTCTTATGGCCGAGTTGATTCAATCGATCACAGGAAACCTCTTCAGTTTCTTCAATATTGCCAAAATGCTCTGGCTTGTTTTCCTGATCATCATCAAAGTCCATATTTTCATCACATTGAATTAGTTGGGGTTCATTATGATCAGGTCCAATGCCTATTGCAGAGCTCCAGACATCTAATCCAATATTGGAACTGCCATACCTGTTCCCATTAGAGATTGTAAATCCTGCTTCTGGCTTTAATTCGGTAAGTTCAAGAGCACTAGAACTGGATTCAGTTGATTTAGACTTGGTATAGTTGTCCTCTAATTTGTATTCTGATACAACACTATACTTGTGCTTCAACGCAGACAGAAATTCTGTAGCAATGGGATCTTCATCTATGGGGATTATGGATCTACCCTCAAAAGCATCCCGAATATCTGATTCATTTTCATTCAACTGATCATGCAAATCCACCCTCGTCTTCAGCACAGCAAGCTGAACTGAAGGCCGGTTTTTCAACAATTTATGGTGGGGGTAAAGCCTGTCTTCCAGATCTTGACTATTTAAGTGTTTAATTGGTTTTTTCAGAGACCTGACCATAGAATCAAATGAATCCCGCGAATCCTGCGAAATAATAAACAATAGTAAGGCCATTATTTATTGGTTTGAAATAATAAACAACATGCAACAAACCCGCATAATTAGTAAATTATTTAAAGACAATGTTGGCAATATGTTTCCTGTATCCTATTATATGATTTTCCTTGATGGAAAGCTCTGTATTTAATGGAGAATCGATATAAATAAGGACGAGTTAATTCATGTGTGAACATATGTATGCATCCTGATGAAGGATAATTGACATCCATAAGAAACCCTGTGCTCTGTATGTTGATCGAGGAACCGATGTTAATACGGTTGACAATGTATCCAAACTGGTAGACAGTGGAGTTATATATATTCGTTAAATATATGATGGAAGGGTCTACGCTATTAGTAAGGAGCTGACTGGCTTTCATGGAGAAAGGAACGAGGAGCGAGAGCAAACCAGTTATAACGCGAAAGAACTAAAATAGAGTATTTGGCATTGAACTTTCGGTGGAACACGGACTAACCCTTTGGAATCATGAACGGAACCTGGAAGGAAAGAGGTGGAACATAACAAACGGAAGCGCGACGGAACCCTGCGTGGAAGAGCGGAACCGTGACCGAGAAAACAGTAAAGGTGGTTTGTGGTTTCTATCGCACCACCTTCGACGGGCAAGCAGTTTTCAAGAGGTATGGGTGCGATTCCATAGAACGCGTGACACGCGTCCTTGTACGACTCCACAAAACCGCTTGTCACTGCACGCCATCGCGCGTTATTGCTCGACCCAGGATGCCCAGCGATATTGATAAGCACCGTTGATCTGGGAAGGGGTCATCGGACGGTGTTCATTTGCTATAGATGCGCGAAATTTACCCAAGGTACGGCGCGCCATCGCGCGTTATCATCCGTGCATCATCAACGAACGATATCCGTCAGATCATCTGATGCCGAGCGATGTGTTCTCCGCCGTCGGATGGAAACGATCGTAAGCGATGGGCCCCAGTTTTTTAAATTATGTTGATTGGGCCGTCGATTATGTATGTGGGGCCGGAACCAAAGGTCTATTTAAAAGCCTTTTGATAAAAGCGCTGGTTATTACTATAAAGTTTTATTATATATTTAATTGCCAAAGGTTGTGAATAATATTTATTTATCAAATTCCACGAATTTGATAAATAAAAGAAAGGAAACCATCAGCGGCACGCTATTGGTACTTTACCTTGGCTATAGTATTATTTGGATTGGTTCGACTTTTAATAATACCATTAGCAATTGAATGGTTTTGACCCATGGTTTCAATAAAGGCGAAAACTATATTGATCAAAAAACTATAGGCGAAAACTACCCGAAAAGCTACAAATCCATTCTACACAATTGTTGATCCATCAAGCGAGCCTGCACAGATTTGTTCCCATGTGCTGATCCATCAAGCGAGCCTATTTTTCCTTGTTTTTGTCTACAGGTTTTTGAATTGGCATCAAGTGCGTTCATGTGAGCCTGGATCTTTTCATCAGATGCCGACCTGATATGTGGGGCTCAATTACTTTTCTAACAGATTTCTGCCGTAGGAATATATAGGCTCCGTTTTTTTTTTAGTTTTTAATGCATACAGGTCCATACTTACTATCTATATCTACAATTTTGCGGTTCATCTCTGTCTTCTTGGGATGTCTATTTCCACAGGCGATCCAGATCTTATTCCTCGTCCCTATGGCTTATGATATGGTCGAGTCCTGATGTTTTATGGACTCGATATTTGTATTGGGTGATATTTCCCCTGTTATGTTTAATTGGTCAAAACTTAATCCTCTGTCTTGACACCTTCTTCCTTAGAAGTTGTGCATGAGATGGATAGGTTATTTTGATCAGGCTTTTTCATCAACCTTGATGGAATGTTATGTCGAACTATGCACTGTTAATTCAAACAACGTTTTTTTTCTTTCTGAAAAAAAATATAAGGTGATGATAATCATAGTACGAGGTGTGCATGCAGAGGCATTGTAAATAAAAATCTCTTTATGAGATCTGCATGATCGAACTCTGTTGTCTGATAACGTTGAATCCATGATGCACCTATGGAGTTGATCGAGGAAATGAAAAAGCTCTAGGAAGATCAACAAAGAAATAATAAAGATCTGATGCAAGTCTGATGAAGAAATTGAAGAAATTCAGTGGATCTGAGGGTTGAAGTCTTCTGCATAGAAGTGGAAGCTTTCTGCCAGTTCAAGCTGGTGTTAAATCAGGGGGTCGAAGCTCCCTTCCAGGAGAGGCTGGAGAATGAGAGAAGGTTGAAGCCTTCTGCAGGTTGGTGCCTGTGTGCTGGTATGAGTCTGCGCCAGCACAAAATTATAAGATGTTTTCTTTATAATAAATATTGAAAACTGAGACGACAGTAGCGGTGGTTTTCTCCCAAATTGGGTTTCCACCTTAAATACTGGTGTTCATATGTGTTCCTTTTGTGTAATGGCTTATTCTGTTATTTCTTTTCACATGTTTACTAAAAGAATGATGCAATAATCCAAGTAAAGAATTAACAACATAATAAGATCTCTGGTGAAAAGTTTTCAGTCAGCCCTAAATACTGATTCACCCCCCCTCTCAGTATTTTTCCCAACAGACAATAATTCCTACATATTAAAATATAAAGTTATAACATACCAGCTCATACTCAAACATAACATCTGTATCAATATTCTTCTTCTGTATCTTCTTGATCTTCATCCAACTGATCGACATCTATATCAACATCTGATTCAGAAACGGTGTTGAAATGATCGACCATGTCATCATCATCATCAATTATGTCATTTTAAATAATATCCTCATCGAAATCATCATCAATAATTGTTGCCTCATCTCCTATGCCTGGTTCATCTTCTAAGATATCTTCTTCGTCTGTCAATGCATCTTCCTGCTCATCTGCCACTGCATCATCTTCTTCTTGATCAATATCATCTTCTTCCTCTATAGTATACTCTACCGGCCTTCCTCTTGGATCATATCTAATAGCAAATGACCATTCGTTCTCACCTGGAACCTCTGAGTAAAAGACTTGTTCGCATTGGCTTGGAAAAACATAGCGATCTTTTCCTGCTTCAAACTGCGATGTTTTAACCATTGGAAATCCATTGTCATGTTGAATAAGTGTTCTATCATCATCATGTACATTCATTCGTAGCCTATACCATTTGACGTCGAACAAAACTATTTTTAAGGAATTAAAGTCACACTCAACTATATCATCTAAGAACCCATAATATCTATTTTCAGATTCTCGAGGATGTCTGTCACTCCTGGAGGAAACATTAGTGACCTGGAATACTGCAGTTATCCCACTATCAGAAGTTTTCCTGTTATCATCCAACCGTTTAACGCGAAATTGACGACCATTGCACCACATAGCCTTGTGGTGTTTCAACTGCAATATGCCAAACATGAAAAAGATGCATTCTCAATTAATAATTAAACATATAATTTACACCACATGAAAATTAACTGAAAAATCAAACTTCTTGTCACATTATAAATAGGTGAATTAATTGCTTACCTTTCTATCTTTCAAACCATATGCTAAATCGATTTCCCTCTCCGTAACGTTCCCATCTCCACTACGATACGCTTCTCTAATCAATTCAGACAGTAGTTGCCATGATAACCTACCGTCGTTACGTGCTTTACATGTTTCAATCCATTCACTCATCCACTCAAGATTGTTTGCAATGTATAAAAGTAGTGCCTCATAATCTTGAGCACCCGAATAAAAAAACAATAATTCACCAATATTAATAAATATTACTTATAACCATGGTAAATTATATTAATTAATAAACTATGAAAGAATAAGACCTAAATGAATATAATGATCATATACATGATGTAAAAAAATGAAACATTATATGTATTATACATAATAAATCTTTTACCTCTCACTTTTTTCATTCTACCTTTTCCCAACAGGTGCTCCTCTTCAAATTTTTTGATGGAGTTCACATCCCAAATGCAATCCACCGCCTTCATGATTGGCGCAGCTAATTTAGGAAGATAATGACTAATATACACCATGGATTGATATACCACATATCCCTCCACCATAGAACCCTCAGGTCGTGCTCTTTGTCTAACCAAAGCCTTCAAGGATTTCAAGTGCCTCTCGACCATCCACATTGACCTTGTGTGTACTGGTCCACACATTTCAATCTCCTCAAATTGGTGTATCAAGTAGTGTTCTTGTGCATTGAAAAATGTTGGAGGTAGATACTTTTGCATTTCACACATTAGCCGAGGAATTTCTCTCTTCCAATACTTTATTTCATCTTGATGGATTTCTTTTAATGACAACCATCTGCAAATCATTACGCAAGGTTATTTCAATGAAACATAATATATATTTCATTACAAGTAAATTAATACATCATTTCATCAAGTACAAAAATAAATTGTAGCAATTAGATTTTGTGTATAAATCAAAACTACTTACCTCATGTATTTACTAAGACCATATATAACTTGTTTGACATTGTTGTCGAAGTCGTTTGGGAGAGATATAGGTAGAACATACTATAACAATAAAAAATGAATCGTTATTGGTTTCCAAATTAAACAAAAAAAAGGAAAATTTAAAATATGTATTCAAGCAATAACAAACAAAAACGTATACCAAAAAAATTACCTTAATAAAGGTATGCCAATCATGTGTTTTCACCCCACTGAAGTCACCTTTCTTCATTAAGATATTATTTATGTTTGAAGCAAAACCTGTTGGAAATTTAATTCTTCTAACGACCTCTTTTACATCATTGCTTTATTGTTCTGTTAATAACCATGGAATATAATTATAATTTCGACCTCCATTGTTATTTGATCCGTCGATCACACTTTTCATTGCATGATTCAATTTCTCAATGTCAGCACAAATTTTGTCAATTTTATCTCTATCATGTGCACCATCTATGGTTCGCCATAACATTTCTGTCACATTCTTCCCGACATGCATTGTATCAAACAAATGAGCTATTTTTAGGTCCTCATAGTAGGGAAACCTCGCGAATTGAGAAGGATAACATTTCATTCCGGGTGGAAGTACAATATTAGTACCTTCACGGCGACGATGACCTTGATATCAAAGAATAAAATAAATCAGAACAATATTATGTTAGCAATATGATGCTGAGTGTTGTCCTCGAATGGCAACCCACTTGATGAAGATGAACCTACTTGATGAAGTTGTGCTTGATAGAATATGTCTTGATGAACTTGTCAAATGATGTATTTACAGTGAGTACAGAAGGTAATGAAGAAAGGAATTCAGTATGTGCTATATCTATGATGAAAAGAGTATGTCTCAAGGCATACGCGGCTTTGTCTAAGATAAGTCGCGTATGCACGCGGGAAATAACGTGACAATTCGCGTATGGACAAAAACGCTCATAAAGTGCAAAACCATGGGTAACCACCATGGTATTGACCCATTGTATTGAGTAATGATTCGTCTGTGTGACCCCGCCCAGGAATACCATCGAAAGTAATGTGGTTTTGACCCATGGTATTGATAACGGGTAAACCTATATAAGGAGAAGAAATTCATTGTGCAAAGTGTGTGGATATGTCTGGGCTTTAATGAATACTTCACTCTGAAGTATATCTGCATGGTGGAACTTTGCTCTTAATTAATAAATTTGATTCTATAATGTATCTATGAACATAATGAAGGTCCAAGATCTCTAGATCTTGAAATGGTGAAACTCTTGGATGATCTGAAAAGAAGTGATGAAGACCTGGCGCAAATCTGTTGAAGAAGTTGAAGAAATCTGGGTAAGTTCATAGATCTGGTCTGTTCTGCAAAGTTTATCTTTTATAGATCAATACGCAGGTTCGCTTCACTAAAGGCGTGTGTATACGCAGATCTATTTCAACAAAGGCGCGTTTGACCTGTTAGGGTTTTTCTGAAAAGTTGCACGAATGTATACGCGGGTTGTCTTCAGTGAAAGCGCGTATATACGTGGATCCATCTAAATAAAAGTGCGTATGATATCTGAACTGATGGTTGCTCATGGTTGAATGTGTTTCTGCATACTTATTCTGAAGTTTGGATTATCTCTGATATACTGATTACAGTGGTTTCACTGTTCGGTTTGGAAGCATTGGGCAAAGTATGTTTGTTGATAAGTGAAGGGTTGTGTTGGAGCTATTTGATCCAGTTTGAAAATTGATGAAACGTGGTCTGCAGTGGATCTGAGGGTTGAAGCCTTCAGTCTGATAATAGAAGCTTTCTGTCAGCAGAGGCTGGTGCTAATATCAGGGGGTAGTAGCTCCCTTCCAGGTGAGACTGGTAAACGAGAGCAGGGGGTTGAAGCTCCCTTCCAGGTGAGGCTGGTAAACGAGAGAAGGTTGTAGCCTTCTGCAGGTGGGTGCTTGCGTGCTAGTATAAGTCTGCACCAGTACATGATTGTAAGAAGCTTTTCTCTATAATAAAATATTGAAGGCTGAGACAACGGCAGCGGTGGTTTTCTCCCAACTTGGGTTTCCACCTAAAAATCATGGTGTTCATGTGTGATGCTTTTGTGTGATGTTTCATTCTGTTATTATTGCACATGTCTACTGCTATATAAACATCTGATAAATGAATACATGCAAGGATCTAAGTGAAGAATTGTGTGTTTATTAATATCTCTGTGCATACGCGAGTTCAGTAAAGGGTATCCGCGTATATACGTGAGTCTGGTTCAGTAAAGTAGCGTATGGGTTATTAAAGATTGAAAAAGTAAAAATATGCTGAGTAAATCCTAAATAATGATTCACCCCCCCTCTTAGTATTTTTTCCAACAATTGGTATCAGAGCAGGTCCTTCTGAAAAGGCTTAACCGCTAGAAGGAAGATCAAGCAGGATGAGCAATCACGAGGGAACAGCATCTATCAAACCTCCGCTCTTCAACGGAAGCAATTTAATCTTCTGGAAAATAAGGATGAGATCCTATCTTCAGTCTATGGGAGCAGATATATGGGCCATCGTTGAACAAGGATATCAATATCCAGCTGCTACACCAACAGATCCAACTGAAAGAAAGAATTATGAATCAAATTCAAAAGCGGTCAATGCTATAACTGGAAGTCTAACTGAAGCAGAATTTGTCAAATTCATGCAGCTAAATACAGCAAAGGAGATATGGGACAAAATCATCCTAAGCTATGAAGGTGATGCAAAGGTAAAAAGTGCAAAACTTCAATCTCTCATAATTGAGTATGAAAATTTAAAAATGCATAGTGATGAGAATATTGCTGGTTTCTTTTTACGTGTTGATGATGTTGTAAACCGTATGAGAAATCTAGGAGAAACAATAACCGAATCCACTTTGGTTGAGAAAATTTTGAGATCACTAACGGCCAAGTTTGAGTCAAAAGTTTCTGCTCTTGAAGAAAAACAGGACCTTCAAAATATTACTATGGTGCAACTTCATGGCATATTGACTGCATACGAAATGAGGAGAGGAGGACCATCTGAAGTCAAAGAAGCTGTTTTTAAAGTTTCTACAAAAGGGAAAGAAGTTCAAAAACCGGAAGGGTCAGGATATATCTCAGAAGAAGATGAGGCAAACTTTGTAAGAAAACTCCAACTAGGAACCGGAAGATTCAAAGGTAAGCTTCCTTTCAAATGTTTTAATTGTGGAAGAGTTGGTCATTATGCTGCAAAATGTCCTTATAAAGAAACATCTGCTAAAGAGAAAGAAGTAGCAAGAAGAAATAAGAACCGGTCTAGCACTAAGAAAAGCTACTATAGAAATGAAGACAGTGATGGGTTATCTGACAGTGAGGAAGAATGTGAACAAGAACTTAGACTTCTCATGGCATTTGAAAATAATTCTAGAGACGATAAGGATGCTTTTATGGATGCTCTAGATGACAATGATTTTCTTGATCAAAACAATCAACTCAAAATATGCTTGGAAGAAAGTAAAATAATCATAGAGACTCATAAAAGGCAGAATGAAGAAGCAAAGAAACATAATGAAAAATTAGAATGTGAAGTAGTAAGTCTAAGAAAAGAACTTGAGAAAGTAAAGACTCTGAATCTTAGATTTGCTAAAGGATCTGAAACCTTAGATGAGATTATCAAGGTTCAACGATCTCCTCTGATTAAGACAAGTCTTGGATATACCGGAGAATCCTCTCAGGCTTCAGCACCAAATTATCTAAAAGCAGCTACAAGTGGTTTACTACATTCAGCCACTCAACAAGGTAATAAAGAATCTTTACAGGTAAAGCATGATCATCACAATACAAGGAACACTAACAGGGATATCTCTCAAAGAAGCAACAATCAACAGGTAAATTCAACTAGAAGATTTCATGATCGCAGAAATTTCTACTTCAATGGACAATGTTTCTCATGTCACAATTTTGGTCATAAAGCTGTTCAATGTGTTGCATATAAAACCATCATGACAAGAGAAGCAAGAAAGAAAAGGATGGATATTGAACCAAAAGGGAACACCTATAACAACTTTTCTCCTCTTCAAAATGAAGTTGAATGTGCTTATTGCAATAACTTTGGCCATGAAGAATCTGAATGCAGGAGAAAAGTCCAGCCAAAACAACTTTTTCCTTCAAGTTCCAAAGTATGGAAAAAGAAGGAATTACAGGTTGAAAATTGTGGGATAGCGTTATTTGCAAAAGGTGAAGAAAATCAATGGTACATTGATAGTGGGTGCTCAAGACGCATGACAGGTGACAAACGCAAACTTCTTTCATATAATGCTCTAGAAAAGGAAAATAAAGTTACATTTGGAAATGATAATCCTACTGTAATTAAAGGAAAAGGGTCTGTGTTTCTAAAAGAAAAGGTGAAGGATAATGATGTCATGTATGTGGATGGATTAAGGCATAACCTGTTAAGTGTAAGTCAAATGTGTGATCAAGGTACAGAAGTTGTCTTCAGTTCAAAAGAATGTGTGGTTCGTGATTTGGATACAGGTAGAACTATTATAAAAGGGAAAAGAACTCCAAGCAACCTATATGTATTGAAGAACTGCAAAGATCAATGTTACTTGAGCAAATCTTCAGAAAAGTGGCTATGGCATAGAAGGCTGGGGCATCTAAGCTTCTCTCAAATCAACAAAGCAAGAAGACTTCAAGCTGTTCGTGGTCTTCCCAATATTACTCTAC
This sequence comes from Pinus albicaulis, assembly GCA_034641835.2. NCBI lineage: Eukaryota > Viridiplantae > Streptophyta > Pinopsida > Pinales > Pinaceae > Pinus > Pinus albicaulis. Next base: position 609,032,021 of record CM076575.1, on the reverse strand, counting down.
CAGAAAATATCATATGCAAATCCTGCCAATTTGGTAAGCAGACCAGAGTACAATTTAATTCCAAAGAAGGATCATCAAGTAGGCCTCTTGAACTTGTTCATACTGACATTTGTGGACCTATGAGGAAAAATTCACCACGTGGAGAAGAATACTATATCTTATTTATTGATGATTTCTCTAGAATGTGTTGGATTGGGTTGCTTAAACAAAAAGATGAAGCATTTGAGAAATTCCAGATCTTCAAAGCACTGGTTGAAAATGAATTGGATCTAAAAATCAAATGTCTTAGATCTGATCGAGGAGGAGAATATACATCAAATGAATTCTTTGAATTTTGTGAACAACATGGCATAAAGAGACAGTTCTCTGTAGCAGGCACTCCACAACAAAATGGCGTAGTAGAAAAAATGAATAGAACAATTCAACAAATGGCTAGAGCTATGCTTGATGATTCTGGAACTCCTGACATGTTCTGGGGAGAAGCAGCACATACAACAGCAAATATTCTCAACAAGGCACATGTTCGGGTAAATAGTGACAAAACTCCATATGAACTTTGGTATGGTAATTCTCCCTCTGTAAAGCATTTTAGAATTTTTGGAAGTAAATGCTTTATCAAAAATAATGATGAAAAGCTTGGCAAGTTTGAACCTAGATCAAATGAAGGGATACTTCTTGGTTACTCATCTACAAGCAGAGCATACAAATGTTACAATAAAAGGCTTCGAAAGATTGTTGAATGTATTGATGTTGTCATTGATGAGTCTCCTGCAGCTCCTAAAGAAGAAAAACAAGCAACAGAAGAAGATGATGGTGATTTTTGTCCTTCTACATCAAATGGAAATGATATAGACAGTGGATCCAATGAAGAACCTGAAGATGATTTATCAGAGAAAGCTCCATCCAGATATGTTCAAAAGAATCATCCCGAATCTCAAATTTTGGGAAACAAGGAATCAGGTGTACAAACAAGGAGGACTATTGTGGGATATTTTATCTATTTAGCATTCCTATCCACAATTGAACCCCAAAATGTCAATCAAGCTAGCAAAGATGAATGTTGGATTCAAGCCATGAATGAAGAGCTTGATCAAATTGAAAAGAATCACACTTGGGAATTGGTACCAAGACCACATGATAAAAATTTCATTGGAACCAAATGTATATTCAAGAACAAGTTAAATGAAAATGGGGATGTTATAAGAAACAAAGCCAGATTGGTTTGCAAAGGGTACACTCAACAAGAAGGTATAGACTTTGAAGAAACTTTTGCTCCTGTAGCTAGACTTGAAGCTATAAGAATGTTTCTTGCTTTTTCAAGTTCTCAACAAATCAAAGTCTATCAAATGGATGTCAAATCTGCTTTCCTCAATGGTGATCTTGAAGAAGAAGTTTATATAGAACAACCAGAGGGATTCATTTTGGGAAATGATAAGAATCTTGTTTGTAAACTTAAAAAAGCTCTATATGGTCTCAAACAAGCTCCAAGGGCATGGTACTATCGTCTTGAGAAATATCTCCATCAACAAGGATTTTCAAAGGGGTCTGCTGATAGCAACTTATACACAAAAATTGAACATGACAAACTTTTGATTGTGATTGTATATGTTGATGATATCATTTTTGGGAGTAATGAAGAATCCTTGAGTCAAAAATTTGCTTCTGTTATGCAGCAAGAATTTGAGATGTCTTTAGTTGGGGAACTAACATTCTTTCTTGGCTTGCAAGTGCATCAAACTACAGATGGTATATTCCTATCACAAGCAAAATATCTTAAGAAAATTTTGAAGAAGTATGGCATGGAAGAATGCAAGCTTGTAAGTACACCAATGATAACCGGATGCAATCTCAGTTCTCATGATGATTCTCCCATGGTGAATCAACTAGAATACAGATCAATGATAGGAAGTCTACTTTATCTCACCGGGACTAGACCAGACATTATGCATGTTGTTGGGATTGTTGGACGATTCCAAGCTAATCCAAAAGAGTCTCATCTTCAGGCTGTCAAAAGAATATTCAAATATCTGCAAGGTACTCAAGACTTTGGACTATGGTATCCAAAGAATGCCGATCTTACTCTTCATGCTTACTCTGATGCAGATTGGGCTGGAAATGTTGATGATCGAAAAAGCACAAGTGGTGGTGCATTCTATATGGGGTCTCGGTTGGTATCTTGGTTCAGTAAGAAGCAAAGTTCTATTGCCTTATCTACTGCTGAAGCAGAATATGTGGCTGCCGCATCTTGTTGCACTCAACTCCTTTGGATGATGCAAACCTTGAGAGATTTTCAAATCAAATGTACTTCTCCTATCTCCATTATGTGTGATAATACAAGTGCCATCAGTATCTCAAATAATCCTGTTATGCATTCAAATACCAAGCACATTCCCATCAAGTATCACTTCTTACGTGAACAAGTGCTTGAACAAAAGGTGAAGTTGGAGTATGTTCCCTCCAAAGAACAAGTTGCTGATATCTTTACCAAACCTCTGCCCAGGGAAGCGTTCGAGTATCTGAGACAGAAGCTGGGAGTATTCTCTGCCAGTCAAAAGAACAAATTTGCATAAATTCAGAAGATTAAATTGGATACGCGTGTTTCCTGAAACATAGTAGCGTATATACGCGAGTATATGAACAGAAAGTCGCGTATGGATAGCTGCTGACTATTTTTGGTTGGGGTCAGCATTTTGCAGTACTTTTTGATTTTCTGGTTATTTCTGACAGAGCATTTGATGAAAAGAAGACAGGCACAGGAAGGAAAAAATTCAGGGGGAGATGAAGGAATGTGAAGTTTTCCATGTTTCACTTTCCATACGCAGGTTATGTGAATAAAAGCCGCGTATACACGCAATTTCCTGCAGACACAGTCGCATATGCATTGATGCTGAGGAAATTTTTACAGCAGCTGAAGATCAGGAGTACCAGTTTAGGGGGAGCATCAGTCTGACTACTGATAATTGTTGCACAAGCTAAGGAGGAGATTTGGTCATTTAGAAAGGATGCATTGGATGCAAAGTTTCAAGGGGAGCAGTAGCCTTGCTGGGTGTAATGCATTGTTGGCATTATGATGATTCTGAAATGTAATCTCTTTCTTGAGGTCTTTTTGGTAGTAGTCATGAAAAGTCATATTTGTAATTTGATAAAAAGGGCTTGATGAGACCCATGATGTAAAATTGTAATATTCAGTCATGTAAGGACTTGTTCATTTTCTAAACCCACTTGGTTGGGTAGCTGAGTCAAAGTGTGTAAACCCACTTGGTTGGGTACTTGAGTCTCATATATAAATCCACTTGGTTGGATCTTTGATGTAAGTATGAGTCCTTGATGCTAGGAAAGTCATAGAGTCATATACTTCATTGAAAAATATGATTGAAGATTCGGCATGACCTCAGGGGGAGCTTGGTTACTTCAGTGTACTTCATATCTGCAGAACGCTTCCTTCTACATGAGGAGACAAACCTTGTGTTGGTTTTGATCCACCCTTTGCCCTTGATGTCAAAGGGGGAGAGTGACATGGTGTTTGAATTCTTAATGTAGTGACATGGTGTCATTGTATTCTTAATGTATCTATAAGTTGTGGTGATCAAACACCATCGTGGTTGCCATCAAGTCCAAAGGGGGAGATTTTTGGTAATATGATGCTGAGTGTTGTCCTTGATGGCAACCCACTTGATGAAGATGATGGCAACCTACTTGATGAAGTTGTGTTTGATAGAATATGTCTTGATGAACTTGTCAAATGGTGTATCTACAATGAGTACAGAAGGTAATGAAGAAAGGAATTCAGTATGTGCTAGATCTATGATGAAAAGAGTATGTCTCAAGGTATACGTGGATTTGTCTAGGATAAGTCGCGTATGCACGCGAGAAATAACGTGCCAAGTCGCGTATGGGCAAAAGCGCTCATAAAGTGCAAAACCAGGGGTTAACCACCATGGTATTGACCCATTGTATTGAGAAATGATTCGTCTATGTGACCCCGCCTAGGACTACCATCGAAAGTAATGTGGTTTTGACCCATGGTATTGATAAAGGGTAAACCTATATAAGGAGAAGAAATTCATTGTGCAAAAGGTGTGCATAAGTCTAGGCTTTAATGAATATTTCACTCTTAAGTATATCTGCATGGTGGAACTCTGCTCTTAATTGATAGATCTGATTCTATAATGTATCTATGAACATAATAAAGGTCCAAGATCTCTAGATCTTGAAATGGTGAAACTCTTGGATGATCTGAAAAGAAGTGATGAAGACCTGGCGCAAATCTGTTGAAGAAGTTGAAAAATCTGGGTAAGTTCATAGATCTGGTCTGTTCTGCAAGTTTATCTTTTATAAATCAATACGCAGGTTCGCTTCACTGAAGGCGCGTATATACACGGATCTATTTCAACAAAGGCGCGTATGACCTGTTAGGGTTTTTCTGAAAATTTGCACGAATGTATACGCGGGTTGTCTTCAGTGAAAGCGCGTATATACGCAGGTCCATATAAAGAAAAGAGCATATGATATCTGAACTGATGGTTGCTCATGGTTGAATGTGTTTCTGCATACTTATTCTGAATTTTGGGTCATCTCTGATATACTGATTACAGTGGTTTCACTGTTCGGTTTGGAAGCATTGGGCAAAGTATGTTTGTTGATAAGTGAAGGGTTGTGTTGAAGCTGTTTGATCCAGTTTGAAAATTGATGAAACGTGGTCTGCAGTGGATTTGAGGGTTGAATCCTTCAGTCTGATAATAGAAGCTTTCTGTCAGCAGAGGCTGGTGCTAATATCAGGGGGTAGTAGCTCCTTTCCAGGTAAGACTGGTAAACGAGAGCAGGGGGTTGAAGCTGCCTTCCAGGTGAGGCTGGTAAACGAGAGAAGGTTGTAACCTTCTACAGGTGGGTGCCTGCGTGCTGGTATAAGTATGCACTAGTACATGATTGTAAGAAGTTTTTCTCTATAATAAAATATTGAAGGCTGAGACAACGACAGCGGTGGTTTTCTCCCGACTTGGGTTTCCACCTAAAAATCATGGTGTTCATGTGTGATGCTTTTGTGTGATGTTTCATTCTGTTATCACTGCACATGTCTACTGCTATATAAACATCTGATGAATGAATACATGCAAGGATCTAAGTGAAGAATTGATTGTTTATTAATATCTCTGTGCATACGCGAGTTCAGTAAAGGGTATCCGTGTATATACGCGAGTCTGGTTCAGTAAAGTAGCGTATGGGTTATTAAAGAATGAAAAAGTAAAAATATCTGAAAATCCTAAATACCGATTCACCCCTCTCGCAAGATTTTTCCAACATATTAATTATAAAATACAATAAAATAAATTCATTAGTTAAAACAAAAATTCCAAACATTACATAAACAAATAATATATATATATATACACACACATTACGTACCAGCTGCTTGACGATTATTAATTCTGTTATATTCCAACATCCACAATTGAGGTGTCATTCTTCGTGGTTTTAATCTAGTTTCTTCTTTATCATTGAAAAGATGTTTTTCAGTAGTACGATACTTATGGTTCCTAGGGAGGAAGTGCCTAAACTCATCAAACACCATATTTTTAAAGTCTGTTGAATGACAATACTTCATATTAGGGCCACAAACTGGACATGCAAATCTACCCTTTGTTTGAAGACCTGCAATAGATGGATCAATAACAATTAATATACTATGAGATCATTTTTAAAACATGCAATATGGTATATCTAATTTAGATAATTATGTATCATATTAAAGTTCAATGAAATATTACATACCACAAACATGTGTTAGTCCTGGGGCATCATGAATTGTCCATACAAGCATTCCACGACATTGAAATCTCTTCTGCTTGATTGGCTTAGTGATGTCATACATAGTGATGCCATGCCATAACTGTATTAGCTAATCGATAAGAGGCTCAATGTATACATTCATATCTTTGACCTGGTACTTACCTAATTGTTCAAAATTACTCCCATGATATATGTATATATAAGTAAGTAAATAAATAAAATATATATTTATTCAAAGAACGAGAGAAATGAAAATGTTACATTCAAAGAAATAATGTATCAAATACCTGGAATAATCATAGTCAACATTATGTGCTCCCTCTTTATTGACATCCAAGGAGGAATGCTATTGTTGATAACGAAAATAGGCCACACTGAGTAAGTAGATCTAAGCTCTCCGAATGGATTAACACCATCAGCTGCCAATGAAAGCCTGACATTACGAGGTTCATTTTTATAATCTACATATTTTTCCTCGATTTCTCTAAATGCAGAACCATCTGCAGGCATTCGAAGAACACCATCTCCACTTCTATTCTTTGAATGGTAATCCATAAATTGTGCTATGCTGTTACACCTGAACATTCGCTGCAAACGTGGAATTATGGGAATATGACGAAGAAACTTTTGAGGCACCTTTTTGGTTAGTTGATCTGTTCGATATCTACTGGTACCACATTTCGGACATTCTGTTTTCAACGCATGTTCTCCATAATATATAATATGATCTTTAGGACATGAATCTATAGTGTTATATTCCATTCCAAAGTGTTTCATAATAGCACGTAGATCTCGATATGTTCGAGGTAAAGTATTTGGCGATGGTAACAAATATTCACCCAACAATCTATAACAGAAACAAAAAGTAGTGTCTTGTAAAGATTATTAATCACACACACACACACACACACACACACACACACACACACACATATATATATATAATAGTTATTAAAACCGGAACCGGTGACCGGATCGGTGCAGCTAATGAACCGGGTTTCGAACCGGAACCGGTCTAGCCGGTAGCGATCAGATCTTAATGAACCGGTTTTAAAAAAAATACATTAAATAATTATTTTTTAATAAAATGAAAAATAAATAAATAAATAAAACTATTTTTAAGATTTTCAACCATGATTCCAAGCCAATAGAGACAAAATATGAAAAGTTTGCTCATTTATATACCATGCAAAGGTGAATATATCAAAATGGCAGCAAATGCAATACATATCATCGAAAAATACATAAGAAAACTTGTTGAAGTAATGTATCAAGTTTCTCTTATATTATTCACTGTGTTTTATTGTTGAGTTAATATTATAATATACAATCTGTCCCTGCTCAGATCTGTTGTCAATTCATTGTATCAGCCTTAAAGACAATTCTGGGTTCAGTATATATATATATATATATATATATATATATATTAGACCAGCATTTTGAAGATATTGTATTCTTCATTATCTATGTTTGCTTGCCAATAAATTTCTAGAAAAACATCTACAACACTTAGAGGTATTGAATTGGTTTATGAAACCCACTATTAGTGCTATTTGTAACAAGTTGAGAGAGCATTACAACTTCCGCAGTCTGCTCACAATGTGTTTGACAAAATTTATCACTGAAAAGATTCATTAAAACCCAGAAAACTCAGTAGCCAGTTTAGTGCATTTCCAAGAGGGAATTTTCTAGTGGTCAATTTATTATTGCCAGTCACATTTTCATTAGGTTGTATGTTGTTGTCCCTTGAGTGGCGTCAGACCATTTGCATCAGTCTTGATGCCATGATCAAATTGCTTGTATGTTGTGTGAAAGGTTTTGTATTTATGCTGCTGCTATGTGTGAGCAGAGAGAGAGGGTTTGACAGTTCCTAGCTGAGTGTGAAATAAGGTTGTTGCTGATTGTTTTGAGAACAGAAATTGTCATCAAGTACACTTGATGAGTTGCATGCTGCCAGGGATTTTATGCTAGCCAGCCTTGTATTTATCAATCATCATGTGTATTGTTGCTACTATAAGGTGTTGAGTATGAGTTATTAGACAAGTTTGTTGCTAGTATAATAGAGGAATTTGTAGCTCATGGAGGAGACACTGAGGAATTTGCAACTCATGGAGGAGCACCTAACCGACTGGTTAAGTACGGAACTGACCGATTTATGCATAAACTGGCCGGTTCCTTACTTAACTGGCTGGTTAGGTCCGGTTAACCAGCCAAAATAGGTGAGAATAGGCTATTGACCAGGTTGAAAGGCCGGTTCCAACTGGCATCCGTCTTGACCGGCCGGTTTTGATAACTATGATATATATATATATATATATATATATAACTTATTATTTTACACATTTATTACAACTAAAAAAAGGGAAAATAATCAACATTTACATATATGTGATCATATATACATATTTCATACCTTAGGAGTTGTGTCATACATCTGTTCGACAAATTATTCATAACCTTTAAGTTCACCAGCTCTTTGCTATTGTTGCTGGTGAACTTAAAGGTTATGAATAATTTGTCGAATAGATGTATGACACAACTCCTAAGGTATGCAATATGTATATATGATCACATATATGTAAATGTTGATTATTTTCCCTTTTTTAGTTGTAATAAATGTGTAAAATAATAACTTATATATAAGTTATTATTTTACACATTTATTACAACTAAAAAAAGGGAAAATAATCAACATTTACATATATGTGATCATATATACATATTGCATACCTTAGGAGTTTTGTCATACATCTGTTCGAAAAATTATTCATAACCTTTAAGTTCACCAGCAACAATGTAGCAGAGAGAAGAGTTGCATTTGAGTGTTCAAAAAGTCGTTCACTTGACCTTTCAATCAAATGTACATCATAAATACCGTCACTGCTATCTTCGCCATCATCATCTAACTCACCATACAAGTCTTGGAGCATTTTATTTGTCCCATCATTAATGTGAACTGTCTCATTACTGTCATCATGATCTACCTCCATGGGATCATTAAAATTACCTTCACATTCGCTTCATGTTCTTCACCTTTTACAACATCATTTCCAATACTAATATTTGTTGCAATATTCTCTTGTACTGGTGCAACATCATCTAATCTACTACTATTTTGATGTGGAAGCTGGTTGATCATCTGCAAAAAGTTGGGGGGCAACTGTGCCTTTATGAAAATTACAAACATTAATAATTAAACATTAGTGCGCATATAAAAAATATTAAAATAATATAAAATTTTACGATATAATCAAAATGAAGATAGATAATTAATTACCACGGGACGATATTCATTCGATCCACCATCAATGTGCCCATATTTCCTACAATGCACTGTTGTTGTTGCTATTAAAACTCTAACATTATTTCTCATACAAAATTTTTTACAAGGGCAATAAACTCTGCCATCACCCCTTTCACCCTTCTGAATTTTTTTTCCAGCTCCAATTTTTTCTTCCATTGATGCAAATTATCCTATAAAGAAAACAATAAATCTCTCTCAATGGTGTAGAAAACCTAAGACTTGTTGAACTCAATGGGAGCTCAATATATAAGCAAAAATAAAATAAAAGTGGGCATTTTACAAATTGTGAGCTTTTTACAAAATGTGGGCTTTTTACAAAATTGTGGGCTTTTTACAAATTGTGGGCTTTTTTTATTCTTAATGCATTTTCTGTAGAATACTATATAGATTTGTCCAAAATTTCAGATGCAAACTGTAGTCTCTACTACGTTTGGAAACTTGGAGGTTTATAAAAGATAAACTGCGAACAGAATTGTACCACTATGATAAGAAGCTGTCAGAAGCATTCCTTCTGCTTCACAAACGTGGAACTACCTTAAGAATGCTTATGGTTGATATAAATATTAGAGCATGGCAGTTAAATGTAGTATTTATGCTAAAATACTGAATAAAAGCTTGAGAGTGCTCTTCAGATACTGTACGAATGCACCAAATTAAATCTGTACCATTACTAAAGATAAATGGCTAAAAATAGTCAATTTTGATATCGTGAAGTTATGTCTTTCTTGGTAGCAAACTGGGGATAGGATGGAAAATATGAGAGAACTAAATTCCAAGGACTAAAAAAACAAGGCCAACATAGTTCTGCCTTGAATCAGAGACAAAAAAAAGCTGCCCAAAAAAGCGTTTGAGAGCACCCATTGAAGCTCCTATATATAGTAGAGTCAACATTTTCCTATTGAAAAAATTTGTATAGTCAAAGCCACAACAAGATTAGATAGCCACGATCCTAAATGAGAACCAGAGCCAAAGCTAAGACAGATTCACGTTTAGCAGAACAAGACAGCCATAGCAAAGGATCTGACCACAGAACCAGATCATGAGAGATAGCGAGATTCTTGCTTCCACTGTGGAAATGTAGAAATTGTACAAGGGATTTGCTTCTAGCAGTTCATTGTGACAATAATTTCTATGGTGTTGTAAGCGCTCATTAGTAGAATCTTAAAGCCATTCTGGAATTCTTTTAACCTGGAGAGGGTTTTCTCTGGTTATAAATCCTCATGTTCAAATTCCATTGTGGATTGGTTGTGTTTGATATTATGTTTTTGTTGGACCATAGCTGATTACACGAAAATGGGATACAAAGCGAGTAATTTTGCGATGTTTCTTTTTCTTCCTATTGTGAATTATTTCGCTCAGAACTCTACTCGTTGTAACAGAGGTCTTGGGCATAGAACAGGGGACTTGGGTTTTTTGGAATCAAACTTCAGGTTAAGATGCTCATCTGAAGAATGACATAGTGAGCCCTAGCATGGAGTTGGGAGTAACAATTTGAAGTGCAGGTAGGGCATTGTACAATAGACCAGTTAGATTTCTGGACCCTAATACAAAATTTTCTTCTTCTTTCAAAACATGTTTCTCCTTTTTTGTAACCAATGTGGGTCCTGTTCTTGTTTCAATTGGGGATGGATGAGCATTTATTATTGCTCCAGATGATCACACTCTGGGTAACCCTGGAGGCTATTTGGGGGTGATGAGTCCAATAGGTCTCAATGAACTATTGCTCTCGTTGGGGAATACTATTACAGTGGAATTTGATACTATTTTGGATGTTGAATTCCACGTTCCTAATGGAAACCGGGCACTACCCAAAGCATCTATTCACAAAAGAGGTGCTATAGTCTTTCATAAGTAGAGAGGGTGAATTAAGTGTGCATTGCAATAGAGGTGTTGTTGTTGTTGCATTGGCCACTAGATTGTTTGTCTGGTTCTGTTACAAGCGCAGAGTATTGAAAAGGACAGACAAATTTAGTTTAGATATTGTGAAATTGCCTCGGAAATTCACCTACAAAGAGCTCAACAATGCTACGAAAGAATTTTTTGAATGTGATTGATAATCGATAATTACAAGCAAGGGTAATCCCCTTGTGAAACCCAAATTTATGAGCATTTTCTAAAACCTGATGATAGAGTCATTGTAATGAACAAGCGCCTAGGTCCATATTACATCCAAATCTACCAAGCACCAAGATCTATAAAAAAAATCCACAGTATCTGCGAATCCACAGGCAAGAGTAAATGTGTTCGCTACCGTTGGAATAGTAATGGGGCTTACCACTAGCAATTGACAGAGCCCATGTACAATTTCGTATCATTGAAATTCTGGCAGTATCATTCAACTGGGCAAGCACATGCCTCGGAGCTCCATGACTGAGGGCAAGATCCCTAAATGATGCAGAGTCTCCAGCAATATTTCCCAAAGCCCAAATAGCCTTACACGAACACCAGTTGAACTCAAAGTTTCCCAACAAAATTTTTACACGAACACCAATTGAACTCAAAGTTGGGTACTAGTTTTTTAAATCAAATTCCAAAATTACAGACATATAAAGATAGTTGGGAAGAATAATTTTATGCCTGTAAAATAAACGTGCTACCTGTTCTCGAACATTATCATTCCCAAAGGTCAGAATTTCCACAAATATAGGTAGTGCCCTGTAATCAATCACAACCTTTGTATTCTCAGAGGCTCCAAAAAAACCCAAATAAGGTCAACCCTACTATAGGAGGAAGTGCCTGCAGTAAGAACTTACCATTTTGCAAGAGCTGAGGGCAAATGCTGTTCTGCAAGAGCTGAGGGAAAATGCGCACGTGATATTAGACATTAATGTAGTTTTAAAAAAAAACATTTTTATGTAGCGCGCATTTGATTTTTTCATTTCAAATCTTTTTTATTTACATTTGATTTTTGCATTTCTAATACAAGTGACAAACAAATTTCTACAAGAGGTTGAAATTTTTACTAGAATAGCCATGAAAGACTAATTAAAATGGCTTAAAATGCAAGTGAAAATTCAAAATAAATGTAATTGAAGGTTCTCTCCACTAAATTTTTGCAAAAGTTCTTACATTATTTAAGTTATCTAGGATTTTTTTTGTATTACACAATCAAAATTAAATAATGAAATAGTTGGGTAGTCTTATAGTTTCAAATTAGGACACAATTTTCAAATGGTGATGAAGTGTCATGTGATGATTAACTGATAATATTTTCCTTTCCTATCCTTGAAAAACTATACAAGGTTCCCTGTTGCCACATGAAACCCTAAATCATGTAGCAGCATAGGACCAGTCCTCCATTTTTCCCGTCATAAGGCATTTTGCACATATTTTATGACTAGAATTTGAGGATTCCCGTTTTCCGTGAGGTGCTAGGAAGGATAGAAGACTTAATTTTGACGTTTGAATTTTTTTCAAAAACGTTCTTACGCCCTTTAATTTCTACTTACCAATAATTTTTCAACACTATTCCTCTTCGCAATTGCAAGGCTGTACTCAAAAAGTAAGGAAAGTTACTTTTTTGGCTCACTCAATGATCCAAGTGGACACCGGTGGCCACCCATTCCACTCTGGGGCCCCACCATTGTCTCTTTCAGCTTTTCAGTTTCGGCATAATTTACTATTTTTAGCAGTTTTTCGGGTCCTGAACTTCCGGAGCCGTTTTGAGGCCCTAAACGACGTTTTTTGGGCATCGCGCCTCCAACAAATATCATTCCGTTCCAGAATGATATTCATGGCGAAAGTTGTATTCATCGGATAGAGCCTTCTAATGATGTATCATGTGCGTCAAACGGAGATAGTATGCCAAAGTTACGTCCCTGGGAAGTTGAAACACCAATTTACCCAAACGGGGCCCATAGTTTTGGCGCTTCATCTCCTAGGGTTAGATTTTTGGATGTTTAGGGTTCTCCATTGTTTCTCAATAATAACAGTCTCGAGCTCTCATTGTAACTCGGGCTCGCAGGCTCCCAGAGCTAATTTCATCTCCTCAGAGATAGCTACCAGCGCCCTAGCTAGTTTTATTTCCATTCTGTCTATAAGCAAATTTCAGTTCTTTGATATTAATAAAATGAAGTGTTATTTCCACCGCATCTCTGTATTTATGGTTATGTATTTATTCTATTGCATTCCTGCATAAATCCAGATCAATGGTATCAGAGTGGTCTGCTTTTTCTCGATCCTTCTTTGCATGTCCCCAATGAGATCAGGGTATAAGGATTTAGGGCTCAATCTGGTGGAACCTTTGCAAGATCAGCCTCGCAAACCCCGATGGACACCCATGGGGGATGAAAAGAAAGATGAGGGAGCAAGAGATCCTATCAAAATATTGCTCAAGGAGGCCCTCGAAAAACAAAGGAACACGATGATGGATAACTTTGCCCAGATCCTTCAACAACTGCCCACTGGTGGCGCATCTACATCCAGCAGCCACTCTGGAGGTGTGACTCCTTTTAAGGTACAAGTAAATTTTGGCATTCCCATATTTGAGGGTCAAATAGATTTAGATGCCGTAGATGGATGGTTGAATCTATTAGAAGGATATTTCTCGGTTCATGACTTTTCCGTTAGGGAGAAGATTATTTTTTCACTCCTCAAAGTTGCCCCCCATGTCAAGGACTGGTGAGAAATCCACTGTGAGAGAAAGGACGAGACAGAACCCTCTTTGTTCTCAGTCATACCCACTTGGAATTCTTTCCGAGACGCTGTCAAGGAACAATAATATCCCGTGGGGAGTTATGAGGACAAGTACATACAATGGACCATGCTACGGCAACAAAGGGATCAAGATGTGCATGAGCTGACAAATCTATTCCATACCTTGCGCACCAAGTTGGGTATCAAAGATTCAAAGAAAAATCTGGTGCTAAAGTATCGTAGTTGTCTGCACAGATACATTTAGGAGGTAATGGAGTTCCTCGACATCTCCTCGCTTGGTACGGCATAACGGTATGCTGCCAAGATTGAGCAGAAATTCAAACAGAAGAAGCGAGACTTTGGATCTGCAAATCAAAAGCAAGGGAAAGGTGCTCCCAAACCACAAACAAAGGATAGAGCCAAGGCACAGTGACTCAAGACAACCTATCAAAGCCACAAGGAAAGAAAAACACTGCAAAGCCAAAGAAGGACACGGGAAAGTTGTGTGAGTTCCATATTAAGAGCTCCACTCGCAACACAAGTGAGTGTCGGGCCAAGAAGTCGCTGGTGGCCGAGATGCGGGCTTCTGAGTTAGATGCATGCTCTGACTCTGAATCAGAACCTAACAAGGGGAATGACAAAGGGAAACAGATTATTGATGCAGAGCCCAATGCCACTATTGCCACTACAAAGATCCAGAAGGAGGAACATCTCTTCCACTCCCAGATGTGGGTAAAGGGCTCCCCGGTACAGTTCATTGTCGACAATGGGAGCCAAAAGAACCTCATTTCGGCAGATGCCGTGAAGCGGTTGGGCTTGCCGACCACAGCTCACCCACATCCATACAAGATCTCCGCGTCAGCCAGCAGTGTCGCCTTCCCTATAGCATCAAGCCCTTCACGGATGAGGTATTATGCGACGTTGTTCCTATTGATGTTTCTGATGTATTATTAGGACAACCATACTTGTGGAAGCGTCATGCGGTGTATGAGTCTCGGCCTTGTGCTATTATTGTTACTTTGGGAAATAAGTTGTACAGGATACCAGAGGTACCACCTCCTGCTACTATCTCTTTGGTTACTGCAAAACAATGCAATAAGCTCATTTCCCAAACCAGGAAATTCATTTTCTTGATGATCCGCCCCCAGGGCAAGAAGAAGACTATGGCCACGACCTCCAGAAAAGGCTCCTCTGCACGACAACAACAAATGGATAAGGTTGTGGAGGAGTACGAGGACATTTTCACCTCACCCACAGGGGTTCCTCTACACTGTTAAGTCAAGCACCCGATTGATCTGACCCCAGGTGCGCCGCTACCCAACAGACCGATCTATCGGTGCTCTATTCTGGAGAACAATGAAATCAAGAGGCAGATTCAGGAGCTGCTATAGAAGGGTCACATCCGACCAAGTTCATCGCCCTGTGGGAGCCCGATAATTTATTATTGTGAAATCATAGTTCTAAATGATCTCTTTTTCTGTGAGAAATGTAATCTATTAATTGTAAGTAGATTCATTATAAAAATTCAAACTGATTTTAGCGTGAATGATGACAATTTATATATTAATTGGTTTTTAAGAGTATTTGTATTATGTAGAAGCACTGGAAAGATAAATCAGGACTTCATTTTCTGTTTTCCTTATTTTATTGGGCTGAACTGGAGAAAATTGAATATGAATAGTGAGTTAATTATAAGATCAATGGGCCAAGGCCATACATCAACATTGACCATAGTGGGGAAGTATAAAAGCATGGATATTCATGCAAGTATAGTTATTAATGTAAGATCAAAGTTAACTCTTAGCTTCACTAAAGAAATAGAAGGCAAAGATCTAGCATCAACTGAAATTCACGTGAAAAAAGTAGATGAAAAATGTACAATCATCCAATGGAGAGGTAATCTATAATTATCCAGTAAGACTCTTGGCTATGCATTGAGACTAAACTAATTCTCAATATTTTTGAATAATCATCCATTGGAATTTAGTAGGAAAACCATAGTAAATCATTGTCCAATGGCCATGCAAAAATATAAAAAAAATA
The DNA here is from genome assembly GCA_034641835.2 of Pinus albicaulis. Taxonomy (NCBI): domain Eukaryota; kingdom Viridiplantae; phylum Streptophyta; class Pinopsida; order Pinales; family Pinaceae; genus Pinus; species Pinus albicaulis. The sequence continues at coordinate 609,016,252 of CM076575.1, read as the reverse complement.
ATATTTGTTTTTTGTTTTTCAATAGGTGGACCATGATGGGACCACTGAGAAGGTGGGGGTGTTTTTTTAATCATGGAAGTGAGGTTTAGTAGATTGATAGTCAAGTTACCTTTCCCTACAAATTTTCTCGATCAAGTTATTCATTCATTGAACTTTGATTCATTCCTACTGTTTTGATACACAATCCAATCCACTTGAGTCTTGAGTCTTCATTGAGAATGGCATTCATAGGTTGTCAAGAAAGAGGTTATCATGCACATGAACTCTTCTTTTCTTGGTATCTTTGTAACTATGTTCAGCCCGAGTTCTATATTTTTAAATTATCATAATAGTTCGTGATTATTAGGCTTTTATTTTGTCTTTTAATAATTTTAATTTAATTATTATTAATCATTAAATTAAAAAAAAAATATATATACATATATACATATAGTTATTATAGTTATTAAACTTTCAATAGAATTATTAAACTTTCAATGGTACATCAACTTTCATACATGAGAACCCGGATGCGGGTGAAGTTGGTAGTGTTTAACGTGATGGGATGGGGGTGTGGCATAAGGGGAAGCCACTGGCCCACCCGTAAGAGTGCTCTTAATGTCGACTGATCGGCATTTAATGCCATTTACTCCTGGTGGTCGAATAAACCATAGTCCCGCTCCTCGATACACATTCGCATGCCGCGACATGACTCAGCCTCCAGTTCATACTTATGGTGGTTTATTGTAGTCGATTCATAGTTGCACGGTAGACTGGGTTGTTATTATGGAACGTCCCTCTCGTCTGAACATAATTCCCCCGCCTGTGAATCTGTGGTGCGCTCCAGGAGCAGGGCTTTCTAATGTTCGCACTGTAACTGGTAAGAGGAGTTGTCTCAATTGTTGTTTGGATTTTGGAGAAAATCTCCACTTCTCCCACGCTGGTTCCTGCAAGCTTGCTTCTGTCGCCCTGTTGCCCCTCTCGCCTCAGTCTTCTGTCCATCTTTTGCCTCCCTGCCCTGCTGTCTCGAGTGCGACTATGCCGCGCCTCAGGCACAGAATGCGCTGCCGAAGAGGCTCCACGAGGCGCCAAATTCGACGCTCTCCCTCCACCTCTGGAACCTCCTCTGCGTCTATCTCCCACTCTGACAGTCAACCTAGAGGGCGCCTTCTCCACTCGGGCCGTCGCTTTGCTTCCCCCACTCCTTCCGCTCCTCCTGCTCAAACCCACACCGCGCATTTTTCGTTTAACAACACTCTCAATCAACCCAGGGTGACTGCCTCAATTACGGTCGTCTTTCGTGAAGAGCCTCAGGAAATTGTTCCCAGTTCTCGCCCGGCGGAATGCAGCCTCTCGGCGGCTCAGGATTCGGCGCAGTTTGTTGGGCTGAAGCACCCTGATAGTGCGAACGTGCAGGGTCAGATGGGCAAGGCCACGCAGGACTTGGCGAACAAGGAAGCGGTGGGTCAACCTACTGAGAGGAAGGATGTAGTGCAAGTGAGCGAGGCGCAGATTACTCCTCCTCCTCCCGGGAAGGTGATCCATTCTATTGCTGACCTGTATAATTTTGACGGGGAACCAGATGAACTCTGGTGCAGAGTTGTCTACGAACCTGATCCTGATGAATAGTTCCTCCTCTTCACTCTGGTTTTTTGCTCTATTTCTGCCCATTCTCACGGGCCTGTTCATGTGTTTCCTGCTGTTTCTGAAAATGCATCTATTTTTTTTGCTTCGATATGGTCTCCAGTACTACAATTCTCTGGTTCCCCTGCGCGGGATTTTTCAAATGAACTGTTTCAGACTGGTTTCCCTCTTGCAGGGCAGTCTTCAAACTATGGTTTTTTGTTTCAAATGCCACAGCACTCGGAAATGATCAGGCTTCGGCCCACTGTACTATACTCCTTTTGTTAATATAATTACTTTTACTTAGAAAAAAAAAAACTTTCATACATGAGAAAATAGATACTGACAAATGGTACATCATGGCCTGATTAATTTCACTCAGCAATTTCAAATGGTATAACATTTAGTAAACAACAATCATCAATTTCTGCACACAGAGACTAATTTATCTGGAAGCCTCAGATTTCTTTGGCTTGTTATTCTTATAACTACATAGACATAATTAATAGAGAGATTGAGGACAGAAAAAAATCTAGCGCTTAGTCTCCACTACTCAACATTTTTTGTGAGAAATAATACATATATTGATTTCTCTGAGTGCCTTAGCGTTCTTTGGCTCATTTTTTTAATCACAACAACAATAAAAAATTCACTGAGGATTTTTTCTTAGTCCGATTATGCAATTTTTATAAGACAGATTATGCAATATTAATAATAAACATAAATTTATTGCAATTTAGGGAAAGCTCGTTCATGTTTTTTTCTTTATATTGGAAGGTTTACTTGATTTTTGAAGTAATTTTTAGTAGATCATAGTGTTGGAATATTTAAAATTCCAGAACAACAATGGAGAATAAAACTCCCCTCTTCAACACAGAGAAAATATAAAAAAAAAATTCTTCACTGGAAACAGAGTTTTCACTGTAAAAACTATTTCATTAAACTTCAAAACTTTGGTTACAAAATCTCCTTTGACTGAGGGAATAAAAAAACTTTGACTTCTTCAAAACACAGTTCAACACAAAACTCACACTCTAAAATTTCACTCTATCTGTGCATTTACAACTCACTGCTTTGAATTGTGCATATGATGTATATATGTAAAACATATATATATGGAACTGTACGCACGACATTTTTAAAACAAACATTAAAGAACTTTGACCACCGGATGTCAACCAAAAATTAACTCTCCTTCAATCAATTTCGGGTGCCAAAAAAATTTGCTGACGTCATCAAAAATGTGACGCGAAATTTCTATTCAATCTGCTTTATGAATTTTCCGTGTCCGATTTTGGGCACTTGTACGGACGGCTGAGTGTGATGCGGAATTTCTATTAAATATGCCTCAGTGAGATTTCAAATCCGGAAATTTCAGTTCTGGGACCACTGTCCTTCAATTTTTTAAACTCTGATCAATCAAAAATGGCAAGCGGCTCTCTGCAACGTTTTTGTTATACTGTGATCTTGACTGATCGCTGGAAATGGAAGGCGGCTGCCTGTACATCAGCTATAAGTAATTTCAACACATAGCATATATTGAGGAAATATTAGTTTGACAAGAATCAGTTATTTCTCTTGAAACTTTAGGTATTAAAAGTCAATGACACAGATATATCACACTCCAAAATCCAAAGAAAATGGAAGAGCGTTCAATTTTTTTAATCAAACTTTTATTGGTGAAGGGTTAATTTATTACGAGAACATCATTAATGAAGTGAAAAATTTTAAACGTAACGTTTATTGACTAGAAAAATAATGACCAAAACGTCAAAAAAATTGTGTGACGGGTAAAGAGAAATCCAAATTCCAACCCTGCCTACCACTTGTTGGTGAGTGGAGGTTATTCACTTTTCATTTACACCTTACCAGGTTACTCATGTTACCAATATTTTCACATGGCTCACTTTTAGGTGACTACTTATTGTGCTTCTTCTTTATAAAGAAAAATTGGTAGATAATTGTATATATTATTTGAAATCTATAACAAATCCAGGCAACAAAATTACAACAAATAGAAAATTATGCAAAAAGTTCACCAGGGCAATACTAATGTGTGGATAACCTATCATTTCTTAGATCCTCATAACTTACCAACACCTAATATATTGGTATACACATAATATGGCATTTACCTGAAGTATTTCATATGTATCTAGAAGTAAATAAGTTGTATGACAATTGTTATGGCAGATATAAGATGTGTATTATAGTTTATATTTCAATTTTTCTAGCATGCATGTGCGGTCCATATAGTGACTACAATTACCAATATATTTCAGTGAAGATGTGAAGATGATCTCTCATTAGGTCCTAATTAATTAAAGCATCATTAATTAGCTTTCCAAATGAATAAAATATGTTAACAAATTAGTAAAAACTAGGAAAACAAATCATGCTTTAAAAAAATATGGCACAATGAGTCACACTGAGATTTATTTAATTACTCATCAAGTGTCGCTACAACATATATATGATCACCATTACCATAGAAATGGGACATGTGACCATCATTTTGGTTTCGCCAATGACATTCCACATCATGAGCATTGTTTAGGGTTGATTGTGTTGATTTTTTTAAACAAATCATTTATACATTTTATGGAAATTATAGACACAATTTATAATCACATTAGAAGATCATGATGTATGGATATTCCTTATCATTTCTTAGATACTCAAAACTTACCAACACCTAATAGATTGATATACACATCATATAGAATTTACCCCTAGAATGCCACATGTATCCTAAAACAAATTAGCTGTATGGCAATTGTTATGGTGCATATATAATGTGTATTACAGTTTATCTTATAATTTTGTTGAAGTAGCATACAACAATTTACATAGTGATATGAGAACCACTCTCTAGAGTATACATCGATTTTGTACACATGGCTTTTCAGTTGATTTTTAAGATATATCATTAGTGATGCTCACGTGATTATATAATGAACCATTAAGTTGAACTATGAAATTATTCCTCACAACACACACATATTGATGAATTAATAATTTTTTTCATATAATTTTTTTAATCTATTTTGAAAAAAAAATATAAATTATATATAATTATTTCTAAGAAGAACAAGAGAGAGTTACTTACCATATCTTCGTAAAACATATAATAGCGACGTTTGGAGGAAGCCTTCTAGCGACGCTTTGGGGCATAGTGTCGCAATTGCGACACTTTTTCTAAGTGTCGGTATTGCGAGAATGTTCTCTAAATGTCGGTATAGCGACGGTTTCCCAAGATCAATGGCCCAAAGTGAACCTGATAACTTACCTTTTACCTTTTCGATAAGCGTCGCTCTTCTGACGTTTTGAACGATTTCCATTTTCGTCGGTCTTGTGACGTCCGTCGGTCTTGTGACACTTTTGCAATAGTGTCGCACTTTTACAATTGCGACACTTTTTCTAAGTGTCGGTATTGCGAGACTTTTCTCTAAATGTCGGTATAGTGACGGTTTCCGAAGATCAATGGCCCAAAGTGAACCCGATAACTTACCTTTTCCCCGCACCTTTCCTTTTCATCGTGGCCGTTCGCTCGTTGAATCCAGATCTGACGGTGCTAATACATTTCCACGCTCATAAAGTAATCGTTTGATGTTTTGGCAAAGCCGCGTGAAATGGGTGGTTTTTCCAAACCACCCGCGCTTACGTGTCGCCACCACGTTGTATCGCGTTCGAAAAGCTAGTTTCCGCTTACCACCATTTACCCTCACGAATACCACTGGCGGTATTCCCTAAACCTCACCCGTTTAACTCGAGTTTAATGTCATTTAACTATGGTTATACCATCGAAGGATAACATTAAAATTATTATTTGCATTCAAATTTTCACCTTTTCGCTTTAAACCTGTAAAAAGATTGCAAAACCGTTTTCGTCAAAATCACGTCGTTTGAACCCTGAGAAACTTTGCAGAGCCATTTTCAACCTACCAGTACCATTTTTCGACACCCATTGCCCTGAATTTCCATTACAAAGTACTACATTGTCCTCTGCGAAGCCATTTTCAAAAAATTGAAGACCGAGCACCCTATTTAATGTTCTCAACCAACCCATGAAGTTCTCCAGTACTTTCATTCGAAGTTGCCCTTCGAGATTTCAAATTTCCGTTTATCAAATAATTACCAAAGTTACCGCAAAATTGTCTCATTTTTCAGTGGAAAACTCTCGTCAGCACTGAAACCCCAATTTCCTTTCTCGTGTTCTTTTTCCACACTTCTGTCCAAGCCTCTACAAAATTGATTTCAAAATACATGCTCCAAGCTTTAAATTTCTTTTCTATTTTAAAACCCCGCTCAAACCCCATTTTCAAATATAGGCTCGCTGCTGAAACTCTCTGCTTTCGTAAAGGAACTTAGCAAACCGTTTAAGCTTGCTTCGTTCATTATTAAAAATGACCAAGAAACAGGTAACCCCCAATAACCCCCAAGAATGGAGGCCCAAAATCTGAAAATAATTCTTCTGCAAAGATTCCTCAGCTTATGTCCTTCAAAATCGACAAACCAACTCCTGCACTCACGGTTGATTCTACAGACGTGGTCAGACCAGTCCAGCCTGCAGTCATTTCTCCAGAGAAGGGCCCTTTAGTTGATCTAGACTGTAGAATACTAGACCCTAATGTAGAATTTAACCCACTTGATGTCTATAATTGGTGCTCTAGCAAATTAGTGGAAAAGGGTGACAAAGATATTCCAATTTGGGAATCCAATCTGCATAGATATATTGTCCCTCTCACTCATTCTGTTCCTAAATTTATCAGATTATGCGAAGCCTATTATATGCCAAAACAAAGATGTATTGTAAACAAAGGAAAAGAACCCCTGTTTTACATCACTGAAGAGTCGATAAATTCCATGCTGCAAATGAATCATGACCCCAATTCTGCTTCCCTAACAATAGAAGATTTAACCCAACTATATCTTGACTTGGATTTCAATGCTAGATTCAAAATATACCAGAATTTTTGTCCAAATCAAGTTGATATTCCTAAGTTAGATCCTCCTTTCGACACCGTTGATTTCCCAGATGAAACTAGACAAATTGTCTCAATGCTCTCCTTCATACTAGGATACGCCAGTGATGAATTCACTGATGTGGCTATCCTAGGTTTTCTGTCAACTCTAAACCCTGGTCAATCACCATCCATTTAGTTCAATTTTGCTAGATTTATTGCTGAAAATATGCATTATCAGTTATCCAAATTATCAGAAGAAGGAGTTTTCAGATACTCCTCTTATCTACTACACCTCTTCCTATATTATCAAACAGATAAGTTTCCAATTGAATGCCAGAAAGTGGATGCAGAAGGAAAAGTTCTATCAGTAGTATTTTGGTCATCTATTCTAAGGAAATGGAACAAAGAGTATAGTTTTACAGATTTCAATGACTCATTTATAGCCCCTGCTATGTATCTCTTGGAAAAAGAGGAGATCCCTAGGATCAATGATGAGACAAGAAGAATTCTGCATTTATCAAAGAGCTACAAAACTGGAGATTGGTATTTATATAAAAATCATACAGAAATCAGAGTGTATGGCTCATCCCTGGCCCCATATAAGTTACCTATATTTGTTACTACAAGAATATTTTCTTTAGAATATTTGAGACAACTATTGAATGTAGATGAAATCCACTTCATAGCTTTCAAGAAAAAGACCCAATTTAAGCTGAAAAATAAAATTGGGCCATTCATTGTGAATAACAGAGAAGTTGCCAATGAGATAAATGTCAAACTTAAAGAGTATAAGTTCCCATGTAGTTTTACATGGAAGTATGACCCACAAGGTATTTTGAGTGCAATAAGGGTAAAATGTAAGTTGCCTGTTTACTTGCATGATCCTAAGCCCCATATTGAAAGATATATAAATAAAATTGAATGGGAGCCAAACACCCTATCTGATGATGATTCACAGGCAGTACAGGTAATACAGGTAGACAGTGGCAAAGGCAAACAGATTGAACAGACAGTACAGGTGGCTTCTACAAGCAAAGATACTTATAATGTACATAAAAGAGACAGAGAAGGAGATAGTTTCATGGCTGAGATTATTGAGAACATAAAATTCAGAACTCCTTATAGTAAAAGAAGCAAGTCAACAGAAGAAGAAAAGGATAAGGCTGTAAATATTGATATAAATGATGAAGCAACAAGAATAGTCACTCAAACATTAGAAGAGCTTCAAAATGTAGAAATTGGAACACAACAAAAAGATACAGTCATGAAGGAAAACCAGGCTACTCTCGATTTGCCTCCTTCTTCTCAGGAAACTGACAATACAGAGTCAGAGATTCAGATCAGATTCAGACAGATTAAAGAGAAGAATGAAGAGCTCAAGAATCAAGCTCATTCTAGATTTCTTAAGGAAAGGCCTGGAAACAAAGACAGGCTTCTTTCAACATTTGATTATTCATCCAATAAATTGGTAATGTCATTCTTGAAGCCTACAGTGGCTGAGCCAAAATCAGTGGCAGATTATTCCAAAAAAGATCTTGAACTGGATGTAGATGCCATTCATGAATTAGATCAAATTGAATTTCATAGGAGAAATATTGAAATGCTATATTCCAAAATTGTCAGTAAAACTATGAAATCAATTAGGCTTGAGAAAACAGTGCTCAACCTCCAAAATCAAATGAGGTTGGACAAAGCCTCACTGTATGCTAATAATTTAAGAATAAAAGCACTAGAAGATATAGTGATTGAATCAGGGGGTGACCCGGCCAACATTGAAGGGGCAAAAGTCTTAATTAAATAGAAAAATGAGGATATAGCTGCTCTTAGAAAACAGTTGAAGTTGCCTCAGAGTGAAAACTCTCAAGCAAAAGAAATTCTACAACAAAAAAAAGAGAATGATGATTTAAAGCATATTGTACATCAAATGACAGGTCAGATAAAAACAATGGAAAGTCAAATAGAAGCTCTAATGAAAGAGAATGAAGAACTAAGAAAAGCACAACCAATGGTCATTCCTACAGTGATCCCCACTGTAAACACTACTATACCATCTACTTTGGCAGAACACTTGGCACCAAACGGAGTACTGCCAACTGCAGTCCCAATTAATTCTCTAATCTCTGCCTCTTCTTCTTCATCCTTACAGAGGACCACACCACAAGACCAAGATAAAGAGATTCTTAGTTTGAGAGGCACTATTAAAAATTTGGAAAAATCCAAAAATGATGCCTTAACTACTTCTAGAGGACATGAGCAAAGGGATGATCGACTACAAGAATAGGTAAAGATTCTGCAAGCACAAGTAAATCTTACAGATCAAGTGGCCTTTATAAAAAATCATTTATGGACCAAAATTATTGATGGCATTCATTCTCAATGGCCTTCAATTCGGATAATTTATGAACAGAGGGAGTTACTTCAAGTTGCTAGTGTAGAGATTGATAAGACTAAGAGGGAAATTGACTAAAAACCAGCCCAAGCAATCCAACTCATAGCTTTTTTAAACAGTAAAACCAGGGAAGAGTTAGAAGAATTGAAAATTGTTGATAGAACAGAAACCATTCTTCAAATCAAAAAGGTCCTGAACAAAAGAAACATAATGAGTAATCTAGAGGACCGGTGTAAAGACATGAATTTATCCATCTCAAGATTTTTAGCCAAATACAAAACATTGTCAGAAGCAGGTTTGCCTGATATTCATGCATTGAATGACAAGTTAATGCCTCGGAAAGATTATGATCTAAAAATCAGAAATCATGCAAAAGAGCAAGCCAGACAACAACTGCCTCAAGGATCACCAACAGGCAAAATACTTCTTCAGTATTTTGAAAATCTGTTCTTTTTAGATAATGAGATCAGGCATATGTTCACTATAAAGCCTAACTTTGCCAAGTATATAGAGGCAGATGAAAGTTACAGAAAATTGAAGACTATGAAGATCCCCTCTGCAGAAAAGTGGCAAGAATTCACAGATTTGCTGTGAATTTAATGGATAAAAAACAGGAAATTCACTTGCAAATTAATTTTTTAATGTTACCTCAAATGGTAAAAATACAGGGTTAAAGTGCACAACAACAATTAGTTCAAATTAGAATAATCAGTTCTATTTTTTCCTGTAAAAAGGTAACAGCTTGCAAACTGTTTTGCAGCTGTCCCTATTTTTAAGTTTTCTTTCCTATTTTTGATTAAAACATTATCTCAATTCCTGAGATATTTTGTAAACATTTTTTTGTATAAATACTTCACAATTCAAAGTATTCAGTGTGAATAAAATTTCTCAAGACAACTATAGTTCATGCTCTCTACTTGGCATTTCAATGTTTTCTACTTTGTTCGTGCTCTCTACTTGGCCATTGGCCTGTGGGTGATATGGAGTTGTAATCTTGTGCTGAATGTGGTAGTTTTGCAATGTTTCAGCTAATTTATTACCTAAAAATTGTGGTCCTCCATCTGTGATTATGTCCCTTGGGAGACCATAGCGCACAAATATTTGGAAAAGAAACTGTACTACAGAGTCCTCTGTAGCTTTTGAAACTGCCTCTGCTTCGACCCACTTAGTGACATATTTGGTTGCAACTAGGATGTATGTTTTTTGGTTTGAGGGAGGACTAATAGGGCCAAAAAAATCAAGTTCCCAGCGTTCAAATGGTTCAATTAGTAGTTGAGGGTTCAAATGCATTTCATCAGACTGCCCAGGGCGTCCTACCCTTTGGCAGGTATCACAGGCTTGCACGAATTTTTTGGCATCCTTAAAGATGGTAGGCCAGTAATAGCTTGTTCGTAAAACCTTATGGGTAGTTCTACGGTTCCCAGTTAGATCCCCTTCTTCAATCTTCTTATCTGTAGCTTAAGGATTCTTAAGTGCCCTTTTGCTCAGATTCCATCCACTCCATCAAATCAAGCCTATACAAAGCCTTAGAAGGTCACCTATCTTGCCCTTAGCACATTTGCATCTCTGAGCCTTATTTCTTAGTTCTGCTTGCCTAGAGAGTTGACTCCATTGCCCAATATTCTGGTAGATCCTTTTGGTTTACCTTGAAATCTCTTTATTCCCACCAATCTTTTAAAATCAAACCCAAATACACAATCATAGCTAGCCTAATATCTGTTACTAAAACAAAGCTAAATCATACGGAGAGATCCCTCTCTGGAGTTCAATAAGGCTAAATCTTGAATTCCCAAAGCGGTTCTTGGTTACCCCTGGTGTTCTTAACTACAAAAATCCCTATCCCACAACCTGAGAATTACTAGGGTGATAACAGGCCTTGGGGGTATTATGATCCTTGGAGGAAACTCCCACGGCTAGAAGAGTTGACAGAGAAAATTGGATCGAGTACAAAGGTGTGGCAGGTGGGTTTTACCCTGTACCAATTGTTATGGTGCATATATGATGTGTATTACAATTTATCTTATAATTTTGTTGAAGTAGCATACAACAATTTACATAGTGATATGAGAACCACTCTCTAGAGTATACATCGATTTTGTACACATGGCTTTTCAGTTGCTTTTTAAGATATATCATTGGTGATGATCACATGATTATATAATGAACCATTAAGTTGAACTATGAAATTATTCCTCACAACACACACACACAAAGCGTTGCTATTGCGATGGATGCCTCCAAACGTCGCAATTGCAACACTTAGACATTGTGTTACAATTGCGACGTTTGGAAGCATCTGTCGCAATAACGACGCCTTGGAGAATAGGCTCACCATTGCGATGTCTTCCTTCAGATGTTGCAACTGCGACACTTTGTCTAAGTTTTGGTATTACGACCCATTTCTCTAAACGTCGGTATAGCGACGGTTTCAGGTGGGATTGAAAAAATTTGCGGAAATTTCCGACATTTGGTCAAAAGCGTCGGAAGCAAGTGTCGGAATTTCCGCCAAATGTAGTAGTTTAGCGACGCTTTGGGCCATGGTGTCGCAATTGCGACGTCTTCCTCCAAACGTCGTAGTTGCGACAGGTTTTATGTGTCGGTATGGCGACACGTTTCTATAGACGTCGGTATAGCGACGGTTGCGGGCGAGATGGAAAAAATTTGGGAAAATTTCCGACATTTGGTCAAAAGCATCGGAACCAAGTGTCAGAATTTCCGCCAAATGTAGTAGTGAAAATTACCTCCCCAGGAAAAATTCAAGGCTCATGGTTCCACTCCCTGTTTCTGGGCCTGCTCATGGTTCTACTTGTAAAAACTTAGTCTCGAAATCCATGCATGCTTCACTCTGCCCTAGCCTAGGCGCACTGTGCAAAAATGGGTTTATATAAAATTTTCTAGTGGACCTTACAAGGTCTAGCGGTTTGGTGAAATGGAAATTTGAGAAACTCGTTAAGGAGAGGTCGGGGGTCAAATCCCGACCCTCCATACTTGGTGCGTTTTTAAACTTCATAACAGAAATAATATATATATTTTTTTAACTATGACGAGTCAGACCCGCATCGGGCGGCCTTCCCACCGCATTTTCCATCGTTGGTTGGTACCGCACATGTTTTCATAACAAAACACACACACACACACACACACACACACACACACACACACACATATATGCCATATATGTTGTATCACATGGAGGGTATGGCGTGGGGTCTGGCAGGGTTCATGGCCCACCGAACCATTTAATATATTTTTATTGTTATGTGGATCCATGAGGGGGAATGGCGGGGCTCATGGCCCCCACCCCCCATTTTTTTTAATATTTTTTTATTTAATAAAAACAATTATGCATTTTCGAAAATTCAAATTTTTGGCAGTAGGAGTGCTTTTAAATAGGCCACAATTTTACCTAGGATTTGGTCAGAACTGGTCGAAATCTGGTGGCCGGGTTTCGTCCAAATTGTGTCTCCCTTAACCTGCCAAGTCATCCAAGTCAACCCCAAACTTTGACTGCTCCTAACTTTCGCACATGAGCTCGGTTCGAAAAACTGTTTGCACCATTGTGATAAGGACGTCAAGATATAAAACCTAAACCTAGTTCAAGAGAAATCCAAACACTTTGATTTTTGAGCTTCCATCAGCTCACTTTGTCCTGTGTGTGTCTCTAGAGCCACCTAGATCACAACACCAATTTACACATTATTCTTGGGCTCTCACATGCAGTGTATATGGGATAGATGCTCATAAGGGCTCTCTCCTGAATCGAAGCCCATCGTGTATATCTACTAATTAATACAACAAATGGGAAAGAAGCCAACTTACCATTCTTAAATTTATTTTTCAAACATAATCTATTTTTTATTTTTATTTTAAGTTTTATTTTAAGGAGGGTTGTTCAAAACTCCTTAACATTTCATGTATTTACTATTTTTATAGTTCAAGTCTCAACTATAAATACCTTTTCATGTCTTTAATTAAAGTGTTCTGAATTTTTCTAAAGAAGGCTTTAGAAAGTTGCACTACTGTACTTTTTGATCTTAATAGAAAGACTGGAACAAGGCTATTTTTTAATGAGAAGAGCTTTGATATATTAGGTACTTTCTTCTTTGTATGATTGTTGTGTCTATATGTGATTTATAGTCACATTTTTCCTGATTTTGTTTTTCTATGTATATTCTTTAAATAAAATTAAGCACTAATTCACTATTGAACGTGTGAGATTTCCATCTTTAAATACATGTGCGAAACAACCAGATATTTCATGCGATATGCATTAAACAATTTATTTGATTAAATATTTAATCAAATTAATCACCTTACTTGTATTCAGTTCTTTAAGTGTTTGAAAATCTATATTATCTTGCACTTAAGAAAATATTTGAAATCACATATAAGAGCAAGTTAACTCCCATGATATAGATAGATAGATTCATATACATATAAGTTTCTTTATATCTAGTTATCACACCCATTTCACTACTTTACACCCCACACTCACTCATTTATATTTCAAAGGTAAACGAGTCCCATTATTCCTAGTCGGAGCCACTATGCCAAATGGAAAATGAATGATTTTCAAGTTCTTGACTGAGTGGTTATCCCCGATGTTGAGGAAATGTTTTTTGAGGCTTCAACAGGTACCTTAGAGGCACTACCCAGTTTGGAATATGGTAAATACATAAGAAGAGAGTGAAGTTGCATGGCTTCACAGATGCATATTGGGCGGGGATTCTATCAGAATGAAAGAGTACATCAGGTGGAATTTTCAGTGTTGGGTCTACAACAATTTCTTCATTAGGGGATTTTTGAGGTCTAAAATGGGCCTCCTAAGGAAATAATAAAATAATAGTTAAACCAATAAAATAATATTTATGAATTTGAAATTCACTTTTTGCACCACAATCCATGTAACCATAGTTAATTTCAATTCAAAAGTTGTACCAAAATAAAATTAATAAAAAATTTGTATTGATGTGACTATAAATAAGAATGAGCTTTTCAAGAAAAAGTCATTGTCATTGAACAACTAATGCATTTATCCTTTGTACTTAAATAACTTAAAATAAAATATAAATATAAATTTATAAATTCTTAATTATATTATATTCTATTAATTAAAATTTATATTATTTAAATTGTATAATAACATGTAATTAATATACTATATAAAAATAATATAATATAATAAATGTATAGGGATATGCATTGTTTCTTTCAAGAAATATGAAATGACAATAATATATTTTTATTCAAAAAGTGTGAAATGAAGTTTATTATGAGTACTTTATTTTGACTTTAAAAGTACTTAGAGCACTATCATGGTTAACCATGAGTTTTTATCCACCATTGAGAATGTGACAAGTAAGTACCTTTAACTCAAGCAATGCCACCTCAACCATTAGGGATGATGTCATCCCCTAAAATTGATTGGTTCTCATAAAGTGAATTTTGATTGTAACTCATGATTCTATCTGGATGAGAAATATACTTGTTGGATTATTTTTTTAGATAATGGATCCCACTATGATATATTGTGATAATAATATTTGCATCAATCTCTCTGAAAATAATGTTTTTCATGATCGATCCAAGCATATAGATATTTGGTATCACCATTTACAAGATTGTGTGAAGAGGTGGATAATGATGTTGTAGTACATTCCAACAGAGGAAAAAGATGTTGGCATTTTGACAAAGGAATTTTCAAGAGGGAAGTTCAAGTTCCACGGGTGCAGGATAGGGGTGGTTGATAATCCCTTTCTTGTTGAGAGGGAGTGTTGAAAAATGCAACAAGAAATTCTCAATTTCATTTTTCCCTGATTAAATTGAGAAAATTTTGAATTTCCACATTAGAAGACAACTTGGATTATGTTAACTTGAGTCACATGGTTTTGTGTCACCCATTTTACTCAGTAAATTTGAGTTGCAGGAGTTAGATTTCAGTTAAGCATGTGTGATTGCTAATTTATAGCAATCAAGGTTAGTTATCTAAGGTTGCTTTTAGTGAAACTATTTCTAACTATTGGAGGGTCAAGTTGTGCAGTGGGACTTTAGTAAAACTCAGTGATCATCCAATCAACTAATCAATCAACCCAAAATAGCTAGTGCATGCAGAGAATTCGAGTTACTCAATTCATATGGAGATTCCAAGGCATTGTAACATTAGTTATAGATTACAGGTGTTGCATGGAGTCAGTTGATCAACCTAAAGGAATTTCACAATCAATTTGAGGATTTTCCTAAATAATAGGGGCCTAATTTCTAAAGTAACAATGCAAGGAAATGGAAGCTCAAGCCAAGCCAGAAATTGACTAAGTCTCAGTTAGAGGCCTTCTGTGAGGAGAGAGATAGGTTGTACACTTGCAAGGTGAGCTCAGTTGAGCAAAGAAATTGTAATACATCTCTATTTCATAGTGATTAATGCATGAGGAATTGGGGTGTTCAAAATATTACTTTCCCCAGATAAAAATACTTGTTGCATGTGTGTGATTTCTTCGCGCATGTATGACATTTTTGTTATAAATTGTGAATTAATGTTCGTAGAGCAGTAGAGTAGGTTTTTTCTTCGGGCATGGCCCAACTTGGTCCGATTTTGAGTCGAAGATTCCACATTTTGAGGAAGCGGATTGCGCGATCCAGCGAAGATGAATCTACAACGTAGAGGTTTTGGGGGTTCCGGGTAGGTCCAAGCCCCTCTTTTTGTAAAGTGTTCATGTTTATTTGTTATTTTTTGTCTGCCCATGGTATGTGGACCATGGTTTTGTATGATGTAAATGCTATTTAAGGAAATGTAATATTGAGTCAAAGTCAGATATCTTGTACTTGTGATGAGAACAAACTATTAATATCTATATTTTTGTGTTTTAGGCCTAAGGGAAGGTTCTACAACTGTGTGCGCAGAGGCCTTGAAGAGTCTACACTTTGTGCACAGACCACCTGTAGCTGTGTGTGCAGGTTGGAGAAAGTATATGTATCGAAGAGATTGATCATAATAAAAGAAGAAGAGTTTTTTAAGACATCTTTGTGTTTATGCATTGTATTTTCTTATTATTAGTATTGTAAAGTAATTTATATTCTTTCTGTATGTTTTAATGATAAAGGTGTAGTGCGCACGAATATTGATTGATGAATGAAGTATAAGTTGTTAGAATAGTTAGATGCATACTCATAGTTATAAATAAGCATAAGTAGATTTTTAGCAGTCTATCCACACTCTAGTATCCCTCTGGATTCAGAAACCTAGTTCTAATGTCCCCTAATATTTCTTCAAGTTGATCTGTGTAGCAGGTCGTTCCTAGAAGGGCTGGTAATAAAGGGTTTTGTTGGTGCACAACTAACTCTAAACCTGGGTCGAGACCCCTTTGAGCCAACAAATGATTCTGTTGTCAAGCACACTTTGGGAAAAGTAATATCAACACTATTTTTGTTTTCCAACTACTTTCTTTGGTGCATGATGGATACCTCTGGGTAGGAGAGAGGATCCCAATCGATGAGATGCTTATAAGGAGAATAACTGCGTTGCCTTAAAAGGGAAAAAACCCTGCTGAGGAGTTCATAGGAAAGATTCAATACAAGGAAGTTGTCGAAGAAATGAAGAAAGATATGCCTTGGTAAATAATTCATGGGGCTATGACATTAGCTCCATCAATGATCTCGCAGTGCGCTTCGCTGTGCACATCCTCGCAGGAAGGATAATGCACAAATGTTGCACAGATGAAGTACCACCATCCATGGTTTCTTTGGCTACGCAGTGCAGAAAACGGGTCCAGTATAACTAGGTTGGCTACGTATGCAATGAATTTTTATATGACTATCACAAAGCACAAGAGGAAGGGAAGACATTCCATTATGCATGGTTGTTGTTGCTCATTGTGTTAATGGCTTGGAAGGAACCCGAGGAGTCACAATTCCCTAATGTGGACCTAGATGTATGCGAAGTACGCCTGTCTCTAGTTTACTAAGGAACCGAAGCATGCCATGGAGAACATAGCTTATTTGGTGGTAATGGAGATGGATATGCGCACAATGGTGAGTTAGCATTCCAGATGTCACCTATGTTGTTTGAATATTATCGAGGAATTGTAGATTTCAAAGCATATTTTCACAGAGTGTACATCAAGGCATGAAATGATCTAGATGAAGTATTGTACCCTTTTCCATACTTGGTTACTAAAATTTACATTGTGCAGATCAGAAGGAACTGGCTAATAGACTGGCTAGCTCCAACCACTGGAGGCATTGAGACAAAACATGCAGGTATCAGAGAAAAATATACAAGAAACTATGCAGAAAAAGAAACATAGAAGGATTGTGAAGAAAGTGAAGGCACATAGAAGGGTGGCCATTACCCTCCAAGTGACAGAGAAGAGGAGGAGTCCCAATTTAATTTGAAGAGAAGGGTCCCTACAACATCTATACCAAATGTGTGGAAGAAGCATAAGGAAGATAAATATACGTGCGCAGAGCCAATGACCCTCACTGAAGGAGACATCGATGATATTGGAAATAAGGTGTTGCACATCATCGAAGAGACATGGAACAAGATTTAAGATTAGTGCAAAGCAGTACTGGAAAAGGTGCAACAAGGAATGCATAATATTAAGTTGTTGGCCCAAACACGACCACATGAATAGCTGACAATTCAATTAGCACAAGTGAGCCAGCAGGAGCAGCCAGAGTGACTGTTAGAAAATTTTAGTGTTCAGATTTTGCGGGTACCCGCAAGAGAACTTTAGTTTAACGGAACCAAAGACAGGTAATATGCCAAAGGTTGGGGAAGCATCAGCATGAACCTTGCCACGCTCCCCACCTCAAAACTACATGAATTCCATCAAGAGATTGTCAAAGAACTGAAGGGGTGCAAACAACACATGTTGTAGGCCACCGACGAAGTCAGACAGGAAAACAAAAATATAATGAAGGAACTGGATCTAGAAATCAAGGAAATGGATGAGGCACGAAAGCAACACAAGTAGTTGGAAGATGCCATAGGCTAGAATTGTAGCGGGATTATGGACATCAAGGTCTGTGTAGAGGAATCCCCATCAGAGAAGGTTGCGAAGCTCACCCTCGTAATCAAGGAGTCCAAAAACAACATGGAAAATATGAAGTTTGAGTACCAGATCTAGATCACTGAGCTGCAAATAAGGCTACATACAACCACACCGCTAGAGGTACAAGACCAAAGGGAAATGGACCTTATGAGTGTCTTGGAAGGTATCTCCACCACAGTAAGGGACCGTGGAAATTTTATAGATGATACAATGGATATTTCAACCTCGCTACAGGAGGATCTTGTTGTGAAACCAGCTCCAAAAATAGAAGAAAAGAGAGATCAACACCTTAGAAATCAGCCACTTCGAGGGGCAACCTCCAATACATTACATAAATGAACAATTATTGGATGATACAAATGAAAAAACCTCCTTTCTATATATAGGAATCCATGGGGCCACAATGTAATCCTAGTGGGGCCACAATGTAATCCTATCCAACCGAACAATAATAATTTAAGGGCACAATAATAACAATATGGGGGTTAAAGGGGTACATAAATAATAATAAGGGGGTTACAATAACAATAATAAGGGACTATAATAGTAATATAAGGACCTAACATGCTCCTCTCCTTAAAAAAGGTGTTGTCCTCAATGCTTGAGTAGCACCGGGTGCTTTTGTATAAAATTATCATCCTCCCATGTAGAATCTTCCATGGGTAAGTTCTTCCATTTGATGAGATACTCTGAAATTGATTGATTTCGTAGTTGTCGATTTCTTATTTCCGTGACTGCTTCAGGTTCCAATATGGTTTTTCCTTCCTCATCAAGTTCTGGCAATATTGTTTGAACTGAAAGTTTGTCCCCTATCACCTTTTTTAAGCATGAAACATGGAAAACTGGATGCACACGTGAAGAAGCAGGAAGCTCCAATTTGTATGCCATAGTACCAATCTTTTGCAAAACCTTGTAAGGACCATAGTACTTTGGTGATAATTTATTATCCTTCTTAGCTTGCTTGAGGGACATTTTTTTGTATGGTTGTAGCCGAAAAGTACCCAGTCTCCCACATCAAAAATTCTCTCACTGTGATGTTGATCTACTTGTTGTTTCATTCGATTTTGTGCCAAATTTAGGTTATCCTTTAAGAGTTGGAAAACTTCTTGTTGATGCTCGATTTGATCCTCCACAGCTTGAACCCTAGCATTTTACCTTAAAGAAGATGTGATGGATGGTGGATGATATCCATAAAGTGCCATAAATGGGGTCATTTTTGCTGCAATATGGAAGGAAGTGTTAGTGCTGCCATTCAAATTATAAATTACTTCGACCTACATTGAAGCTTTCTTACCGACACAAAAAAACGAAGATATCTTCCAAAAATTTATTCCTAGCTCTATTTGGACTACCTGATTGAGGATGATAAGATGAGCTATGAGCTTGCTGAGTACCCAAACAAGAAAATAATTCCACTAAAAATTTAATCGTAAATATGGGACTGGCTACTTACAATAATCTTCGGGCCTCCACAGCCTTTTGGAGTTGTTTCCATAAATGCAGTAGCAACTATACTTGCTTTAAATGGATGAGATAATGCACAAAAGTGTGCATACTTGGTAAGTCTATCAACTACCACCATGATGAAACTCCTTCCTTCGGACTTAGGTAAACCTGTGATAAAATCCATTGAAATCTCCTCCCAACGCTGACTTGGAATGGATAAAGGTTGTAGAAGACTTGGGGTCTTAATTGTCTCCACTTTATTTTGCTGGCAAACCAAACATTCTGCCACAAGATTTTGAATATCAGATTTAAGGCAATCCCAAAAAAATTCTTTCTTCACCCTGTGGTAAGTTTTTAAAAATCCCGAGTGTCCTCCTAAAGGAGAAGTGTGCAATTCCAAAATATTCTTTTGTTTTAGTTGTGAATTATTGCAAATATGTAAGCGATCTTTGTACCATAAGGAATCATTTTTCCAACTAAATGTATTAGATGAAATAGGATCTTGCTACAGCTTTTGAATGAGAGTCCACACTTCTTCGTCCTTCTTCCATTCATCCCTTGCTTCAGTTATCTAATCTGGTTGGATAATTGAAAGGGCACAAAGCAATGCTTCCACCTCTTCATCCTTTCTTGAGAGTGAATATGCAACAACATTTAGCTTCCTTTTTTTGTAAACGATTTCAAAGTCATAAACCAACATCTTTGTGACCCATTTTTGCTACTCTTCTAAAAATAGTCTTTGTTCCAAAAAGTGTTTAAGACTATCATGATCAGTTTTTACCTTGAAGTGTCTTCCCATTAGGTAAGGTCTCCATTTATTTAGTGCATGTAGTATTTCCAACATTTCCTTCTCATAAATTGCCTTTTGTAAATACTTTCCTTTGATTGAAGGACTTTCAAAAGCAACGAGTCTTCCTTCTTGCATTAAAACAACACCAATTCCATTTCCTGAGGCATCACATTCCACAATAAAGGTTTTTGTGAAATTTGGCGTAGCTAAGATTGGTGCTAGGCACATTGCCTCCTTAAGATGTTCAAAGGCGTTAGTTTCTTCAGGAGTTCATGAAAATTCATATTTATTCAATAATGTTGTTAGAGGTGCTGCTATTCTCCCATAATTCTTAACAAACTTGTGATAATACCCTGTTAACCCGAGAAATCTGCGCAACTGATTTATGGTTGTGGGGACTTTCCATTCCTTAATGGCTTTAGTTTTGTTAGGGTCTACCTTAATACCCTCGTGAGATACAATATGACCCAGATATTCCACCTCTTTTACTCCAAAGAAACATTTGGATGTTTTTGCATATAATTGTTTCTCCTCCAATAGTTTGAGCACCCTGTCAACATGTAGAACATGATCCTTCCAAGACCTGTTGTAGATTAGTATATCATCAAAAAATACTAGCACAAATTTTCTAAGGAATGGTTTTAAAATGGAATTCATAAACCATTGAAATGTAGAAGGTGCATTGGTAAGGCCAAAAGGCATGACCAAAAATTCATAATGACCCTCATGAGTTCGAAATGTTGTTTTTGGAATATCTTTAGTCTTCATTCTAATTTGATGATATCCTGAACGAAGATCCAACTTGGTAAAATAAATTTCTCCACGTAACTCATCCAATAATTCATCAATCACAGGAATGGGAAATTTATCTTTAATAGTGAGCTTATTAAGCTCCCTATAACCGAACACATGCGGCATGATCCATATTTCTTGTGCACCAATACTACTGAAGTAGTGAAAGAACTTTGACTAGGTTGAATTATACCAGCCTCTAACATTTTTGCAATCATACGTTCAATTTCTCTCTTTTGGACATAAGGATATCTATAAGGCTTGATGTTTGGAGGAACACTTCCTGGAATCAAATGAATAGCATGATCATGATCACGAATAGGTGGGAGTGCTTTGGGAGTATCAAACGCCTTGGAATGATTGTCAAAGGCTTTTTGGAGATCTGGAGAAATAGATGATTTTGATGTTGGAACTTCTAGTGAGCATAATTATGCAATTACGCCCCGCTATTCTTTCTTCACAAGATTTTTCATGACATTAGAGTTTATTATCTTTCCTTGCTTCCTTACGATACCCCGTAATTCGATTTACTTTCCTTTCGAAAAAAATTTCAAGAAAAGTTCTTGAAAATTCAAAGCTATCGTCCCCAAATACTGCAACCATTTTACTCCTAGTACAACATCAACACCTCCCAGGGATGGAAAGCATTGGACTATTCAATACATATTCCCCCATGGCTAGCTTGATATTATGGCATTTTCCAGAGCAATTTATAGTTACTCCATTTGCAACCATCACTTGACATTCTAGTGTTGGGTATAGATAACAATTCAATTCCTTAGCTACCTTACAATGAATAAAATTATGGGTACTACCCGAATCAATCAACATTATTACCTTTTTCTTCTTAATATGTCCTTGTATCTTGAGAGTTCGAGGAGTGGTAATTATTTCCAATGCATTATGTGATATGGTCAGACTCATTTCTTCTTCTTCTAGGGTTTCTTCCTAGTGTATATCCTCTACTTTTGAAGTTTCTTCTTCATTTTATTCCTCCTCTTCACAATCCATGTAAAATAATTTCTTCTCAGTGCACTTATGACCTTTATTGTATTTTCTATCACAACTGTAGCAAAGCCCTTTTTCTCTTTTTTCTTCCAATTTTTGTGGTGTCAACCTTGTAGGTTGTGGAAGTCTAGGAGTAGCAACACTTCCATATTTATAGATGTGAGTGGTAGGCTTCCTTGTTGCCATGATTTTACATTCAATTTTTCTTTCTAACCTGAATGCCTTCTCTAATGAATCAGGTTCCCAAACGTGAACTTCATGTTGGATGTTATCCTTTAAAGTCCCTATGAAGACATAAATCCTATGTTCCTTTGGAATATTAGTTACCCTTATATTCAATTTTTGGAAGTCCTCAATGTGATCCGCCACTGAACCCTTTTGTTTGATATTTATCAATTGGCTAAAGAAGGTGTTGCTCTTTGTATCCTCATAATGTGCTATCATTTCCTCCGTAAAAATTGACCAAGTGAATTTTTTTTTACGGGAGCAAAGCCATCAATACCATACAAATGTATTTTTTTCTAAATGTAAAGTTGCAATGCGTACCTTTTGTGTGTTTTGCACATTATTGAGATCAAAATATTGTTCCATCCGTAGTATCCATGTTACGGGGTCCTTGCCATCAAACTTCCTCATATCCATCTTTGGAATATGGTGGTTCTTCCATCCAACATTATATTTTATGAAATCACGATTAACATTTATTTTGTTCTCATCATGAGTTTCCTCTACTATATTTTCACAATTAGGAAAAATTTATTGTATCAAATTTGCCAAACCTTCGATGTCTACTTTTAGATCATTCTTCATGTTTTCCATGTTGTCTTTCATTTTTTCATCAATCTTAGCTTCCATGTCATCCATCTCAGCTTCCATGCCCACTTCCATGCCATTCATCTTAGCTTCCAAACCATTCATATTAGCTTCCACGCCTTTCTTCAAACCATCCATCTTAGTTTTCGTGCCTTTCTTCAAAACTTCCATTTCATTTTTTTTTGCTCTTTGTGATAGCGAAATTTGGTGCACTTGCTCTTGTAATTTTGATATCTCATGTTGTGTTTCTTCATCTTCATGAGTCATAGTAGAGCCTTCTGAAGGCTTAATGGGTGTTGAATTGTTTTTAGGGGGAATTTTAGAACCCAATAATGATATCTATTCTTCAATATGCCTTTGGAATAAATTTGAACAATTTTTTTTCAAACGAGACTTATGTAATTCGAAAAAAATACACACCTTTTTCTTGATTTTGAGGAGCTTGATATTGAAACTGAATTATCTTTGTAATTTAAGATCTTAAAAATCTGAAATTTGGCCCTGCAGTAGCCCTCTGAATCCTTTTTCGAATGCCACAAGTCTAACTTGATTTGGATTCTTCAAGACAAAGTTATGTCCAATCTCCCACAATGACCTAATTATGGACTGGTTCAGTAGAGCGAACTTGTATGACTTGCCACGTGTCACTGCTTGCTCCTTTGGCTCTAAAATTGATAGAAAGGAAACTACAGTCTGTGTGATTCTAGAAATATTTTATAGAATTCCAATCTGATGCTCAGAGAGAGAGTTATGAATATTTTCCCACGATCACCTCTTTGAGATGAAATTCGGGAGCCTGAACAAGACCTAACTTCCACAGATCATATCTCCGAAAATGTTGCGAACCAAGCTTTGAAATTTTGCGAAGATGCTTCTCAAGATTTTGTATTTGTGCTCTAAAAATTTTAGCTTCTGAACCTTTGTAGAAAAACAATTATAGAGAAAATTCCACGATGACCTGTTTGGTGCAGCGAAACCCTAGAATTCAAAGCTCTGATACCAAATGTTGTGAAACCAGCTCCAAAAATAGAAGAAAAGAGATATCAACACCTTAGAAATCACCCACTTTGAGGGGGAAACCTCCAATACATTACATAAATGAATAATTATTGGATGATACAAATGAAAATACCTCCTTTCTACATATAGGAGTCCATGGGGCCACAATGTAATCCTAGCCGACTTAACAATAATAATTTAAGGGCACAATAATAACAATATAGGGGTTATAGGGGTACAAAAATAACAATAATGGGGTTACACTAACAAAAATAAGGGACTATACTAGTAATATAAGGACCTAATAGATCTAAACATAAAGAAGATTGAAAATGAAGTGCAAGAAAAACAAAAGAAATAAGATGAGATACGAGTCATTGTGAGGAATTTAGCACCTGTGAAAAGGCTCATAAGGATCATTGAAGGAAAAAATACATAGAGCCATATCAAGTATCTATGAAGGAAAGATTAGTTGATCACCGCATGAAATCAACCATGGAAGAAAGAGGTCGTCTAGTTGTCTCATACAGTAGATGGGAAGCTTAAAGAGATGCAAAAGTTTCATAAATATGTGCTTCAAAATATTGTTGGGCCAATGACTGAGAATCTATTAGAGGAAGTGTGCCAAGAAGAAAAGAAATTTGCAGTGATGATCCAACCATTGAATACAACCTACACCAACATTGCAGAAAAAGTTCGGGGTGCACCAGCTGAGTGACTCCGGACAAGTCACATGTGAGTATTGGGGGTCTATTGGGCATAGCCCAACTTGGTCCAATTTTAAGTCAAAGACTCCACATTTTGAGGAAGCAAAGTGTGTGGTCCAGCAAATATGAATCTACTGCGTGGAGGTTTGGGGCTTCGAGGCATGTCGAATCCCCTCTTTTTGTAAAGAGTTCGGGTTTATTTGTTAGTTTTTGTCCGCCCATGGTATGTGGACCATGGTTCTTTATGATGTAAATGCTATATAAGAAAATTTAATATTGATTTGAAGTCAGATATCTTGTACATGTGATGAGCGTGAACTATTAATATCTATCTTTCTCTATTTTGGGCCTAAGGGAAGGCTCTGCAGCTATGTGTGCAAAGGACTTGAAGAGTCTGTAGCTTTGTGCACAGAGCACCTGTAGCTATGCGCACAGATCGGAGAAAGTATATGTAGAAATTGATCATGATAAAATAAGAAGATTTTTTGAAGACATCTTTGTGTTTATGCATTGTATTTTCTTATTATTAGTGTTCGAAGTTATTTATATGCTTTATGTATGTTTTAATGATAAAGGAATAGTGCGCACAAATATTGATTAATGAATGAAGTATAAGATGTAAGGGGTGATAAATGCATCTGTGCAGTTCCAAATAAGCATAAGTAGAATTTTAGCAGTAGATTCACATTCCATTATCCCTTTGGATGCATAAACCTATTTATGACATCCCACAATATTGCCTTGGGTGATACTGCAATCTGCACAGTTGGTCGTTGTCGAAAGGGCCGGTAATAAAGGGCTTTGTTGGTGCACAACTAACTTTGAACTTGGGTTGAGACCCCTTTGAGCCAACAATGTCTTGTAATTTTTATTAAAAATTCATGAGCAGTTGTAATTCTAAAACATAATTTATACAAGACACCTTCTTAGTAGTTGGTTTTTCCCTACAAATAAAATACAAATAATTGGTTGTTGTTAGTGCAAAATCATGACTAAACAAAGCATTTTAAATGGTGAAAAAAATTCATCCATAAATAGAAACTAAAAACTAATAAATAAAGACATAAACTATTCTCGATGAAGTAAACAAGTCAACAAAGTAATAGAAAGGGATCTCTTTATTTACTATTGAATGTAGAAGAGATACAATCGATGAATGCTAAAACACCTGGAGAGAATTATTTAAGAAATGGTGCTAAAAAATCCTCAATAAGGAGGTTCCTTTCCTAAATCTCTTTGCAATCTTATCCTCTCTCTCAAAGAAGTATGCAGACTCTCTCAATGGTGAAATTCTCTTCCCACTAGAATGATGGATTAATGAGGATAAATTTTTCCAGCATAAAAATTCTTTACTTATTGTTTTTGGTTCTCCAATGGCCTATTTATATATAATTTTGAATTCCTCTTCTCTCTCTTGGTTCATTAATGAGAAAATGACTTATGAGTAGGAAAAGAGGATCCCTTGAGGGCTACATATATCCAGGTTGACTCAAAATCAAATATGCTTGACTGGTACATGTCAGGGAATTCCATCTTCCAAATGTATAAAGTGGTCTCGAAATGTTGACTCAGACTTATGTTTTATCGCAAGATTATCTAACGAAAAGTCACGCAATCACTAATTTTTGCCTTTAGATGGGCCACATGAGTAAATTTTATAATTTAAACCTTTGGATAAGTTTTATTTTTTTACTTCATGATGGTTTCAACTAGAAAGTATTCATGTGTAAGTTTTGTTGGATGAATTTGAGTGTCATTTGTATTGTACAAATGTGTGTGATTTTTCCGTCTTAACACCCAAGCATAGTGAATTTCACGCTGTTCAACGGGATCCCAAAGAATCCTTCCCCCTCATACCACCCTAGGATTATGCTTGGATGCTCCATTGAAAAAATAATCCAACAAGATTTGGAGATCTTCTAATGCTCAAACTCTGCATTAGAGAGGTGAAGTTTCCATTCAAGGATCAGTCCATGGGGTCGAGGGGTGAGGGGAAGAGGATGCAAAGGATATACAAGAGAAATTATCCATTGGCTTTACAAGTTGTCATGGGTGGGGTATTTTTCATGAAAATGGTGCCTATTGTGCTCAACACATAGAGAGAGAGATTTGAGAGATGAGGTTCTAGGGGATACAACAATGTCCTTAAATATGATATTGTTTCGAGAAAGCCAAATTTTAAAACAAATTTAATTAGGGATGGAATCCTAAATCCATTTTGAATGGGGTTTTCTTGTGAAAGAACCGCAATATTTCTTATTCCATTTTGAGAAGAACGTACTAACTTCAGAAGGACAAATAAGTCGAGGGAACAATGGGCCAAGAGTAGTGGACCAAATCTGGGAAGAGAAATGGCACCAAAGGAAAATATGGGGGATAGATTATTCATATTGGAGATATAAAGGACAACGTGATGGGCCAAATATCATCCTTTTTTTGAGATTTTTAGAGGTGGGGATTTTTTTTATAAGCTAGCATCCAACATAAAGAATTAAGTTTAAGGATGGCATTGTTCAACCATACCTTGTTTGAAATACTTGATTTTGGAGGAATCTGATGAGAGGAAAGGAGGTCTTCATACCCTGCCTTCACTATGTATAGATGTGCTTTCCAACCCAAATGATCTTTTGCATCTCTACGCCAGGTGTTGTACCTCTGTAGATAATTCTAGATCAGGTATTATGCCAAAGAATATATAATATTTTGTTGTTTTTTAAAGTTTTTTTGGATGACCAAAGCTCTAATATGTTTAAAACATGTGCAATTATTAAATACTAATGATATATTAGAAGGGATGATTCCTCACCTCTTAACAATAATTTAGCTTTGAAGAGATATGTAAGGTTGAAAACTTAGAAGTTATATAATTTGCTAAATATCAAACCGATTATTTAACTTGTCATATGCAGTAGATGTGTGTAAAATACTTTTACAACCAAACAATATATGTTTAAAAATTTAAGGGAAGATGAAAATTTAATGATGTAGAGGATTTATCTCGGACAAACAGTCTTATAAACTAATATCTTTAAAATATTATAACTTCATAGGGGATTTCAGAAATATTGATACTCAATCTATTCTTACCCATAACTCCCATATTCTTCAAAAGCATGGAAAAAAATAGAGTGATAATATAATTGACAAAGAAGAACTTACAAGGACACAAGTTGTTTCGAAATGAATACAAAATCTTTTATTACTTAAAAATAACTTAAAAGGGTACAAGTCTACTCAAAAGTCTATCACAATGGTTCAACCCATCATGCTTTGTTCTACAAAGTATTTATACAAATTTCTCTAAAATATCTTGATTAAATATCAAGGTATATTTACAATGATATTTCAAAACTGTTTTACAAAATAGATCTATAATATAGGAAAATTAAACTATTGAAGCTTTTTGGCATTGAATTTGAGGCTGTTGTAGATGACTGGGCTAGAAAAGTTTCTATTCAATTGCTTTCTCTAACTATCTGCCCACTTCTTCCTGTAATTTTGCTTGCTATTGTTGAAACTTAGAATTACTGTTGTAAACCTGTTTACTAATTTAATCAATTAGTAGACATAATTTTTCCCATATTTCCTCATCTATAATGGTGGCTTTGATTAACTTTCTATAAATCTCATCCACTTCAGTGTACTTCTAAAAATTGGGTTTAACTTGAAACATATGTTTTATATCATGCTAAATTAACAAGTCAAAAGTTAAACCCTCAATGAAAGCCTTCCCTGTAATTGTCCCTTTGATCTTGGAAAATTTGGCTTTGTCTGTGGCTATTGAATACAACCTTCGCTGATATTCTTCAAGGGTAATCAGCTTATATATAATTCCCCTTAAACCTGGAAATCCATTTTGATGCGGTATATTAAAATTGTTGTGAAACTTTTGGAGGTTGGATTCTAAATTGTGGCATTTGTTTTCAAGTTGCAACATTGAATTCATTTTGATGTGAACCTTTCTAACCTCCATAATTGTTTCATCTCTGTCATATATGTCATACTCTTCGAGTTTTTTTTTTTTTTTTTTTAAATTTAGAATCCTGAATAATGATGCTACATCTCCTGATTTGTTAGCTAGTTATTTATTTATCTCTGCTATTAGTTCTTTTGATTTGTCCAGTAATGCTTCTTATTCAAACCGAATTTCAATTGATGGCCACAAATCTGTTATGTATTCATTTATTTTTTGCTAAATATTTTCTTTGGTCTGTGCAAGTGTTTGATAATTTTCTGATTCATTTCCAGAGGGTCTATACTTTGAGTTAGCCTGTGACTCTTTTGGATTTCTGCCACATATGCATTTGCAATCTTAATTTTATAATCTTGGAGGTTGTGAAGTTGTGCTTTCAATTTCTCAATTTCCCTTCCCCTCAATGATAGATATCCCATGGCCTTGGCTAGATCAATTGTTGGATCAGTAGACTGAATCTCTCCTACTGTAGTAATTACTTAATTGGAAGCCTCTGTTGTTTAAGTACCTGTAATGGGAATTTCTGCTAAAGGAATAAGTGTTGCTTGAGTTGCTTGATTTTCTTTCTCTTTTAACAAAATTTATAATTATTTCTCCATATTTTGCATATGTGTATTATATTCAATTATAATTTTGAACATGTTCTTTTTCCTTCTCTGGTTCACCAATCTCTTTAGTTTGAGGATCTTCAGTAGTAGGAAATTTTAATTGTTTTTTCAATGCTTGAATGTAAGAATTTTTCCACTTAACCATATCCTCAACAACTTTAATCTTGTTAGGATCATATCCCAATTTAATCAGTAGATCCTCTAAATATTTCATCTTAGTATCCTTTGCTAGAGAGGAAATATTTTCAATTTTTATTTGAGACTGAATATTACTCATTGAAACCTGTAACTTAGATTTCTCCATGGCTGAACTGGTTAAAGTTGAATAGATCATTTCCTCGACTTGTTTGTGTAAATAAATATGGTCAATAGGATGAATTTCCTTTGTATCAAAGAAGAATATTGATTTCTTAGAGTCAGTAGCAGTCTTGGGAAATGGTATTTTAGGTTCATGGAATTCCATTTGCATCATCCCCTTTTTAGTGTCAAAGTCAGAAAGTAAATTGTGATGAGATGTTGATATTTGTTTCTAGAATTTTGTATAAGTGGTAGCCTTCAATGCGTCATTTTTTCTTTTGATTTCCTTGTACCTAGAAAAAATTCTTGGTTCAGTCTGACCATGAGCTAATTCCCCTATTTGGGATGTTTCCAATGGCTCTTAATAAGATGAATATGATGGTGACCCTGTAAAAATTTCTTCAATTCGAGGAAATATAGTTGCATGAGGGTCTGTCAAGACTACTATAGTCTATGTGCTATCTTATAGAAAGGAGTCCTCAAGAGGATTATTTTTCTTCTTCTTGTACATCACAAAATATATTTGCTGGAATTCTGTAATTGAAGGGGAGACAACATCCCTCACTCTCTTTGCACGTTTTTATTTGGGAACTGGAGTCTGAGATGTTGTAGGAGTAAAGCTCTGCTCTTATTTTTCCCACAATGTGTTTTCTTGACACTCCTCCTGATTCATATATTGCTCAATCTCTAGTCTAGGAGTATGAACATAAGGAGTAGTTTTATGTTCTACCCTTAGCTTGGAAATGATACCTAAGGGATCATAAGACTGGGAAAAACTTAGTTTAAATTTAATTTGCTTTAAGAGGAGATCTGCCTCATTTTCTATTGTTCTGGCATTACAAATGAAAGGTCCAACTTGAGTTTTGATTTTAAACTGGGAATTCTCTTAGCTAACACAAAGCATAGCTCATCCATATTTATCTTCTTCCTAGTGTATTCTAGTGTAAAAACTCTAATAGGTACAAACTTTGGCAATATGTATGGAGTAATATCACAAACATACACTCTAATCTCTGTATAGTTTTGGTATAAATACCAATATCCTATTTTTATTTTTTCACTAAGATGAATAATCCTTTTAATTTTAGGGGAAATTCTAGGGATTAGATCACCGTTTAGTAAACATGAAACTGTGTATAAAAATTGATCTGTGTAATCACTTAAAGAGAATTCATTTGTAATTTTCCTAACTAGTTATGCCCAATGAATCACACACTACGGGTTTCCCTGTTCATCTAACATTTGTAGTGGAATTGAAAACTTGTCTAAATGATAGAAGAAAAACAAATATACAAGGATTGATGCATGCTTGAAGGCTCCTTTTGTTGAAAAGTTCATGAAATTATCATGGACAGTTTCTGCTAAGAACTCACTATAATTGAAAATAATAGAAGGTTTCTCATCTTTAGAAAATATTGAAAAAATCCTAGGATGATATCATCAACCCATTGGTCATATTGATAACCTAACGAACAAGAAATTATCGAAATGATTTGTTTGGTCATCTTTGGAAACATTGAAGCTGGGTAAGGTGGATTGTTTCTAGGTAATTCAACATTTTTTGGTAGAAATATATCAAAGATCTTGGCTCGCTGAGGGAAAGAAATATTTTTGTAGAGATCCATGAGGGATTCTACATAAAAAAGGATGTAGGGAATTTAAGTGTTCAAAATGCAACATTTGAAAAATGGATTGGGATGTAGTTGTGAAAATGGCATCATTATTTTATGCAACAACAACCCTTTGGCTAGGAATATACCTAAATTGACACCATGACACAAATTTGGGGAAAGGGTGAGTTTGTGGGAATATTAATTGAGGTACGAAAGAATCCCACATGCTCAATTTCTCATTGAGGTCAATGAATTTTTATTTCATCCAGTTATGTAACTCATACAAATAAAATCTGCATTGTGTCTCTGAAATCTTATACTCTTGGTCGATTAGGGACAAATGGTCCAGGTATATCACAGGCGGGAGCATGGGGTTTTCCTTTGTCACTTTAGATTTTCCCTTTGAAGAAGACATTGGAAATAAATTGAGGACAAGAAATGATGATTTACCACGAAATTGGTGGGCTTGTAGGGACTGTGTGATGCGTCGTTTTGGTTGTGCTAGAGTATAGGTACGCAATTTCTTCAAACAAACTTCGTAAAGAAATAATAGGCAATCACGAGTTTATTTTATAGAGAGGGAGAATTAACTGTTTGAAATGTTTTATATGGCATGGGGTTTTTATGGTGGCAACGACTGTGATTGGGAAAATGTTGAAATTATATAACGGACAATGGATAGGTGGCATAAGTGGAGTGGGTGTGGTAGGAGCGAGAATAGTGAAATTAGGCATGGCTGGTTTCGGAAATGGTTGTTAGAGGATTTCGTGGGGGGGGGGGGGGGTGGCAGTAAGTAGTTTCTAGTGTGGGGGGTTACGAACTGCCTAGGCACTTGACAAGTTTCATGGGATGTTTCATTTGAATATGCTCTTCAAAATCCCCCACCCTTCAGTTAACCATCAAAGAGGAAGGTGGTGGGGGGGAACTGCCTTCCCCATCGTTGATCGAATAGAGAATATCATGGTGGTCCATTGTTGTACCGGTGATATCACAAAATGAAAAAAAATCAATTTAACAAAAAAATTATTACAAATTTCTAATTGCGGTTTTAATTGCAATTAAATTAATTAAAAACTATTAATAGATTATTTAATGTGGCATTTAGGCTGACACACATAATTTGATTTTTCTTAGGGATTTTGTTTATTTTCTGGATATTTTCCCTTTTTTATCATCATTTTTTATAACATATTTTTATATCCTTTTTTTCTTTTTCTTATATATATTTTCTATTTTCTATTTTTTAACAAATACATGTAAAAATGAAATTTTGTTACAACATTGGTTCCATCTGGGGACTGCTTGTCCCTATGAGATGCAAAGAATAAGTAGATCCATGTGCCTTCTCCCCAGGTTGTTGAGTCTTTGTCGTGAAATCAAATTTTGACAATGAAAATAAATAAAACCGGTAAAGTACAATGAACTAGGACTGGAATCAACTTCAGTATTGAATATAATGCTTTAGATATCATCCATTGACAGGAAATGTAGAGTATTCTCCTTCCAGGTTATACAAAATGAAAGTATTGTTTCCTTTGACCTCTACAATGTGGAATGGCCCCAACCAAATATTATCAAAATTACCATGTTTCCCTTTTTCTTCTCTTCGAGAATCCCACTTTAAAACCAAATTTCCTTCCCTAAAATATCTTTCTCTAGCTTTCCTATCAAAAACAAATTTCATTTTGTTTTGATATTGACAAATTTTGTACTAAATTTAATCTCTATCCTCAATTAATTCTATAAACTGATTGACTCTCCTAGAAAAATCACTAGGCTCTTCATTTGATTCTTGTAAAAACTTCATGACAGGAAAGGCTAACTATGTAGGAAAAATGGCTTCAGTGAAATAGACAATCTGGAAATGGAATTTACTTGTTGATCTTTTGGGTGAAATTCTGTTGGCCCAAACTACATACTTGAGATGACTATCCTAGTTTCTCTTATGGTCTGCAAGTACCTTCTTGATCACCTTTACCAAAATCTTATTGGGTGACCCTGCCAATCCATTTCCTTGAGGGTAGTATGGAGTAGAATGATGCAATAAAATCTGATATGTTTGGAAAAATTATATCATTTTAACACTACTAAATGGTTGTGCATTATCTGTGACTAACTGTTGAGGACATCCAAATCTAGATAATATGTTTTCCTCAATAAATTCAATGACAACAATATCTGTAGCATTTTTTACTAGGATAACTTCTACCCACTTTGTAAAGTAAAATATGGCAGTTAAGATCCATCTGTGTTGATTGCTGGATGTTGGATGTATCTCTCCAATGAAATCTTGTCCCCACTATAAAAATGGTGCCTCAATCAAAACTGGAACAAGTGGAAGTGTTGCTAATATTTGCTTGCTAGAAAAAATATGACATGGAATGCAACTTATAACTTTTTCCCCAACA
Organism: Pinus albicaulis; assembly: GCA_034641835.2. Classification (NCBI taxonomy): domain Eukaryota; kingdom Viridiplantae; phylum Streptophyta; class Pinopsida; order Pinales; family Pinaceae; genus Pinus; species Pinus albicaulis. The sequence continues at coordinate 608,982,790 of CM076575.1, read as the reverse complement.
CATGAAAACAAATTTGGCCAATAGAAACCTTCTCTCAAGATCTTGTATGTTGTTTCTCCCCAAGCATAATTACCCCCACATATTCCTTCATGAAACCGATCTATAACACCTTCTGTTTCACTCTTAGTCAAGCATAGAAATAAAATGTTTAATTGATCATTCTAATACAAGTTTGCATTGATAATACAATACTTCATAGTATTTAAACTAAGAGTTTTGCATTTATCTTTTGTGAAACCAGGAGGGTACTTAAAATCGTGAATAAAGTGTACAATATCAACATACCATTCAGATAACAAGAGATTTTCCTCAATATGAAGTGGAAGAGGAGTTGAACCTGTAGAAGAAGAAGGTTCTTGTAGATTCTTCTCTTCTAAACTTGGAGAAGGTTCTTGTGGATTCTTCCCTCTTGATACCTGCATGATAGTGTTTATTCCCAAAAATTTATAGTTAAATTCAGCCAAAATCTTGGCTAAACCCTATCCTTTTATCAGCTTAGTGGATTTGATGTCTAGATCAAATTCAAGAATTTTATCTATCCATCTCCCTCTCCTACCATCTGTATCAGGTTGGGTCAAAATGGTTTTGACAGTATTATTTCGGACATAAGCAGTAATAGGAGAATGAAGGACATAAGTTCTAAAAGCTTTGAGGGCTTGTACAAGAGCATATGCATGTTTTTCAATAATTTCATATGTTATATTTGCATCTCTCATGACTTTAATAAAGAAAGAAATTGGTTGTTCATCTTGGTTATCATTCTTTTGTAGTAGAAAAACAACTAAAGTGGTGTTAGAGGAAAAATAGAAAATGCTAAAAGGTTTGGTATAATCAGGGTTGGCTAATACTAGGGCTTCAAAATAGCCTTTTTTATTTGTGTAAAAGCAAATCTACCCTATACTGTCCATTTCATCTCATGATCCTTTTTCACAATATTAGTGATATCTTTAACAATCTCAACATAGTTTGGTATGAATCTTATTATAAAATTAATCTTCCCTAAAAAATCTTGAACTTCCTTTTCATTTATGGGTAGAATAATTACCTCAATGGTTAAGACTCGTTTTGAATCAATTACCACTCCTCCTTTCAAGATGATGGGGCCAAGTAAGTTTCCTTCCTTTATGGAAAATAGGGATTTCTTTGGATTGAGAAAGATTCCAAATTTTCTGCACATATCAAAAACCTTTCTCAAGTGCTTTAAGTGCTTTTCATCAAAATTTGAAAACACAGTTAGATCATCTAGATAAATAACAATAAATTTTTATTTTTCCAACAAAATAAAAATTAATAGCTTTTTTAAATGTTTCTCTTGCATTAGTCAATCCAAATGGCATCTGAGCATACATAAATGTACCCTAGGGAGTTGTGAATGTTGTTTTCTCTCTATCTTCTGGACTCACCAGAATCTAGTTGTATCCAGAAAAACCATCTAGCATGGAAATTATAATAGAACCTAAAAATCTTTTGAGTAATTGATCCATTTTAGGTAATGGGTAAGTACCTTTTAAGGATGATTTGTTCATATTTCTAAAATCCACATACAATCTAATTTCACCATTCTTTTTTCTTATAGGAACTAAATTTGCAATCCATTAAGAAAATATAAGAGGAACAATAATATTTGCATCCAATAATTTCTTAAGTTCCTTCAATGGTTGGAAGAAAAATTGGATTTATTCTTCTTAATTTATGTTGGAATGGTTTGGCTTTTGGTTTTAAAGGGATCTTGTGTTCAATAAGATTTGTGTCATAAGTTTTAAGCTCTTCAAATGACCAAGCAATGACATCTTTATAATTCTTTAAAAGATTGATATACTTGTCTTTTATCTCCTTGGGTAGTGATGCTGAAATTTTCACCTTCTTAATTTCTTCATCAATTCCAATGTTAAAGTTCTAATTGCGGTTTTAATTGCAATTAAATTAATTAAAAAATATTAATAGATTATTTAATGTGGCATTTAGGCTGACACACATAATTTGATTTTTCTTAGGGATTTTATTTCTTTTTGGATATTTTCCCTTTTTTATCATCATTTTTTATAACATATTTTTATATCCTTTTTTTTTCTTTTTCTTATATATATTTTCTATTTTCTATTTTTTAAGAAATACATGTAAAAATGAAATTTTATTACAACATTGGTTCCATCTGGGGACTACTTGTCCCTATGAGATGCAAAGAATAAGTAGATCCATGTGCCTTCTCCCCAGGTTGTTGAGTCTTTGTCGTGAAATCAAATTTTGACAATGAAAATAAATAAAACCGGTAAAGTACAATGAACTAGGACTGGAATCAACTTCAGTATTGAATATAATGCTTTAGATATCATCCATTGACAGGAAATGTAGAGTATGCTCCTTCCAGGTTATACAAAATGAAATTATTGTTTCCCTTGACCTCTACAATGTGGAATGGCCCCAACCAAATATTATCAAAATTACCATGTTTCCCTTTTTCTTCTCTTCAGGAATCCCACTTTAAAACCAAATTTCCTTCCCTAAAATATCTTTCTCTAGCTTTCCTATCAAAAACAAATTTCATTTTTTTTTGATATTGACAAATTTTGCACTAAATTTCATCTCTATCCTCAATTAATTCTATAAAATAATTGACTCTCCTAGAAAAATCACTAGGCTCTTCATTTGATTCTTGTAAAAACTTCATGATAGGAAAGGCTAACTATGTAGGAAAAATGGCTTCAGTGAAATAGACAATCTAGAAATGGAATTTACTTGTTGATATTTTGGGTGAAATTCTGTTGGCCCAAACTACATACTTGAGATGACTGTCCCAGTTTCTCTTATGGTCTGCAAGTACCTTCTTGATCACCTTTACCAAAATCTTATTGGGTGACCCTGCCAATCCATTTCCTTGAGGGAAGTATGGAGTAGAATGATGCAATAAAATCTGATATGTTTGGAAAAATTATATCATTTTAACACTACTAAATGGTTGTGCATTATCTGTGACTAACTGTTGAGGACATCCAAATCTAGATAATATGTTTTCCTCAATAAATTCAATGACAACAATATCTGTAGCATTTTTTACTGGGATAGCTTCTACCCACTTTGTAAAGTAAAATATGGCAGTTAAGATCCATCTGTGTTGATTGCTGGATGTTGGATGTATCTCTCCAATGAAATCTAGTCCCCACTATAAAAATGGTGCCTCAATCAAAACTGGAACAAGTGGAAGTGTTGCTAATATTTGCTTGCTAGAAAAAATATGACATGGAATGCAACTTATAACTTTTTCCCCAACACATGAAAACAAATTTGGCCAATAGAAACCTTCTCTCAAGATCTTGTATGTTGTTTCTCTCCAAGCATAATTACCCCCACATATTCCTTCATGAAACTGATCTATAACACCTTCTGTTTCACTCTTAGTCAAGCATAGAAATAATATGTTTAATTGATCATTCTAATACAAGTTTGCATTGATAATACAATACTTCATAGTCTTTAAACTAAGAGTTTTGCATTTATCTTTTCTAAAACCAGGAGGGTACTTAAAATCGTGAATAAAGTGTACAATATCAACATACCATTCAGATAACAAGAGATTTTCCTCAATATGAAGTGGAAGAGGAGTTGAACCTGTAGAAGAAGAAGGTTCTTGTAGATTCTTCTCTTCTAAACTTGGAGAAGGTTCTTGTGGATTCTTCCCTCCTGATACCTGCATGATAGTTTTTATTCCCAAAAATTTATAGTTAAATTCAGCCAAAATCTTGGCTAAACCCTATCCTTTTATCAGCTTAGTGGATTTGATGTCTAGATCAAATTCAAGAATTTTATCTATCCATCTCCCTCTCCTACCATCTGTATCAGGTTGGGTCAAAATGGTTTTGAAAGTATTATTTCGGACATAAGCAGTAATAGGTGTTACACCATTTTTTGGTCATCTAACCTTTCATCATTAGATGGACCCAAGTACACCATGTAAGACTAGTTTTACCCCAAGTAAAACTGCTTTCACTATGTTAATTAAGAAAACCCCAAAAGGAATAATTAATTAAAACATAATTTAATTATTATTCCCAGTCATGTTTAACCCAAAAACAAAGAAATTAATGAGATACACCCATAGTTATCTTATTAGTTTCTAGGAATAATTATTTAAATAATATTCCTTGTTGAATATGACCAAATCAAACCACCATTAATCAAATAAATCATTATTTACTTGATTATATCCCAACCACTTCCTTAAAAAGATAAATAAATCATTTATTTATTTATTTTTCACTAATCAAGGGATTTGACCCAAGTCAAACACCCTTTTCCTCCAACAAATAATAATAAAATATTCCATAGAGGTGGATCTAGATGTGATTAACATTATTTTAATCATACACCAAGATCTAGAAAGACCCAATATTTTGTTATAAATAGGAGGGTTTTCCCCATCATTCTTCACCTTTTGTTGCCTATTAGATCACTCTGGATCTATACACTTGGTCTCATTTTTCCGCCATTTTGCTCCCATTGAGCTTTACCTTCTACATTGGGTTTTCTACATCTACAAGAGAGAGAAAGCTTTAGATCTGAAGTGCTGAGGACTACAAAGAACCCATCCCATTGAGGAGATCTGGATACACCTTCTTGTTTCCTCCCAGGTGCCCTGTAATATAAAAATTCATTCAAAAATCGTGTTCTTGTCTTGTCTGTTGGATGCATGGAGAAAACTCTTACTTTACTGCTTAATGTCTTTCTATTTATAGATCTGTTTGTTGCAGCGCTTTAACTACTAATTGCAGATCTGAAGATGTTTTGCAGCCATTATTGTTGTTAGGGCTATTAGTTATGCGTAGCTAAAGTGGTTCTTTTTCGTACACTTCGACGAAGAATTCATACTAACAAATGGCGACTCCACACGGGTTTTAAATTACGACTGCTGTCGTTTTTCATATTCCTGCATATCCAGCTACTTCAGGCCCTAGGGCTTCTTTTCAGCTGCTTAGTTTTCCTCTTTTTATGTCATTTTTCTCACATAAACCCTAAAAACTTAAAATTTCTAACTTCCGTGTGTTTCTGGCCCTATTGCGCAGGTAAGTTTAATACCCAAATTTTAGAATCGAGAGATCTGGGCAACTTTTCGAAAATCGCGAAACAACCAACCGAACGGGGGTCGCACCTTTTGGCCCAAACCGCGACCCGGATGCACTTTTTCAAAATTAAGCTCGTGACTAACTCGTATCGTCAAACTCACACTCCGCTTTTTTTCCAAAGATTTTTCCTTTCGCAATTTTCCCGTTCCGCCCGTGCCTCTCGCGTGTCTCACTGCCCTACCCCCGCCACTTCCGATCTCGATCTCGTTTACCAGCACCTAAGTGGGAACCCTGCCCCTTAGGGCTTTAGTACCCTCCACTTTTTGTGGAAGAGTTTTTGCTGTTTCAGCCGTCGGTTTCAGAGCTTCAGCCCCCTCTTTTCCAGATCTGTTACCTCCCTTTCAGATCCATTGAAATCAGCCTCTTTTCCTTTCAAATCACCTCCCGTCGTTTTGTTTGGACCTCCTTTGAAGGCCTCCGCCTTGCCCCCCTGGTTTTTGCTGATTTCCCTTTTTCCAGCCACCTTGACCTCTGTCTCTTGGCTGTGACCTGCACCCCTTGTCTGCAGCTTTATCCTCCAGATCTCTGTCCCCTTTGACCCCAGATCTGTCGAGCGTCCTTTGTGTGTGTTTCCATAGTTTTCCCCTTTCTTTTCAGCATAGTTGTGAGAGACCCACCTTCTTGGGTTAGATAGATGCATACGTAGCCATTATTTTTCTGTTATTTCAGCATTTTATTTCTGTTCTCTGTAAGTTTATTTTCAGCTACGTAGCACACTTTTTTTTCTTGCTCTCAAACAACGGAAAGGGTTTAAAAATTAAAATCAACGCACACCACACACTGACCCTAAGTGAAGAAGCGCCTGGTTTACACCGCCTGGCAAAGACTCTAAAATCAATTGTCACTGCACCTTTTCTGCCCTTGACCTTCTTGATTTTGTCCATTTCTGCCCTTGTCGGTTTCCTTCTTCCTGTCATCATTGCACCCCCAAGGCGCCTTTCCCGGAGACTTCTTGGCCTTCACCCTCAGTTTCCGGTTGATCGACCTGCTCCGCACCGCCGTCGTCGAGCCAGTCCACCTTCGAGTCCGCACTCCGACTCCCCTCCTGATTCATCGGGTCCCCCTTCTCCTTCCGGTTCTCCCCCTGTTACCTTCACCATGTCTGGATCAGGGCCTAACGCTAGCGGTTCTCCCGGCCCCAATGCCGGCCCTACTTCTAGCGGAACCATCACAACCACTACCCCGGCCACCCCTGTGCTGCCGTACATTGCAGGCCTCAGCCTCCCCGATTTCCATCAGTTGATTAATGATCCCATTCACCACAATGCTACCTGGCCCACTATGCCCACCAAGCTGCCCTCCGATATCCCTAAGTTCGAGGGCCTTAATGGCGAAGACCCAACCAATCACGTCCGGTCTTTCCACATGTGGTGTTCCTCCAACTCCATTACCGATGACTCCATCCGTCTTCGCTTGTTCCAACGCACGCTTACCGGCGAAGCTTCTAAATGGTATGTCGAACAGGCCACTTCCTCCCATACCACGTTCGAGACTCTTGCCCAAGCCTTCTTGTCGTACTTCCAGCTCCCTCTCCGATACGACACCGGTACGGAGCTCTTGACTTCATTTAAGCAATCCTCTTCCACACGCCTTTCTGCCCATGTTCAGGAATGGCGACGAAGACGGAGCTTATGTCGAGCCCCTCCCTTTGAAGATCGGGTTTACATGGACCGGTTCCTTCGCACCCTCCCATCTCCCATCGGAAAAGATGTCGCCTCTCACTTTCCTCAATCTGAAGAAGCCGCCCTCCAAATAGCTTTAAAATATGACCTGATCTACGCTCAATCTGGTTATGTTTATACCGTTCGCCCTGACATCCCCAGGCCCGGTGGCGCTAACGCCCCGGGGGCATCTCATTCCGCCGACGGTATTGTTGGATCTCTTTCCCACCCCTCTGCTCACCCTCCTATGAGCCATGGTCTCGTGAGGGGCCAAAGACTGCCAATCTTCCCCTCCCGCAACATCAACATGTATCCGTGGATATGTGCGTCTCCTCCTTTTGCCTTACCTGCTTACTTCAATGTCGCCCAACCCAACCCCTTACTTTTATCACGTGCCCCCGGGTGCGCCGCCTCCTCCCGCATAAGCTCCGCCTCCCTTTGCCTCCTTACAACTCCGCAACAAAGACATACAACCCTCCAGTATAGTATTTGCACAAAGAGGTGCGATTAACCCCCTTCTTCTCAAAGAAGGCGAGGCAAATCAGAACTCCATCTCGCCCCGCACCGAGGACCCAATTCTGGTATGGAGCCTAACACTAGCAACCAGCCTCAGGGCATCCCGCCCAGGCCGGACAGGCCGCTTCGCACAAACAAGCCCTGTTCGTGTTGCAGTGATTACGGTCACTACACTCATGATTGTCCTCTCTTACCCCAGATGCGACAGATGTGGGAGTCTCAAGCCACATTGCGCGGACAACACGCCTCCCCTCACGCTCCTCCTAATGTGGCCACTACCCCGCCAGCTGTGTTCACTGATCCTTTCCCTCAACAGGGATTCATGGCTACCCAACCCCCGACAGCCATGCAGCCACACCCTCACCATTTCTTCGGGTTCCATTGAGCTTTACCTTCTACATTGGGTTTTTCTACATCTACAAGAGAGAGAAAGCTTAGATCTGAAGTGCTGAGGACTACAAAGAACCCATCCCATTGAGGAGATCCGGATACACCTTCTTGTTTCCTCCCAGGTGCCCTGTAATATAAAAATTCATTCAAAAATCGTGTTCTTGTCTTGTCTGTTGGATGCATGGAGCAAACTCTTTACTTTTCTGCTTAAGGTCTTTCCATTTATAGATCTGTTTGTTGCAGCATTTTAACTACTAATTGCGGATCTGAAGATGTTTTTAGCCCATTATTGTTGTTAGGCTATTAGTTATGCGTTTAGTTAAAGATTAAATGTTTGAAACTAACACCTACAATAAATGGTGATTCACAAGAAAACTCGTGAGATGATTTTTTCTACTTTAACTAATACCACCATGACTGTGTCAAAATTGTAGGTGTTAGTTTCAAACATTTAATCTTAGCTGAAGATGGGGAAGATCTCTTCTCTGGCCAAGGACACTAGGATCAACTCATTGGAAGATTTGGTTGTGAAGATGGGCTATGATACAGAAAATGTGAAGGCTCCAGAAGAAATGATCCAAAAGAATAATGCAAACATTGCAACATTGAGGAGGCAGCTGAAGCTTCCAGCAACTAAAGATCCACTGGCTAAAGACATATAAGAATCTGAAACATGAAAGGGACATATGCTGAAATTGATCATGGAACAAAATGCTCAAATCAAAGAAATGGAGATAGAGATGGAAAATATGATTAAGGAAAAAGAGAAGAAGCCACAGGTGGCCATATTTCCTATGAATGTAGTTCCCCTCATAGCAATCCCTACTACAGGAGCTAAAACATCAACAATATCTTCAGCCCAATCTACAGATGCTACTGAATAGTTGAAAAAGTCCATAGAAAATATGTCTATATAGAAATAGGAGTTAAATAAGTTGCAGGGGAAAGTCAAATATTTGCAAGAATGGAAAACCAAGAGTAAAGCTTCACATTTGGATGAAGCACAAAAATCCCAAAGGTTGTTGGAAAGGATGCAAAAAGAAAAAAGAGACTCAGCTATTGGCCAAAAATTGGCCAAGCCAAGGAAATCATATGGATGGACATTATCAATTCCATGAATGAGATTTGGTCATGTATCCAAATCATTTTTGAGCAAAAGACCCTGATAAAGAAAGCCATGGAAGCTATTGAAGAAATCAAAGAGAAGCTGGGTGACAAGCCAACTGAAGCAACTAACATCATCAAATTCCTAAATTCAAAGAAAAAATATGAGTTGGAGGACTTAGGAATTGATTACAGGACTGAAACCATCCCAGAAGTTAAGAAGGTTCTAACAGAAAGGAATATTATTACTCAATTAGAAGAAAAGTGTCAAGGATTGGAGATAGCAGTTAACAAGTTTTTTAGTAGAATTGAAGAATTGAACCAAAAAGGATTACCGAGTGTATTTGTAATTAATGATAAATTAATTATCCAAGAAGATTACAATAAGAAGCTGAAGGAATTATCCAAAGATAGTTCCAAATTCTCCAACATAAAGGGCTCTATGACAGGTAGATCATTCCTGGAAGAAATGGGAAACAATTTTTACATTCAACATGAACTGAATCACATATTTGTGGTAAAAAAACTTTTGAAAAATCAACTGAAGTAGATGAAATTTATAGGAAGGTAACAAAGATGACTATTCCAGATGAAGACAGGTGGGATAAGTTGTGTGAGTTACTGGATTAATTGGTAACTCCAAATGTAGTTACAGGATCAACCAATGTAACAAAGATAGACATGCTAGCTTAGCAACGATTTCCTCCAAATCCATGCCAACTCTTGCTGTAGTTTTCCAACTATCCTATTAGTCTGCAGAGTAGATAATTTGTTTATATTAATGCTAAATATACCCTGTCAGTTGAGACAAGAGTTTTGTAAATATCGTTATAAATACTTTACACTTCGAAGTATCTTGGGTTGATTGTTGAATATTATATTCTGAAATCTATTGTACTTTTTCTAATCGATGGACTGACCATTAATACAAGGACTTCTTCACAGGATTCATGTGTTGGAAAAATTGCTGATGTGCTTCTTTTGTTTATGTATTATTTCATTGTTTCCTTTATTGTTCTTTCTTTAAAGCTTAATTACATTACAGAAACGTTGAAGATAAGGATTTGTTGAAATATACACCCTGTTTTGGCTGTAAGTAATTTTTATGTTTTCTTCTGAAGTCAAACTAAAGAATTCTTAATTTCTATTTAGTTTTAACTGAATCTTACTGTTTCTTCTCTTCCATATCATTTAAAATATAAAATATCCAACTAGTTCACCTATCTTTTCCTGTGAAACTCCTTTACAATTTGATACAGATCCAGTTCGTCTTATAAACTCCATCGCCCAATGGAAGTATAAAGTATTCTATCAACCAAATCAATCAAATCAATTACAAAAAACAAACAAATAATTGCACAGTCATAAGTAGCCTAAAATTTACATAAAATAAAGCTAAATTTTATAGAGAGATCCATCTCTAAGTTTATAAGGGCTAGCTTCTAGACTTAAAAGTTGTTTTTATGCTATTTTCTGTGTTTACTCTCACAATCTCAAAAATTACAGAATGAGAACACTCACATTACTAGACTTGCAACAACCATATGAGATCGATACAAATGCCTCTGACTATGATATTAGTGTAGTGCTTACTCAGCACGGGCATCCAGTTGCATATCACAATGAGACACTTTCAGACATAGTCCTAAAGTATCCCACCTATGAAAAAGAGATGTATTCCAATGTGCATACTTTTTGACAATGGAAGCATGAAATTTTGGGGAAGGAGACAATGATCGACACAAATCACCGACCCCTGCAGTTCATAGAGACATAAGGGAAGTTGTAGAATGACTTCCACCAGAAATGATCTACATACCTGCAACAGATCCATTTTAACATCATGTACAAGAATTGAAACTTCAATAATGTTGCTGACTTCCTCAACCAACTACCAGTCATGGCACTAACCACTATGCTCGACGCTTGTGGGCATGAGAATTCAGGTTGGTTGCATCTCTACAAAAGTGATCTAGAATTCAGCAACACATACTAGACGCTCCTGGAGGGCAAACAAGTTCCAAATTTTCTCCTCCAGGATGCACTGTTATGCCACCTGGGACAACTATGTGTTCCTTCAAGTGAGCATGCCAAGATGATTCGGGAATTGCATTACAGCCGGGTCGCTAGACATTTCAGGGTCGACAAAATAGTGGCAGTATTGCAAAATTATTTTTATTGGCTGAACCTTCGACATGATGTTGATAATTAAATCAGATCTTGCTCTGCCTACACCATTTCCAAACCGAAAATCAAGAATAAAGGCTTATATACTTTGCATACTACCCTTAGTCGACCATGGGAATCCATTTCCATGGATTACATGTTGGGCCTTCCTTTTATCAAGCATGGCAATGACTATGTTTTCGTGCTGGTCGGCATATTCTCTAAGATGGCCATTACGATGGCCAACAAGAAGAATATCACAACAAAAGGCACTACTAAACTCTTCTTTGAGCCATTGTGGGTACACTTTGGGATCCCATAATCCATTATCTTATATCGAGATAGCATGTTCCTCAATACATTTTGGTAAAGTCTCTATCGATGTTGGACACCAAGCTCACTAAGTCCACAACTTTCCACCCCCAAATTGATGGCAAAATAGAGGTCATCAACATGATGATCATACACATTCTGTGCATTTACAACTCAAAGCATCCACACACTTGGGATGAAAGCCTCCCCATATGTCCAACACATCTATAACTAGGCTTTCCATTGCTCAACTAGCCACAAACCATTTCAGGTGGGCTTGGGATTCTAGCCACTATGTACCATTGATGTGGCCATACCATTTGTAGCTACTCGCATATATTCGGCTCATGTCCAGTCTGAAGTCGATAAGGAGAATAACTTCATTGAGTGCTTTCAACACATTTGCCAATAGTTCCATGACATATTGGACATAGCCAATTCTAAGTACAAGAAACGAAATGATCAACATCAGGTGCCACACAAGTTCCATGTGGGTGAAAAATTTTGGCTACATTTGCAAAAGGAGTGCCTCGTTGGGCCCCATCGCAAGCTTCACCTGCTCTGATATGGGCCATATACCATCACCAAGTTTTTAGGGGACAATGCCTTCGAGCTCAGTATTCCACCATTCCTTGGTTTGCACCGAGTGTTCAATGTGGATCGCCTTCGACCCTACTTTCCTCCATTAATCCGAAATTGAAAAACAAATCACCCCAATAGAGTTAAACCCAGACTACTGCTAGGAGAAATAATTGCTAGATTTATTCCTCCAATATTCATATGTCAATCCGGGCTCGTAAACACAAGTTGCACTGCACTTTATCGATTAATTTTCTAAGTCTGGGTTTAAATATTTCCTTTATAATGACTGGCTAAGTAATGGAACACACAAATTCTTATGAACATACAAATTTCAGAAAGGAAGTCAATCCATCTTGCTAACACAAGAAGAGTCAATAATAAACTTTAACTTGAACATTTGAAATCTTTATGAACTTAACCTATTCTTCTCTGTACCCAAATGAAAGCTTGATTCTTTTACTACAAGTTTTACTTCAGCCAAATATGAAAAAAAAATCCTAATTTGGCAGACTCCACACATCAAATCAACAGTTCAAAGTTACATTTGAAATCCAAACCCCAATTTCTGGCTTTTACAATCTGCACTCTAAAATAATTAAAAGATATATTCTACTTGTAATTGCAGTTCAATATTAAGACTAAGAAATTAATCTTACACTCAGCAATTGTTCTTAGATTCAATACTCTCAAATGAGAAAAGCTTCACATTAATCCCAATGTCTTCACAACAAATAAAATATATTTATGTTAGGAACTAATCTGAATACTCTTCCTCACACACTCAATCAACCAGAATTAAAAAAATTTGATCTCTCAAACTTAACTAATATGCATACACATTATCTAATATTTGATAATCTTAGAAGCAAAACCAAATATCAAATCTGGTGAAACTCAATCAAACCCTAACTCTATTTTCAGAAATGAGAAGAAAAAGTAATTGTAGACTTCTATTGGAATACTCAGAATGAAACAAAATATTATGCTACTGTTTCGATTTGCAATCATGAATTAAATTCTTCACTCATTAAGCAAATAAGCTTGAGAAACCTATTAAACAAACCATTACTCTGTTCTTGATAATGGAAATAATTCATACTACTAATTGCAATCTTGACTAATTCGAAATCCTGCACACACTGTACTAAGAAATTCTTATGAAGAGCAAGCTACAGGTATCCAATCCTTTCAAATGGAAACTACTTGAAAATTGGAAACTTATATTTCAACCACACAGTTCACACTGCTAATGAAAATATGAAATTCAAAATTGGAAACACTCCTTAACTATTTCAATTAAATGGCCATTGTCTAATCTATCTAAGCTTTGGAGTAAAAGACACTCAAACCTTGAATTGCAGAGGCTATCAATCAAAAAAATTAAGACTCTATCAAACTAGACACATTGTTCTTATTAACTCAAAATATTTCGTTGATAACAAAAAGGAATTGAAATAACACTGTAACGAAATTGATCAATCAAACTGAAATCACACTTGTGCAATTTGAAACCTCTATTTAATACTTACTCGGTAAACATGAGATTCTATTCTATCGCTGGAATAAGATAACTCTATTGTATTGCTGAAACTATGGATTCACCGAAGAAATATGATGAAATCTCAAGGTCATATCGATCTATACCATGCTCTATTCGAAAATTATTGAGATGTAATGCGTTTAGTAGACAAGGACAACATTATGCATATAAGAATGAGTGCTTTCAATGCTAAACGAAAGGATGTAGAGCGATGCTCTGTAAATTTCAAACGTGCACAACAGTGACTTGTATGCAATCCTTGAGATTGATTGATGTGAAATTCTCGACGTTATGAACTTGGTTGTTCAATCAAACTTTGAAAATAAGATTTATTCATATAACTGGAATAAACAAAAATCAATACACATTAATCTAATTGAATTATACAAGCAAGAAAAATGAAATCTAATTAATTGTTCAGGAAGCAAAATAGAAACACAACGATGGCATAAAAAATGCACATAAAGATTATACATATGCTTATGGTTACAATAATTTGGATCTGAACTACGGTGGGCCCTTGCCACACCTAGAGATGCCTTGGAATCTTACAGAAAATAAATGAACCTTAACACATCAAATTGAAGAACTGAATGAGTTCACACTGCTTCTAAATCGAATCAATAACACACCATAATGAATCACCAAATAGAGATTTAATTATGAAGTAACTGAATCTTACAATCTCTTATACTTGATAGAAAATGAAAACAAAAATCATAGCTAGCTCACTCTGTGATATTATATGAGACTTTATAGGTAGAATTACATACACAAAATAGTAATGAGTTCTGTTCATAACAAAATTTGAAACTAAACTGATACTAAGATCCTATGATCTATTTACAATATCATCATCACTCTATATAAGATAACTGAACTATTAACTATCCCTATCTCTGGCATAGCGTAACTGTGCACTGATCCAGAGGTTGTCTTCATAAGAATCATCGAGTTGAGCCCGATTTTAGAAAATGGCTAGCTTGAATGTCTTCATCGGAACCATGGAGGGCTGCTAGAACATTGAGAACTTAAGTGCGAATTGGGTACCTAGCTGTTAGGTACAGATCCTCAAAATCAATCTTTGGTGAAAGAGTTAACGCTTTCCTTAGTTGAATAGGCCCTATGGAAGTATTTTTCACAACTACAACCATAATGATCAGTTAACAGAAAAACATACAAGTCAGCCACCTAAAATTAACCATAACATAGTCAAAATAACACTACTTGTAATGCATTTACCTTAAGTTGGGATCTGCTGTGATTCAGGCCATAGGGGGGACAAAAGGAGATAAAAGAGTTCATTCATGACCAAAATAGGGTTAAAAATGGCAAGGAAAGTGAAAAAGAGAAGAAAAAAAAGGGGTTCAACAACTACATGGAAGAGGCCACAACTAATCGGATCATGGACACACATATCAAGAATACTTGTGAGCAGAGGATCCAACTATATCAAACAGTCAAAGCATACCAATTCCTTCACCAGGGGAAGTGGTTCACTAGGGACCAAATTCAACATTATTTTCCTCCTCACGGAGGCTCTGCACGCAATGAGGACCATTGCTTTCTAAGGGGGGAGGAATGATCTAGGTGGATATTAGTGGCTGCCCACCTATTCCACCTAGACCTCTAGTTAGTTTCATAAGTTTCCTTGTTTATAGCATTATTTACTATTTTTAGCAGTTTTTCATGTCCTAAAATTCCAGAGTAGTTTTGACCCCCTAAATGGTATTTTTGAGGTCCGCATTAGGCCCATATTTGTATTTAGGGGCCTAAAGTAATTCATCTAGTACTCAGAGATATATTTTTGACGATATATCGTATGTGCCAAATAGAGATAATATGACCAAATTATGACCCTGCGAAGTTGGTTTCTCAACTAACCCCAACGGGTCCCAAAAAATATTGGCGTTCCATATCCTAGGGTTAGGGTTTTGGCTGTTTAGGGTTTTCCCATGTAGTTAAATAATAAAAATTCTTTTGAGCCTAATTTTAACATAGTTTAGAGGCATGTATCTGCCATATCTCTTCTCATAGATAAGCTACCATCGCCCGAGCTAGTTTATTTCCATTATGTCTGTACACTTATTTCAATATTTGATATTAAGGAAATGAAGTATATTTTCTTCTGCTTCTCTGCATTTATGTTTATTTATATATTTTATTACATTCTTGCATAAATCTGGATCAGAGTTCCACTTCTTTTCACATATGCGAATTTGACTCTCTATTCGTTGTTTTCTTTTAAACCTTGATCCTTTCTATTCAACCAGTAATGACCATAAATATACTCAATGGTTGTTTGGTATATTATTTAAGAATTCATGCTTCTTAATTTTAGGAAATATGCATAAAAAACTATAATACTAAAGAGAATCTCCTTTTTGTTGGCGTTTAACCCCCAAATACTCCTATAAAGCACTATCCACTACTCAACTTGTCACGTAGCTTCTAATGAATTTTTTTATTATCATTCTCGGGATTTTGGCTATTTGTTTATGATATTTTTGGAAATATTTATGGACTCTTAAGCTATTGTACTGTCAATGTGTTACATGTCATTTTTTCACCATTAGGCAAATGAATACTAAACTGGATCTCTTGCTATCCAATAAATAATTCTTAGTAATCCCCTACAAAGATGGAGCAAAAACCAATATGAGAAGCACAAGAATCCTAGATTACATTGCTTAAAAACCATAATTTCGAGCAGTGTCTCACTTTCCATATGAATAAAATGCAACATCACAGGTTCAATCATTATCACCTACATAGTGCATCACATTGTTATCAACTAAAAAGTGTGGCAACCTTTCTAACAACCTTTATAACTTTTGTCGAGGGATATTATCTCAACCACCTATACTAGATCACCTACCTATTTGGGCATCATCCCAAGATTTATGGATCAAATCCCACTCCTTATGGAACCTATTCCCTATTTTTTTGGATTTCATCCCATGGAAAATCGATCTCCAACCTTCCCCTTCTCTCCTATAAATATAGTGCTACCCAATAGAGTGGGGGTTGACCTTTTGAGAACTTAAATTATGCCCTTATGTTTTCCAATTGAGATTGAAGGCTTGTTGTGAAAAGGTCGATTGGATATCTTTGGAGTGGATTATTATGACATCAAGGAATGGGTGCTACTCTTCCTCTCTTACTTGTTAATACAATACATACTGTTTTTCTCACATGAATTGCTCATTGTTTGCATTCATTGTATTAGATCTGCTTGATCTTCTAATTAGTATTTGCTTGAATTATAGTATGCTTTGATCTTTCTTTGTCTTTGTGTTGCAGGGGAAAGGATACAAGTGTAGATAAACTTCAAAAAGGTATGTCTCTTTCAATCTTTCATAGAGAGAAATTGCATTTATTGTTTGGTTTTTTCTAGATTTGAATTGTGAAACTTGGGAGATATTTCATGTCCACAATATTAGATTTTCCCAATAAAAAACTTGGCGACCATATTGGGGAACGATTATTTTTTCAGTGGCTTACTTTTCCTACTGTTTCCTTCTAGTAACTCTAGGGAATTTGCTCTAATTTTTAAAATCTGGTTTTTTAGACATGTTAAGTATTTTTTCTTTTTTCTTTGTGTATTAGAGTGTTGCACTTTTATTTCAGCAACAAAGCGACATTGTTGCATATTGTCTTTATATAAACTATGACACCGCACTAGTGTCAACAGTCTACCTGCGATAGCCTTAGAAAAATTCAAATAATTATGGTTTTATCCTTTTGGTATTCAAATTTTTGCTTCGTGTGGTTTTTTGAGTTTGTTCTCATTAGAGAAAATAAACTTGGATTTAAATCGTTATGTTTAATTGCATTTTGGAGAAAATTACATATCTTTACATTTTAAAGTTTTAGTGTTTAATTGGTTCATTGATCTATCAAAAAAGAGTCTTTTGCTTCTGGAATTTGTCATTAAAGTCTCTTTTATTTTAGTGGAAATGATCAAACATTCATTTATACTTGTTGTAAAGAATTATTTCATTAATTTAAAAGTTAGTATTTCTAATTGAAAGATAGCTTTGATTTGAATTTTCTTCTTTTGATTAGATTGCAATAAGTACTGATTATTCTTTTTACTAAACATAAAATAAAATAAAATAAATATTCCTTGGAATTATTTGCATTAGTATTTCTATTCTGAAAATTGGTGCATTAGATAATTTGTAATGTTTTCACTTATTAATTGACTCTTGCATTATAGTGGGTTTGTTATTTATTTTGAAAGAGTGTTTTTGGAATCATTTTGGTTTGATTAAAAAATATATGTAGAAGATAGGAAGGATTCGAATTTGTTGAAAAGTGAAAGAAATAAACTCCTTGTAAATAAGATTTCATCGAATTGAAGAGCTTATAATTTCATGTTAGCTGCATTAGTTGGAATTGAGCTATTATACCAGTTGGTTATCACGCACATTTATGACTGTTAATGAAAAATGAAATAAAAAAATAAAAATAAAAAGAATTTAAAGGCAATCATTAATCAATAATAATCACATTTACTGTGGGTCTAGGTTAGAAGACATGTTCCAAAATCTATAAATATAGGAGCTATCGTTTATTGTCATTATTATATTCTAAGGGTGGTTGATATTTTCAGAGTCTATAGGATCGTTCTTCCAATAGGAAGGTGCTCCACGTATGATGAGTATATAGGAATGTTTCCCATCATACAACTATGCATTAGACAAAACTAACATGGATAATACTTCCACACACCCTTAGGTATATAGGAAGTCCCCTTCTATCTACAAACCATCCATAAGCAACCTATTCGATCTCCTTTTTGTATGTGATACATTAAACAAAACATTCAGGGAGGTTTCTTGCACGTACCTAATGGTATATAACATTTCGCATCATCTTGGTAAACCTTTGATACCTAGTAACCCATTTATTTTTCACTGTTATTGTTTATCTTGATTGTTAAAATTGTAAAATTCACTATCATACACCGGTAACATTTATTCACTAAGACCAATTGTGGTATATCCACCTAGATGATCTCGTAAGATGCAGGGTTCACCCCCTGAAATTACACACGAATCATCTAGTAATATGATACCCCTAGTTACGGAACCTAAAGTAACAAAACCTAAGACAAGTCAAACATACATGATACGTCTGGAAGTTACAGAAATTTTAGAACCCGAAGAAATTCAATCTGAAATTTAAGAAATTAAAACTTTAGAACCAAAAGTGATTCAACCTAAGTCTGAAGAAATTAATCGAGCATTTTCTCTGGATAACTCTCTTCAGCTTGACAATTACATTTCACTTGTTCAACTTTCATCCCCTTTCCCTAAGGGAACTCCTCAGTTTCACTCTTTTTTACCCTTCTTATCGAGGCGAGCCATGATAAAACATTCAACTATAAGTCAATATTCGTCTACTCTTGAGAGAGGACCTAGTCAAATAAATGTAACTTCCAATTTTATGGGACCTATAGAATCATTTCTATATGGTGGTTCATATGTACGTTTTTGGTATCAATCACTCAACAAAACCTTCTCACGAGCTGCACCTGATCATCCTTCTTCTCAGATTTCTACTTGATCTTCTGGAATCCCATTTGTCTTATCGTCAATTAATGTATAATATAATTCTTGAACCATTACATTTCCACAAATTCCCATGTATGAAGTTTCATTGGAATTTTACCAAGAAGTAAATATGTCATATGGTGGTGGAGGTATCTCTAAAAAAACCCTAATTGTATCTTACTTTCCAGTGAGGGGAAGCCGTCCTATGGACCATATTTTCCTCTAGGAAGGCAACCTCTTGGAGGACCTTATCTTCATATATAGTACCATCTATTGGTGGAACTTATCCAACCCCTAGTCAAATACATCTGGTAGGCTCGAGTCACCGCGTTGTAACTCAACCCATGATTGGTGCCCCGTTCCTACGAATGGAAGGTACTATTTTCAACCTTACTTTTGGTGGTGTACCCCAATTACCTTCTCTTCAAAATTTTCAGGCTACTCCTAAAGTTTTTTCTTATCAACCTATCTAAATCATTGGCCTAAATATATCTCAGATACCTATTCAACCTGTTCCAAGTGCACCCCAAACACCTGTTCAAAATCCTGTTCCAACTACACCTAAAAACCTTGTTCAAACTACACAACAAATGATTATTCAACCTCATATACAAGTTCAATAACCTATGTAGACCATACCTCAAGAAACTTTTCATCTACCTGGTCAAACTATACCTCAGATCCCTATAGGTCTAACTTCCCATGCTACCTCACAAATGCCTTCTAGTCAACATTTCCCAAGTGTACCCAAAAAACATATCAAGTTCAACCTTACTTAGGTTAATCTTTCGAAGGTCATCCTTATCTAGGTCAACCTTTCCAAGGCCAACCTTAATTGGGTCACCCTGTCTAGGGTCAACCTTTCCTAGGTCAACTTTATCTGGGTCAACCTATTCAAGGACAACCTTTTCAATGATTTTTATTTAAAGCTCAACCTAGTATGGGTTACCCTAGTTATCCTAGTATAATGCAATTTCCAACAACTCGGCCTATTCTAGGATATCCCAGATATCCTCCTCTAGTAGTTGGCTTGTATCCTTAAGGTTACCAATATCCTCAAGATGATTTTAACCATCAATTACATTTCATTGTAACTTTATATTTACCAAATTTGTCCTAGCTAACTAATGACTTGATTTGTTATTATACTTTATGGTCAGCCATTCTTGCTAATTTAGCAAGAGACATGCTCAAATTCGATGGAAAATATGAAGAAGACCCATAAAATCAAATGATGAATTATCATTTATGGTGTTCATCCAATTCCCTAAATTTTGATTCCTTTATATTATGTATTTTACAACATACTTTAACAGGTTCTGCAGCTAAATGATATATTGAGTTACCACATGCCCCCTTTCATAATTCAAAGCCTTAGCAACAAAATTCTTGACACACTTTCAATTATCTATTCAATATAAAACTAGTACTAAGATTTTAAATTCTTTAAAACAATATGATTCCACCCACATATTAGATCATACACATGAGTGTAAACATCGACGTCGTTTAGTGAAGGCTTATATTCAAGGTCAATTTTTAGCTGAATGGTTTATCAAATATTTACTTCATACTATAACTCAAGATTTTACCAAAGGAATAATTTTTACGAAAGAGAAAGTTATTGCTTGTGCCCAGTATTTAGACCTTCTCTATTTGCAATCTGGCACCTTGTATGGAAAAATTCCAAATGCACCTTGTTCATCGAAGACACTTCTAACAACTTCTGTAGGATCTTATTGTAACTGCCCTGATGAAAATTCCATGTAACAAAGTTACAAATAATATCCATGGTTAATGGGACACTTATTCTAAGTTGAATTTTGGGAAAAGCATCCGAGTGGTTGTTCATTTAGGTTATTATGGCTAAAGGAAATTGTCAAAGGAAATGGCTGAGGCTTTGGAAAGGAATGAGGCATTAATTGGAATTTTATTTATGAAAATAATGGAAAATAGAAGAAAATGGAGGTGAAAGGTCACATGTTGCATGTGAGGAGGAAATTGAAGGAAAATAACTGAAAAATGAAGAAAATAGAGGACTCATTAACAAAAATCCTTCTGAGGATCAGTTGGAAGGTTTTTGGGGCTTAAGATTTTTCTCACACTTATGGCTCTTATTATTCTCTCTCTCTCTCTCTCACTCACTCTTGGACACTTAGAATTTCTTAGAGAATTTTTGCATTGGGCCAAGAAAGGAAAGAAATCAAGGAGGAAGAAAGCACGAGGGAGTAGGAATCAAGAAACTACAAAAGGATTCTTGGCAGTTATCGATTTGCACGTGTATTTTCCTTGATATATCTGGCATGCATGGTATGGCATGTGGTTATTTTATTTCATGGCATGGGTTTTGTGAGTTGTGACAGTGGTTTTCAGCCTAGCCTTACCATTTCAATATATCTTTGATGAGATAGGTTTCTCATACTTTGGTTGAGTTGGATTTCTGCATGGATTCGAATTTGAGTGGAGTGGATGTCCGAAATGAAAAACACATGGCGTAGTGCTCCCTGAACCAGACTATGGATCATGGTAAAGCCACTGTCCTAGTAACCTCTGAACCCAACTATGGGTTGTGATAAATCGAGGCTTGTGTGCCTCGGCAGACCAAGGAATCCTTGTTGGTGAATAATCAGATATATAGTAAAGCCAAGAGGTGTATTTCTCTCCATTGGCCCTAGTAGTCTCGGGATGGGATGTATGGTAAATCATGGAGAGTGGGTCTCGATGTGTTGGCAATATGTTTCTGGTATCCTATTATATTGAATTGATTGTCCTTGATGGCAACTCTCTGACAAAGGATGAAAATAATGACTGTATGAAGAACTCAGAAATCAGTGATAGTTAAGAAACCCAGTGTTGGGTTTGATGGTGCTCTGTATACAGTTAGAGGTACCAATGTCAATATGGTTGACTATGTATCCCGATTGATAGACAATAAACCATCGTGTGATAACCCTCTGTATTATGGAGTAAGGTGTTTATCTTTGTTCCGAATGGTGGATCGAATGCACGCAGAGAACCGAGTCGAACAGTTCGTAAGGATTTCATCGGAGCTGTATAACAGTATTGTGGTTGTATGATCTAATAACGTGAAGAAACGAATTGGCGAAAGTACACAGATGGAACCTGGAGTAGAGGGGCAGAACCTTGCGAATGAACAGTGAACGTGGTTTAAGGCTGGAAGTGGTTTTTATCGCACCACCTTTGCAGCGAAAGTGGTATTTGAGAATCAGGAGCGATTCCATAGAACAGTTGACACGTGGCGTCGGGCGAAGTTCCAAAACCGCCATCACTAC
Source organism: Pinus albicaulis (assembly GCA_034641835.2). Classification (NCBI taxonomy): domain Eukaryota; kingdom Viridiplantae; phylum Streptophyta; class Pinopsida; order Pinales; family Pinaceae; genus Pinus; species Pinus albicaulis. Next base: position 608,960,548 of record CM076575.1, on the reverse strand, counting down.
GTGCCATCGCACGTTAACGATCGACCAAGGAGGTCATGCGATATTAATGAGCGTCGTCGATCTGGAGGGAAGCCATCGGACGACAATCGTATGAAGAAGATGTGCGAAGGTCAACCAAAGTACGGCGCAGGAATTTGATTGGACTATTGATCATATACGTGGGGCCCGGAGTCAAATGTTTATTAACCTTGGCTATAACATTATATGGCGGAGATAAAAAAAGAAAAAAGAATATATATATATATATATATATATATATTACCTTTGGGTCGATTCGTGTTATGAATATGGATTAGTGTATATGGAAGAACATAGGTTGGGGTTCCAATTTGGATTATTTTTTAATACATGGGTTGATATTAAAAGAGCATTTTTGTATGCCTTAGGAAGGTATTTACTAAAGAAGAAAGTTGGATTAATATCTCAATCTCAGATTGAGATATTAATAAGCCTTAGATTAATTATCTAATTACCAAAACCAAGAAAATAGATCAATGAGAAATTGTTTGGGGCTTGAGTAGACCCCGCTGGATGATCTAATTGATCCCGTCCAGGAATACCATCAGCGGTTGGGTGGTTTTGACTCATGGTATTAATAAAGGATAAAACTATAAAAGGAGAAGAGGATTATAGTACGACATGGGCATGTAGAGGGGTTTTTAATGAATAAATCTCTTTAAGAGATATCTGCATGATTGAAATCTATTTTCTGATAAAGTTGAATCTATAATGCTATAATGCACCTATGGAGTTGATGAAGTTTCAAGATCTCTAGATCTAGAAATGATGAATCTCCAGGAGGATCTGTAAAGAAATCATGAAGACCTGACGCAAGTCTGATGAAGAAATTTGGTGGATCTGAGGGTTGAAGTCTTCATCATGAAAGTGGAAGCATTCTGCCAGTACAAGCTGGTGTTAAAGTCAGGGGGTTGGAGCTCCCTTCCAGTAGTGACTGGAGAATGACAGAAGGTTGTAGCCTTCTGCAGGTGGGTGCCTGCGTGCTGGTATAAGTCTGCACCAGCACAAAATTGTAAGAAGTTTTCTTTATAATAAATATTGAAGACAGAGATGACAGCAGTGGTGGTTTTCTCCCAAATTGGGTTTCCACCTTAAATACTGGTGTTCATGTGTGTTGCTTATGTGTGATGGCTAATTCTGTTATTACTGCACATGCTTACTGCTTATAAATGAATGATGCAATAACCTAAGTAAAGAATTAAAATAAGATCTCTGATAAAAAAAATTTCAGTCAGATCTAAATACTGATTCACCCCCCCCCCCCTCTCAGTATTTTTCCTAACAATTGGTATCAGAGCAGGTCCTTCTGAAAAGCTTAGCCGCTATAAGGAAGATCAATCAAGACGAGAAATCAAGATGGAATAGCATCTATCAGGCCTCCGCTCTTCAACGGAAACAATTTAATCTTCTGGAAAACAAGGATGAGATCCTATCTTCAGTCTCTAGGTGTAGATGTATGGGCTATTTTTGAAGCAGGATATCAATATCCAGCCGCAGTACCAACAGATCCAATAGAAAGAAAGAATTATGAAACAAATGAAAAGGTGGTTAATGCTCTATTGGGAAGTCTAACTGAATCAGAATTTGTCAAAGTCATGCAGCTGAATACAACAAAGGCAATATGGGACAAAATAATTCTAAGTTATGAAGGTGATGCAAAGGTAAAAAGTGCTAAAATCCAAACTCTCAGAATTCAATATGAGAACCTAAAAATGCATAATGAGGAGGGCATTGTTAATTTCTTTTTACATCTTGATGATATTGTAAATTGTATGAGAAATCTGTTAGGTCCCTATATCACTAGTATAGCCCCTTATTATTGTTAGTGTAAACCCCTTATTGTTATTATTGTACCCTTGTAACCCCCATTTTGTTATTATTGTGCCCTTAAATTATTATTGTTAGGTCGGCTAGGATTACATTGTGGCCCACTAGGATTACATTATGGCCCCATGGACTCCTATATATAGAAGGGAGGTTTTGTGAATTGTATCATCCAAGAATTGTTCATTTATGTAATGTATTGGAGGTTTCCCCCTCGAAGTGGCTCATTTCTAAGGCGTTTATATCTCTTTTCTTCTCTTTTTGAGTTGGTTACACAACATTTGGTATCAGAGCTTTTGGATTCTAGGGTTTCGCTGCTCCAAACAGGTCATCGTGGAATTTTCACTATAACTTTTTTTCTACGAAGCTTCAGAAGCTGAAATTTTTAGGGTGCGTAGCTGAAATCTTGAGGAAGGTTGTCTAAAAATTTCAGATCTTGGTTCGCAATATTTGAGGAGATATCATCTGTGGAAGTTAGGTATTTTTTCAGGCTCATAAACAGGTCATCGTGGAATTTGCGCTATACATTTTTTTTTACGAAGGGTCAGAGTCTGAAATTCATATGGTGCGAATCTGAAATCCTGAGGAAATTCGTCAAAAAATTTCAGAACTTGGTTCGCAATATTTTTGGAGATATGATCTGTGGAAGGTAGTGCTTTTTCAGGCTCCTGAATTTCATCTCAAAGAGGTGATCGTGGGAAAAGTTCAATAACTCTCTCTCTGAAGATTGGATTGGAGTGCCGTCAAAAGTGGTCACAAGTACACAGCCTTAAGTTTCTTCGCTATCAATTTTAGAGACAAAGGACAAAAAAGTGACACGTGGAAAGTCGTACAAGTTCGCTCTACTGAACCAGTCCAGAATTAGGTCATTGTGGGAGATTGGACACAACTTTGTCTTGGAGCATCAAAATCAGGTCAGACCTGTGGCATTTGAAAAAAGCTTCAGAGGGCTACTACAGGGCTGAATTTCAGATATCGAAGATTTTCAAGCACAGAGATAATACAATTTCAATATCGAGCTCCTCAAAGCTAGTAAAAGGTGTGTATTTTTTTCCCGAATTGCATAAGTCTTGTTTGAAGACTCAAGTTGAATTGATTGCAAGGGCCTATTGTAGAATAGATATCAATATTGGAGTCTGAAATGGCCCCTAAAAAGAATTCAACACCCATTAAGCCTTTAGAAGGATCTACTATTACTCATGAAGATGAAGAATGGCAACATGACATGTCAAAATTACAAGAGCAAATGCAACAAATTTCGCTCTCGCAAAGAACAACAAAAAATGAAATGGAAGTTTTGAAGAAAGGCGTGGAAACTAAGATGAATGGGTTGGAAGCTAAGATGGATGGCATGGAAGTCGGCATGGAAGCTAAGATGGATGACATGAAGAATGATCTAAAAGCATACATGGAAGGCTTGATGACAAGTTTAAAACCATAAATGATTCCTAATGG